>JAJJWW010005756.1:0-21809 GCA_023531295.1 Papaver armeniacum | reverse complement strand
CACTATGTATGACCACATATAAAGGGTTGAATCGATCTCGTTGTAGGGAGGGTTCTTTTAGAATTGTTGAAAGCAAGTCATTAGGAGAGAGAAAATTTAGAGTGATTGTAACTTCTTTAGCTACGTTCTATACTATCGCCTATAAACATTTCAAGAAGATTATCAATAAAAATATATAATTACTCATCTTCAAATGGATTAGTAAAGTAAATTCTTGTGAGGGTGTATTGTGGGATTTCCTGCAGCTACAGCGCCTGCGATATCAAAGAGGCAAAGTGAAGCGAGATGGTCACAATGCCAAATTGGCTTTCCAGTCGCGCGCAATACGTTAATTGGCATGCCAACGTGCCATTCAAGCTCGTGACTAGTGACATCCGAACATGCCATGCCTCGTCAAACGCTATTTGGCATGCCAAACATGCTAAGCGTGCAGCTTTGCCGCGAGAAGCATGCCGAGCGTGGCAGCGTGCCGTGAATAAGCGCGCCAAGCGTGCTAACCCACTTCTTGTTCGGTGGCCAAGCGCCATAACATATTCCAATTAGGGTATTCCAAACACGGCTCTGCCTTAGTGGCATTAGTCAAAACCCTAATTTCGGTCTGGCCAAATTACGCCACTTTGGCCCCACAACATGCCACGAGCCATGTGGGACCCGCCAAACCATAAAAGCGCGCCATTCTATAATCACACGTGGCCATCCTTGCGCATGTGGTTATTCCCATGTATAGCCTGCCTTAATTCCTTTAATGTGGCCATGGAGCAGGTTGCATAAAGCGCCCGCGTGTCGCGGCCATGCCACGCGCGCTAATTAGGGTTTCGATATGCCAGGCCCGGATTTAGCCGCTAAAGTTGCTCACGCCCAACTAGGTCAAGTAATTCTCTGAGGCCTTAAGTACGATGTAGCAAGCGGGACCGATGTTGTCGGAGCCATATTTGGGTCTAACACCCAATATGCCAAAATAGGCCGGCATGGCTACGCGGGAGCATTGTACTGCGGCTACGCCGGGCGCCATCTATGCCGCTATATGCCACTACACCATTGACATGTGCCAATGGCGCGCCACTGTGTCTGCCATCGGGCGCCAGCGAGTGTGGCCATAATCAGTGGCCACCCTTTCTCATGAGTTACGATCTCGACCGTCCAAATTCGCCACAAAGTGTGAGTCATGTGGCAAGTTTTGGGCGACCAACTAAAACAAGTAAAATAACATCACGTGTTATTCTCCTATGGTAAGTCTCCACGACTTTGACTTGCCACACATAGCAACTTGCTACATGTTTTCCATGAAAACACTTGAGACATCAAACATGTCACAAAATGGGGATGCTCATCGGGATATTGGTGCAGCGGTTGACAACATGCGTTGTGCAACACGCCCATTATAGAAAGTGTCGAAACGGGGGCGATTAGTGGCGGCAAGAAGTATTGGGTGTAAACCTAACGAGTTTCCTCCATAGTGAGAACGTGGTTTCGACGGTTACACATAACCTCACTTCTCCCGTCACTCAATCACTCTCACTTTCTACAAGATCGGTGCATTCAATATGACTTGTATAAATAGGTTTACCTATTTTAGACCAAAAAACAAGTTTTGGTTAGAACAACAACACTGATATCTAGAAAACACCAAAGGAGCGATAGCTTACATTATGCGAAGCCGGTTCCACATTCTGATACAAGTCATAAAATAGCCCTTTAGAATTAACCATTACGGGTCTCAACACCTTCTTCAGCTTCCCTCCCTAAGACCAACCCTTCTCCTTCGACTTTGTGACCCGAAGCAAGACACGGCCATTTCTTAGTTTGAGGCTAGGATTATGCAGATTGATCTCTCGAATCTAAAATACTCCCGTGCGGTGCATTTGTTTAGAGTTTAGATTTTTTCTCATCCACACACCCAAATTTACCAAAACCATAAGAAACGAGTTTTACCTGAACACTTTGATACAGTTCAAGTAACTCCTCTTATATTCAATTGGGCTCGTGATTTTGTTTGTTGATTGCGGATTGAATTAAGAGTTAGAGATATTAAACTCTTTGACATACTTTAATCTAGATTGAGTACAGTTGTCTAGTTGATTCTCTAGAAAGTGTATTGGAGTAAGTCCTCTCGAATTGCCAAACAAATTGTTGGGTGTGGTTGTTAGGCCCCGCATTTTCGATATGTATCTCCTCATCTTGCTTTTCATATACATGTTACCACTTCGATTGAGGTTGTGGAGTCTTATTTAAAGGAGATGGATTCACTACTTCAAATCTCAGAGAATCTCTCCATAAAGCTCGGGAAAAGAATGAAGTTGTATGCGAGATAAATCTAGACATGATAAATCATTTGAGGAGAGAGAGTTTGGTTTATCTCTAGATGCAACCATACATACAAGCCTCTCTTTCCTTAAGAAAGAACTTTAAACTCTCTTCCAAATTTTTTGGCCCTTTCCAGTGTTGCAGAAAGTGGGGAAGGTGGCATATAAGCCACGGTTGCCCTCTCATGCTCGTATCCATCTAGTGTTCCATGTATCTCAGCTCAAAAATCACATTGGACTTAAGCACATCCATCACCCACTCTCCTTGTTGTCGACCACTCGGGTGAAATCATCATGCTCCACTGAGAAAACCTTGCGCTACGAGAACCATTATATAGAACAACATATTAGTTAGGGAGTTCTTCGATTTAGTGGACTATTTCTTCTCCGAGGAAAATGCCACACAGGAGGACTCTCCACTAGCAGAGCTCACTATTCTAAGTTCATCCTTGAGGACAAGGATATTTTTCAGGGGAAGGCAATGTCACGGTGTGACAGTTAAATCTACAGAAGGGTCTGCCTTTAGTAGTTCTTTAAGGGTGCTTGATTAATTATTAGTTGGTCAGTCAGATTGCGACACATGTGTCCAATCCATTAGTCACTAATAGGGTTTGATTATTGGATATTAAATATGTAAGAGAGAAGTATTATCTTCTCACACGAAAAGTTAGTGAACTAAACCTTGGTTGCGTTAAGTATTGAACCAGATTTTGGCTTCGATCCCTTGTGGATTTGAGATTTATCTTTCCATTTTTATCAATTCTTACCTTCTGATTGTTTAAATGTTGTCTCATAACTCACCAGTGCTCCGGAAGTTCTACTCGTTGGGTCTCGATTTTCAAGTCTTTATTTTTCAATGCCTGCAATTAATGACGATGATGTACATAGAGATATGTTTCAACATCTAAATATTGACACTTTTTCGGACTTGATGTACAAATACTTGTAGGTTCAGCGGAACCATGCACCTAGTTTATTATTATTATTATTTTTTTATTATTTTTTTACCAGAATATTACGAAATTATTATAAAAAAAGCTCGTTTTATTTATTTATTATTATTATTAGTATTATCAAAAGAATCAAATACAAGGTACAATGAAGAAATAAGATTCTTACATACATCAACGAGAGGGCGTTGGTAGCCTAGCGACAATGCAGGACACGAGCCCCTTTTGAATAATAATACCTATTCTATGAAAAAGAGACCCTCTTATTTTACAATTAGCATCTTGACTAGCAAGATAGTTCCTCAACCTTCTCAAAAGACACAAGTATCATCACCTAACTCACCAAGAGTTGAAAAAGCCAACACCCAGAACTCATACCGTGTGCAAGTCATTTGTCCAAGTACTTATTGCGCTTGCGAGTGAGTGCACTCGATGTAATGGCTTGGCACAGGGTAAAGGAAGTGAGTACGGGCGCTAGTAAATGGAGAAGCACTCGTGACATCATGCAAGCGTCCCTGCCATTGTCCCAATTGTAAACCAACAAAATCTGCAGGGCTCGATGGCGTGGCAGCAGTCGGATAAGAAACCCATAGGGACCTCTTTACTGAGCTGCCACGCTAGCTTTATAACATATGTCCGCAAATGCATCACGCACCATATCATTTCGAAACTTAACACCGACTTCTAGCGCACAATGAATAGCATGATCTCCATATATATCCATAGCCCGCTTACAACAAGGACACAAACTATTAGGCTGCAAAAATAGGAATACCCAATTTGTAGCTCAAAGCACTATAGAACTGCTGAGGCCCAATAGATTGGTTCAAGCCACAGATGGGAATAGCCTTGAGAAAATCCATGGCATGGTCGGCCTTATTACATTGCCGAGTGCAGCATCTCTTGCGGAGAATGAATAGTTGATGGGCAATTCCTTCTGATTTTGACAAAATAACGAGCCGTCAATGATTTCATGAAATAGGGAGCAGCGATGATAATATTGAAATCGGAAGGATGAAGACCACAAACACGGATATGCGCTGCAATGCGTGATAGAAGCTCGACCGGTTCCCGAAATGAGTCGCACCTTGCAACATAATGTTACGCAAATCTGTGATTGAGCACAATAAGCAAGATAGCGATGCACTAGATGTGTACGCCATAGTGTAAACTCCCAATCCACCATCTTTAATGGGTAATGTAGCCGATCATTGTTGTAATTGTCCAAATCCAGCGCCATCACCAACAACCAAATGTCTCAAGTATTGAACAGGATGAGTATCAAATAATCTTTGTGGCGGATTGTAGTGCTTAGGGAGATGACATTCAAGTGCAACCCTCTAGCGGGACCTTGACTGGATTATACCGAGGGCCTTTGCAACCTCCATTGTATCACCTGCAATGGTACAATCGTCGAGGTACCATGTATGAAGGTCGATATTACATTCAGCTGCTATCTGCATCACAAGTGGATGAAGTATAAGAGCAAAAATAAGTGGCCCTAATGGGTCACCTTGTTGGACTCCATTTGCAGATGATAGGACTGTATCATTATAATACAATTTAGCCGGTTTGGATAAAAAAATTCAACCCACCTTGCAATGCTGGGACATTTGGACCGAACCTCATTGACTAAGACAGTCCTATCCACCATGTTGAAAGCATTTTTGAAGTCTACAAGCATCATGGTCATATTATCCTGTCTGCCTTTCATATCCACAAGCTTGTTTGCTGAGTGTAGGATGGCTTCCCCACCACATGGTATCCCAACACCAAACCGATAATTGCCAAGGTATGTAGCCGATCTTTGCACACCAACATGGCAGCCAGCTTGGAGCATAATCTCTCCATATTGTGCCCATCGAAATGGGTCTCAATCCACCACCTCGGCTTGAGCAAAGGAATCAATGGTGCACTTGCGACAAACTCGCTAAGAATAGCAGGGACATCTACCCTCCAGCCATAGGTTAACAACCCCCACAATAGATCGTAATAGGCGTCACTCCTCTTCATTTGCACCACTTAGAGCATCCAACAAATGTTGGGCTCTAAGACCATCTTTACCACAAGCGCAGTCCCTTTGGGGAAGCTCTTCAAAGCCTACAAAACACTTTTAGAATCCACGGAAAAGGCAGGCTGACGAGGGTTATCCGCATGGAATGGTTGGAGGTGGTGCGTGGGGATGTTTCATTTTGGTAAGTCATGTAAGGTGTCGGTGTAGATGGAGCAACCCCGTTGGATGACAGAATACGGATTGCAGCCGTGTAATGACCATAGATTAGCTTCCTTCTACAAGCTTCAAGATTGGCATCCTTCGCCTTCCTGGTAGGCCGTTTTTGCCGATGGTTGGGGTTTGGACAACTCCAATACTTTCACTGTCAGTAACATCCGTAGGGTTCCTTCCAATCTGCAAGTGCTTGATTTATAGCAACTATCTGTAGCTTTTTCCTTGTACCTGATCTCTCTTCATTAGCATTCTTAGGCATATACAAGTTCCAGGTGCAGACAGGCAACAATAACATATTCAACCATGCATAAAGATCCAAAGGCTTAGTTATCACGTTATCCAGTGAAGATTTCAAGGCTCTAGAAAACTGCAGTCTACAAGGTGGGGAATACTTAATGTAGTTATGATTTGTCATTGAAAAATTATATCAAGCATCTCTATAATTAAGGTACCCACAGCCGCCTCACTCGGTGCAGTATCATCTACAACATTCAGTGGGACTTGAGGTTGAGGTTTCACAATATCATGTATAAGAAAATCATCCCCAGTGCCATTGAAAGGACCATTGATAACTTCACAAATATGACTTGGATCACGACACGCTTTCCTCCATGCATGTGTGTGTAAGCACTTAATACACAACCACCACTGCATATCAGCCAAACACCTTTCCCAAGTATTGTAGCAGTCCAAATTGGTACGTATCCGCTCCCCGCAGTCTCCTTTGCTTCCTCATTAGGAAAATGAATATCTTTCATATGTCCAGAATTGCGATCGTGAATAACCCTTACCCCGACCCCATCATGACAACCATCAAAATTGATAAAGGGACAATGAGCCCGACCATCATGTGTTGTTGCAGATGTCGATTGTGAAGTGGATGCAGACCTTGAAGGTGATCCATTATCACCCCGAGAAGAAAAAGATGATCTAGAAGATAGTCTTAAAGGCATTATGCTTAGTATTATACCAACAACCACCAATGAAAATTCAAATTAGAGTTTAGCGTATGGGAATTTAAGTTTTCAACACCAAAGAAAACTCAAATTACCATATAAAAAAACACTAATTATATCTTCACACAGGATAAGCAACCACAAAACAAACTCTAACCACTTTCACAAAGCACAAACACCAAAACAAACTGTTAGAAACTTCAAAGAGTAACTATTTAACCCTTCCTTCAAACCTTTAATTACAAAGCACAACAAATATACCAATCAAACACCCGAGACAAAGCGATAGACTCTTCAACGAGCAACTGCAAAACCCTTCTTTCAAACACCAAAACCTTTAGTTACAGAGCACAACAACTACACCAATCAAGAACAATTACAGGACCCTGATTGAAACTTTACTTGAAGAAAAACAAAATTGACCAAGAGAAATTGAGCAATTGAGCACAAAACAAGAAGAACAAATCAACAACAAAAGTTATGAATCTCTGAAAAACCAAAAGAACAACTCACAGCCACAGAACAAGAACAGCTGATTCTTCAAAATAGCTCAAGGAAAGAAAAAAAAAACCTCCCAATTCAGATACTACACAACACTCGCAAAAGAATAGCCGAAACCTAAAGCCTTGAAAACAATTTCTGAAACCCTAATCTGCAAAAATATTGCTCAAGTAAAATCCCTAAAAGAAAACTGGAGTCTTCAATTTCACCGAGGAGAAACCCTAACTCGAAAAATTTCTGAGGAATTAAACAAAAGGAAGAAACCCCACTTCACAAAACCTAAAATCGAATTGCAAAGAACACTAAATTTGAATCACCAATCACACACCAAGAAGAACATGTAATTGGAGGTAGAACACACGAGATTGGAAGAAAAAACGAGAGAAAAACAAGAGCAATCGTTAATTGGTAATACTTGATTTCCCCAAATTCAAACAACAATCACACACAGAAGAACATTATTATTATTATTATTATTATTATTATTATTATTATTATTATTATTATAAAATAAACATATAATTCTACTATTTATGGGATAAAGAGTATTACATTAACTAGTTGGAAGCCTAACAAACTAAGCTCCAACAACATACTACTACATTAATTGAACAAAGTTCTTTGTGCTAACCTACCAAAATGAGCCTCATGGGTAACCTTATCCAAGGGAGCCGAAGCGGATGGGGGGGCTGAGATTGTTATTATTATTATTTTTAGAAATCAACAAGAGTCTTTATTATTATTATTATTATTATTATTATTATTATGAAGAGATGCCACACGGGCTTTATTAAAACAAACACGAGTCAAGATTACAGAGAATTGGCTGGTAGCCGCGCAACAAGTTGCGCACCAACACCTTTTTGAATAATAACACCTAGCCTATGAAATAGAGAACTGCCTAAGTCCTTGTTAACATCATGACTAGCCATACAGTTCTTCAACCTCTTCAAAAAGTGAATAGTAGTATCACCCAACTCGCCTAGAGTCGAAAAGGCCAAAACACCAAAACCATATCCATGAGACGAACATAACGAAGTGTATTTGTTGCACTTACGAGTGATAGCAAATGTGAAATGGCCTGGCCGGAGTGTAGGTACGGTTTCCACCTTTGGAGAATGGCGAAACACCGGTGACATCATAGCAAATATCCTTGCCGTTCTCCCCAGGTTATATACCATAATATCCGCAGAGTTTAAGAGGGGTATTGCTACTCGACATAATTCCAATCGAAACTTCTTTCCTTGGCAAATGACTCCCGCTTTATAACATAATTCGGCCAAGAGGTCTCTTGCCATATCATGACGATATTTCGTCCAACCTCACTTGCGCAATGGATTGCGTGGTCACCAAAGCGATCCATAACTCTTTTACAAAGAAGAACAAGAACAATCATCATCAAAAAGAGGGATGCCAAGGCGGTAATGCAATATACATCCGAATTGGCGTGGACCAATGGACTCGATTAAGGCCGAGAATCGGTATGGCTTTGAGATAGTCCCGAGCATGAGGCCTCTTGTTACACTCGCCAAAGGATGGAATCACGTTCTGATAAGGTGAAGGTGGTACCTAGATTCTTCTTAACAGCATCGAAGTAACGGGTCGCCAAAAGGTGCATAGGTCTGGGAGGCGATGTCACTAATGTCGAAAGAAGAAGAAGATATGCCACATTCCCCGCATGTAGACATCCAGCGCATTAGAAAGTTGGGGCCTGGGTGTGATGTGAATTGCGAGAATAGTGTTCAAGGTGGCTGGCCCGAAACAAGAAGCTATGTAACAATAACGAGTGGTATCAGCCCATCGTATAAACTCCCGTGCCACCATCTTTAATGGGAGAGTGGCAAGACGTTGTTGAAGTGGACCAAAACCCGGGCCGTCGCAAGTAATCAAATACCGCAGATACGTCAAGAGGTGTTGATCGAACAAACATTTGAGCCTCGTTGCATCACCCGTGGTCTAGTGGTACGCATGGAAAAATATAACTTGGAAACCCCAAAGACAAGCTTAGGAGGAGTAAAAGCTCACTTTGAGGGTCGCGAAGCTTTTTGATGCAATCCATGAGTTTGATTGTTTTATCAACCCGAGACATGATTGTGTCACTACAAAACTGATCCTCCAAACTGACAGGCCCTCCTAGCAACCTGACGCCATTGCGTGGTCTGCCAACTTCAGGTGGGAAGACACCAGCGATAGTACTTCTTGTATCTGCACAAGGCCAGAAAACGGAAGTTTTCTGGAGATTCAAGTATAAACCCCTGGCTGGACCATCGTTTTGTAGAATCTGCAAAGCTTTAGATACCTCCATGGTGTCCCCGATCAAAGTGCCGTCGTCTAAATACCAAGCATTAAGATCCAAAGTGCATTGCGCCGCTATTTTACATACGAGGGGGTGTAGAGCCAATGAGAAAAGTAGGGGTCCAAGGGGGTCTCCCTGTTGAACTCCTTGCGCCGAAGACAAGGTGAATTCGTTGTAGTATAACTTGGCAGGTCTTGCATAGCAGAATTCCACCCAGTTCGAAATACTTGGACACTTATCTCGTACTTCATTGATCAATACGGTTCTGTTGACTACATTAAAAGCATTAGTGAAATCGATAAGGAGCATAGTCTTATCGTCCTGATCACCCTTCAACTCTAACAATTTATTGGCCGAATGCAAGATGCCTTCGCCACCACATGGAATACCGACACCGAACTGATGCTTGCCCAGATATGCTGTCATATCTTTAAGAACTGCTGATGCTGCCAACTTGGAACATAGACGTCGCCAGACGGTACCTACGGCAATTGGCCGCAGACCCCCTCCAGGTTTGAGCAGTGGGGTCAGAGGCGCACTTGCGATGTATTGTCCTAGTGCAGGTGGGCACTTACCAGCCAGTAAAAGGTTCAACACGCCTGTGATGGATAACATAAGTTCGTCAGCAACTGCAGCCGCCGCACCAGTAGTTGCATCGAGTAAATGTTGTGCCCTGAGGCCGTCGCGACCACACGATGTGCCCTTCGGAAAACTCCTCAAAGCTTTAACAACAACCTGGACATCTACAACAACAGGTGCCGACGAAGGAATGTCAGATGGTATATTAGGGGGGGGCTGCATTAGGATGTTTCAGGTGAAGTTCATGCAGTGTATCGGCAGTGGAAGGAGCGACCCCATTAGAAGACAGTATGCGTATAGCCGCGGTATAATGACCGTAACTCAATTTCTTTCTGCAGGCTTCAATATTGGTCTTATGCTGTTTCTTCTTAAGAGGTTGCTTTCGCTGTTGCTGCCTTTGTTGATTTTGTCGAACCAACTCAAGTAAACGCTGCACGATGGTTACACAACCACCTGGCTGTCCCCACTCAATCAGGGATTGATTGATAGCTGCAATTTGAAGCTTCTTTCGAGTGCCTGACCTACCCTCAGATGCATTGTTGGGCATATAAAGATTTAGGGTACAAATGGGTAGCAACAGAAGTTGTATCCAGGCTGACAAATCGCCAGGTTTGGCCAAAATCTTGTCGAGGGCAGTTTTTAACGCCCTTGAGAAGTTCAATCTGCACGGTGGTGGAATGCTGGCTGTGGTGGTGATTTGCTTTTGATAAACTAAGTCTAGCAGATCCAGGGAGAGCCCAAAAGATACATCGGAATTTGCAGTAATCTCGGCTGTTGATGGACAAGGAGCAGCAGAAGGTTTATACCATATATCAAGAAGTCTGCATACCTGCCATTGTAAGGACCTGAGACGATATTGCCATCATGTGGACGACAAGGTCTCTTCCATGACTGCACTTTCATACAAACACCACAGAGCCACATTTGTAATTGTTTTAGAAGGCGTTCCCAAGAATCATAAACAACAGCACTGGTGCTGATCCTCTCTTTACATATGATAACGTTATCGCTGGAAGGCCAATGCTGATCCCGTATATGTCTAAGAATTGACGTCTTGGCATATCCTCTGCCATTGACACCGTCCTGGCAATCTTCAAAAGTTCGGAAAGGACAATGCACCAGTCCACCCTCTGAAGGTTCCGTAAGAGAGTCATGATAGTCAGATAAGGAATCAGTCTCCTCTGAATTAGAGATGGTGGGTAACCTAGCAACCAGCTGGGCACCAACACCTTTCTGAATAACGATCCCTAGCCTATGAAAAAGAGAATTGCCGATCTTAAAATTAGCATCGTGCCTTGCCATGCAATTTCTTAATCTCTTCAGAAAAATTAGAAATTCCGAGCCAAGTTCACCAAAAGTGGAGAAGACCAACACACCAAACCCATATCCGAGTGAAGTACGGGACGTCCAAGTATTTTTTTTTTCTTTCGAACGGTTGCAAAAGAGAGATGGCATGACCGGTATGAGGTTACGAGTTTTAGCAAGAGTGAAAGGAGAGACCCTGTGACATCAAGGCAGACATCTCTACCATTGTCCCAATTATAAACCATGATATCTCGCCGGCCTAAATTCCTTATTGTTGATGACACCCAAGGAAACCTCTTTCCTAGCTACAATGCCAGCTCTATAGCACATGTCTGCCAAAATATCTTTTACTAAATCATGTCTGAACTTAAGCCCAACCTCGCTAGCACAAAGTGGATAGCGTGGTCACCAAAGATATCCATAAGCTTGCCACAACAGAACATTTACTATCTTCCGCAAAAAGGGGTATAGCCAAACGGTGCTGCAGATTCGGAGCTAAACCGCCTAGAGCCAACCGCCTGATCAAGACCAGGTATAGGTATCGCCTTAAGGAAATCCATCGCATGGTCGATCTATTGCATTGCCAAACTGCAGTCTCACGTGCGGATAAAGAGAAACCAGAGGTTACCTTCTCCCGGATAGCACCAAAATAGATAACTGCCAAAGACTTCATGTATTGGGGGGCAGCATCATTAATGTTGAAATCGGGAAGGGGAATCCCACAAGTTTGCGTGAAATTGTGGATCGCACCGTGAAAATCCAAGTCGGCTAGTACCTCCAAGCAATCCCAAAATAGATTTCTGCAAGTGTTGAGTCTGCGCTGGGAAGCAAGGTAACAGTATTGCATAGTATCGGACATAGTAAGAATACCCAAACCTCCGTCTCTGATGGGAAGGGTGGCTAGTCGTTGCTGAACTAAGCCAAAACCCGCTCCATCTCCGACTACGAGGCGACGAAGATACTGCATAAGATATTCATCAAAACACGCGGCAAGATTCTCAAGTGTCTCGGGGCCGAGTGGTACGTAGGGCAAAATACAACCTCGATACTCCAAAGTGCAATCGCGTAAAAGCGAAGTTCACTTTGAGGATCATGCAAAGACTGTATTTTTCCATGAGTCGAATGGTTTTATCAACCCTACTCATCACCACTCTGCTTTCTGAATTTTGCGTCTAAGTCGACCGGTCCTCCAAGCAGTTTAACACCATCTTTTGGCTTACCTATATTCACCTAAAGGCATTATCGACATCTCTCCTCACGTCATAAGAAGGCCAAAATAATTACTGTCTTGAAATATTCGGATGCAACCCGTAGCCCGGTCTATCTTCCCGAAGAATCTTCAAAGCCTTTGACACTTCCATAGTATCACCCGCGATTGTGCCATCGTCTAGGTACCAAGCATGGAAATCTAGAGTGCAATTGGCAGCAATCTTCTCGACAAGCGGGTGCAACGCTAGAGCAAAAAGTAAGGGGCCGAGGGGGTCTCCTTGCTGAACACCTTGTGTCGAGGAGAGAACATGTTCTCGATAATATAACCTAGCCTAGGTTTCATATAGCAGAATTCAACCCATTTGGAAATGCTAGGACAGTGTGTTCGTACCTCGCGAATAATAGTAGAGCGGTCTACAAAGTTGAATGCGTTCGAAAAATATATTAACAACATAGATTTAGTGTTATCCGAACCATGTAACTCAAGTAACTTTGTTTGCGGAATGTAGAATCCTCCCCACCGCAAGGAATGCCAACACCATATTGGTGGTTACCAAGATAGGAGTTCAACTCTTTACAAACAGATTTCGCCGCCAACTTAGAACACAATCTGCGCCATATGGTGCCTACCGCGATAGGTCTTAAACCACCACCCGGTTTGAGCAATGGGGTTAGGGTGCGCTAGCCACGAACTCTCCAAGGATGGTCGGGCACTTCCCATCGAGCCACGATTCACCACACCGTAATCGATAATAACAGATCTTCCGCGATTGCTGCTCCAAAGACCACTCATAGCGTGAAGTAAGTGCTGAGCTCGGAGACCATGTCTGCCGCAAGACGTCCCCTTAGGAAAGCTCTTAAGAGCTGCGAGAACATCCTTAGCGTCCACCGACGGGGTGATGAAGCGGCGTCTGTACGGTATAAGTGGAGGCTGAGCAAAGGGATGCTTTTGCTGCAATTCGAAAAGTGTATCCGGTGTTGGTGGAGCAACGCCATTAGACGAGAGAATACGTATCGCTGCGGTATATTGGCCATGACACAACTTCCTTCTACATGCCACCAAATGTTTGTTCGCCTTTTTGTTGCTGGGAGCGCGATGTTTAGGAGGTTTATTGGTCGGACAAGGCAATTGTTGCACCGGTCGAAACAAACTGTAGGCTCCTTCCAGATAACAACGCTTTGTTGATTGCGGCCGATTGTAGCCTCCGGCTTTTCCCAGAGCGTTCTTCACTTGAACTCGAGGCTCATAAAGATTGAGAGTGCATATCGGCAGTAGAAGCAGACGTATCCAGGCCGTAAGGTTCATGTGATTTGCGAGAACAAAATCCAGAGCAGATTTCATGGTGCGTGAGAAGTGAAGCCTACAGTGTGGAGGTATACTAGCAATCGTGTTGATTTGTCTCGAAGAATATCCGGTTGAGCAGTCTCACAGTAAGCCACAGTAACTTCAACAAATGCAGGTTCAAATGTATCACTGCAATTCCAGATCGCCCGGAGATCACCAAGCCGATTAAAGATCGCCGAAAGCGTAAGGCACAGCATCATCAGCCGTAACCAACGTCGCCTTGAGTGGCTTCACAACACCGTGGATAAGAAAATCTGCACCAATGCCATTAAACGGACCTGGGATAACCTCTGCAGGGTGAGCTTTGGAGCATGCCATCTTCCATGTGTGTGTATTCATACACTTAGTGCGGCCACCACCGTAAAAGCGCGCTCGAACCTCCTCCCAAGCGAAGAAAGCGGCTCTCGATACTCCGTATTCTCTCCCTGCAAATGTTCCTGGCATTCTCGGTGGGGAGGTGCTGATCCTTCAGGTGTCTTGTCAGCCCACTTCTGGAATAACCCATCCCCCCAGTGCCTCCTTGACAGCCATCGAAGGTAGCAAATGGGCAAGGAATCTTGCCGTTCTGCGAAGAAGAAGCCACCGAAGTTTGGGATTCAGGGTCATCGTGAGTATGGCTCTCTGAAGAAGCTGAAGATCGTGTTCTAGGCATTGTATTAAGTCTGTGAAAGACCAGACAACCCTAGAATAGTCGCAACTTGCATCTGAATGCAGCCCAAACAATAAAACAGAAAGGAGATGAAGCTAGAGAAATTATTATTATTATTATTATTAATTTCTCAATTATAAAAAAAACCTTTATTGAGAAGAAAGATCAAGGTTACAAGAAATGGTGGGCAGCCTAGCTACAAGCTAGGCGCCAACACCCTTTTGAATAATAATGCCTAACCTGTGGAATAATGAACTTCCAATTCTATGGTTAGCATTGTGACTATACATGCAATTGCTTAACCTCTTCAAAAAAACAATAAAATCCTCACTCAACTCTCCTAAAGTAGTGAATGCCAAGACGCCAAACCCGTGTCCATTAGCTGAGCATGTTTCCAAATATTTGCTATTCTTGCACGTGACAGCAGCTTTAATAGCTTTAAAAGTGCGAGTTCTAGCACTCGTGAAAGGCGAGACACCTGTAATATCAAAACAAACATCTTTACCTCCATCCCAATTATTCCCTTAAATGTCAGCGGGTTTCAAGTCATTACTTTCGTTCGAAAGGAAGCCTAGTGAAACTTCTTTTCTGGCAACAACCCATGCTTTATAGCACATGTCTGCGGTAGCGTCACGAACCATGTCATGCCTAAATTTTACACCCACTTCCTTGGCACAATGTAAGGCATGATCACCGTAAATATCCATAGGTCGTCGACATATCAAACACAAGTCAGTCTTCAACAAACAATGGCATAGCAAGTCTATCTTGCGCAAAGCAGGACTGAATTGCCTAGGCCCAACAGCTTGGTATAGACCATGAATAGGAATAGCTTTCAAAAAGTCCATAGCATGCTCTTTTCTGTTACACAGCCAAATGAGGGATTCACGTTCGCTCAAAGTAAACCTAGAGGGTAAGGATTCCTTGTTATTATCAACATTATTATTATTATATGAGAGAAATATTTACACGGGAATGGCTGGTAATCGGGCAACAAATTGTGCACCCACACCTTTCTGGATAGCCAAGCCTACGCTATGAAAAAGTAAACTTCCTACTTTGTTATTTGCATCATAATTGGCTAAGCAATTTTTCAATCTCTTCAAAAAAACAATAAAGTCATCTCCAAAAAAAAAAAGGGATTACCAAGAAAACATAGAGGCAATTTTATCAACTTTATTATTATTTTTATTTTTATTTTTTATTATTAATATATATAAATTTTACACATATTTGGTTGGTAGTCGGGCAACAAGTTGTGCTCACTCCTTTTTGATAGCCAACCCTACCCTTCTAAAAGAAAACTACCTACTTTGCTATTTACATCATGACTACCAAGGCAGTTCTTCAATCGCTGCAAGAAGACAATCATATCGTCACCCAACTCGCCCAATGTAGTAAAAGCCAGTACTCTAAACTCAAATAAATTATTTTTTTTATTTTTATTTTTTTTATTTTTTTTGTGTTATAGTAAATAAATTGTTTGTAATTTTGATATTTTATTTTACCTTTTAAAAGGGATATTTGAAGTCAGGTAAACATTATGGTTGTAATTAGATAGTAAATTGATATGTTTTTTTGTTGGTCGGTGCATCTTTATTATTTTTAATAATTTGTTGAAAGTAAAGTATGCATATTCACGAGGTTTTTTAAGTTTCATGTATTTTACATTTCAAGCAAATTTGTATTTTCTAGTTTTAATTACTTTACTTTCGAGTCTGTAATTCGTCTTGTATCTTTGTTTCAATTTCTAGTAAACTTTGTAATAGCTTATTAGCACTATTAGCACTAATCTTCAAGGTCATAGATTGGACTACTTCAAGACTCACCCAAAGCTAAAGGGTCGACTTAAAGTTATAGATCACGCCGAAAAACAGATGAGTAGACGTATCTTTCTCGGACAGTCAATTACAACATCAAGATACAATGGCCGGACTAGTAACTTCAATCGACTGCATCGAATATCTCTATCACCAACTGAGTTCTTGTGGACACCGCTGTGTCAACCAAAATACAGACTTTTCTTGTGGAAAGCATTGACCGAAGGCCTTTCGACCTTCGACTCCAACATCCTCCCCAGTGCAATTTCGATCCGAAGACTGCTATTCTAGATTTATGGCTTACAAATCTAATTTTAATTGATGAATCTATATATCCTTATGTAATAGTCCATTAGTAGTGCAATAAATTCATGCTTCAAAAAAAAAAAAAAAAAAAAAAAAAAAAAAAAACGATAACCACTAATATAGACTGCAGCACGAAATTTCCAATATACTTACTTATCTTTCTAGCTATGTCAAATACATATGATGATACAGATGAAAATTGAAGAAAATACATTGCCTAAATGCTAAATTATATCTACAGACTACAGTCCAACCCTTCATAAATGTCTTGATAACAAAATCTTTCAACTAATGACAATTTCTTGTTTACAAAAGAGTATCAAATATTAAGCTTCGGTATGAGTAGACAACATAGGCAAGTTAACCTTGGTGATTACAGTAGAATTAAGTTGTGCTGTTGAAATCCAGGAATTTTGCTGAGAAAGGATTGACAAACTTATTGAAAGTTGATGACTGAGCTCCTCTAAAAGGAATCAAAAGCTTATTTTTCTCCGCGCTACCTTCTCTCGAACCCTTTAAGCCTGTAATCAATGGTGATGTGCTCGATTAATAATCATAACCTGCTAGCAAAATTCTTCCATTTCGCTAATCAGATATGTAATATGTCATGGAAAACGGAGAGTTCTTGTAATTGTTTGTCCAAATAGTTTGTGATTAAGATTTTCAACCGATGTAGTTTGTTGCTCCTATTGTTGCAGTTTTCGTTGTTGTTAATAACTCTGAGAACATGTGAGGTTCTTGTGTCTCTTTCCAAGTTCTCCAAGTAATGTATCACTTGCTATGGTACGTTCAACGTCATATCTTGTTGTATCAATATCAGAAAATAACATTTACACCAAGATATTTAATTGTCTCAATGTCATAAGCTTAATCTATTTCTTCTTGGCAACCTGAAAATAAGAATCAATTTGCAATGATTAATACTTCATCTATCCGAAATATTTCCTTAAATTGGATTTTAATTCCCATAAGAAGACACACTTTCTCTTTTATCTGATCCGGAAGATAAGATATCAGCCTGATAAAAACCTTAAGACTGAAATGTTATCCTTGAATGATGCAGTAGGAAGTGAGACATAAGACAGAAAGAATGTAAATGGACACTAAAGAAAGAACATGGAAGTATGCCTGAATCATGAAGCACCAATAAAATTATTGTTTTGAAATCCACGTGATCTTAGAGTTACATCTGAATTAGAACATCTATGTAACATTTACGATTTTCTTTCTTATTCATTTCTAGGAGATGTTCGCTTATAACTTTTCAGGTAGAATCTAACATAGATTTTCTAATTCAAAAGAAAACAAATATGGATGTTAAAAGAACAATTGATTAGGGGATACATAAACTAATTGGGGGATATTTTTACTGTAGCTGACGGCATGGTTTTTCAATGAAATCGGCATGGTCGATGGATTGCCGGTATTGAAAAACCATGCCGGCAGCTACAATGAAATATCCCCCAATTGCATGTTCTTATAAAAGGTTTATAAAATAAGTTGGATATGCATTACGCAATGAATTTACTAACCTTCTACTTTTTTAGCGGATTCGCTATTCATATTTTCTCTATTTCGATCTTTATTCACTGTGAAATTTGGTCTAGAAACTGCATAATAAAGTCCCTATTGTAACTGGTATTCAACTTTATGCTCAAAAGAAATCGACAATTGACTTAAAGCTTGCGAGAAAGTCGAAATTCAAATGTAAAAAAGATCGAATTCATTAAACTTGTAAATTATTACACTTTAGCAGCAACATTTCCGACAATTCAAACTTCATCTATAATTAGTTCTGATTGAACAAATGCAAATGCATTACATACATCAACTTCATGCCATAATATTTACATAACATTTCTGGGAAAACATATTAAATACCACATCCACAAATATTTTCCCTGAAAAAGAAAACCATTAATACCCAATTAGACAAAGGACCAAATCTACAAAATACACCACTAAATTTATCAAGAACCGAAAGGTTAAAGCCAATGAAAGAGGCAGTTGTCAAGTAAAGAATTGAAAAATAAGGGCTAGTGTACATGTCGTTCAAATTAAGGAATTAGAGTAATGGGTATATCATTTTTCTATGACTACACAAAAGAAGTGTTAGAGGTCTACTCGGTCGAACTCGCAAGCGTTGCTATCTCAAGCTTGTTTGTCAAGTTAAATTGCCAAAACTATAAGTCTTGATTCTTATTCTACTTATAGCTAAGTCTCGGATTGTCCCATATATGTCAAAAGTTAAGTCTATTATATGTCTTTATGCAAATATTGATGGAAAATAGAATGAACTTTTGATAACAAAGATTAAGTCTATGATATCATTATGCAAATATTGATGAAAATAGGATGAATCTTTGTATATTCCACATTATTGATCTTTCCCTAATCCACTTTTATGTGAAAGTATTGTGCGGCTCCGTAAGTTCTCTTATGTTGAGCATTTCCGATTAAATTAATCATGGGTTCTCTTGTGGTTAATTTAATTGAGTTTTCTGGATACAAATTCATGTTTCATGTAATTTGTTAATGTCTAAAGAAATCCTTCTTTTCTTGTAAAAGTAAGGTTGCTCTTGTTGTTCTCTCGGGAATGCCATTTTATGGGGGGGGAGTTCTTAATTGAACTTGTGCTTAATTTCCAAATCTTTGTGGGGAGTGCGGCTGTGGAATATTGTAGGAGTTATCTTGATAAACTCCTTGATGAATACACTAAGTTTCAACGATGTGAAATCATCGAAACCAAGTTGATATGTTCTGTTTTAGTCATGAAGTATCTCTATGAGAATTTCATTATGATCTCGCTAGTTTTCGTACCTTTGCCAATTTATATTGACAAAAAAAAGGAGAATTATTGTGTAGTTTACACTACAAATACATATGGTTTATGGATCATTATGTAGGGGGGGGGGGGGGTTTATTGTGAGATGAAGTATTGACTGAGGGGGAGTGATACATATCACCATAGTATTGTTGTCAAAGTTGTGATGACAATTGGACTTTGATCTTTGTGTAATATTACTATGACACCGAATAACAATAATGAAAAACATCTTGTGTTTATATATTGTTATAGCTACGGATCTTCAACAACTATGATGCTGAGTTGAACACGTTCAGAATCACTGGAGTACTTGGAAGTGACGAAGATTTCGAGTAATGTTGAAGAACCAAGGAAATAAAGCATTTGGATGAGAAGCTACAAAGTTTATTTATTTTGTAATCCATATGTATTGAAAGTTTTGTCACTAAAATTGACAATGGGGGGGATTGTTAGAGCACTACTCGGTCGAACTCGCAAGCGTTGCTATCTCAAGCTTGTTTGTCAAGTTTAGTTTCCAAAACTATAAGTCTTGATTTCTAGTCTACTTATAGCTAAGTCTCGGATTAGGATAGAAAGTGTAGTTGAGCTTTAGACTCCACTCGCGTTCATCGATTGAATACGAACAACTACTAAGGGGAGCTTGTGTAACTTCATCAACAAAAGGTATGTGGAGACTTGAACTCATCTATCACTCAAAGTCTATTTCTACTCTATCTCCTATTTAAGACATAAATCGTATAGCTATATAGACTTCGATTATACACATTTGATATTTCGAGCTGAGTTTAACTCGCTTACATATTTCTCGAAATATGTGTTGGTAATCTTTAAGCTTTAACCAAGATCATCTTATATTCTTGACGAAAGTCAAAAGATGATCATGTGAAAATCGCCTGGTAACATCTTATGTGATTTGTGTGAGACAGTCATTTGGTGAAGACTCGGAATGTTCCGTATTGATCTATCTATCACTTGAAAATTGCTTTAAAGCTAATAGTTTGTGTGAGATAGCTATTGTCGTCTTCTAAGAATGTTTCAATGATTGAAATGGGTGTTTAAAACAATTAACCATGATTGGATATAACACAGTATGCATACTTGTATGCTAACTGTTGCAAGTTATTCCAAGTCTGGGAACCATAGTACGCATACCCGTATGCACTGATTGGTTAGTTGAAGTCCGAGAACTTAGTATACCGTCTTAAGTTCAAGTCCGGGAATTCAACTGAGTTTCGAAGTGTACGAAAGTATGCGTACCCGTTCACATACTGGCGAACCCAGACCAAGTTCGGCTACTTAGGTATGCATACCCATTTGCATACTTGAGTGGGTTATGTTCTAAAATCGGTTTGTTCATGAACTAATACATTTATAAATTAGGGAGTGCAATCTTTTGCAAACCATGGCTATAATGTTCATGAGTTATTTCGAATGAATCAAAATCGGTTTTGCTTCAATTGTGTCTTGTATACTTCTACGAGAATATAAATAATTGAACAACTCTATAACTAGTTTCATTTGAGTCATTAGAACTAGTTGTGTTAAGATGAACAAGGTTGATATGAAAGTGTTCATATGGCTAACTCCGGTTAACTATTGTTGAGCCAACAAGGTGTACACGTTTAGTTACGGCTACCCATATCTAAATGAAGTCACTTTTCTTTTGTGTATAACAAGCTAAGTTCGATCTAACGGTTGAAACATATTAGCTTAAGTCTAATCAAGTTTTCATCTAACGGTGAATATTGAATGATTTGTTACCAAGGTAGCATTGATTGCAAACCCTGATTTGAAGACTACATAAGGGTGAACTCTAGCAACTGGGAAACCTAACCCACACACCTCATGTGTGATACTAGTTGCGACTAGAGTCGATTTTCCTTTAACCTAGGTTTTTCCTAAAACTATTATAAGTTAAAGACTTAAAGACTTCATTGGGATTGTGAAGCCGGACTAACTATTTTCTCTGTATTTGAGTGTTATGATATTGCTTTATTCTATCATATTGAGTACTATATTCTCTAAGATTTGCTCGAGATTTAATCTCCGATAGGCAAGATAAAAAGTAGTCACAAACATCTTCGTCCCATCGTTTGTGATTCCATAATATCTTGTTTCGCTACCATATGATTAAGATTTTTGTGAGGTGATTGATATTACAAGTTTGTTCTTCGGGAATATAAGTCCGGCGTATCAATTGGTTCTTGTTCACCTTGATTTATCAAAATACGGAACAAAACTCATATGTATTTTTGTGAGAGACAGATTTATCTATTCAATAGACTTTTTTGTGTGAGACAAATATGTTTATCAAGCCTTCGACTTTGGGTCATAGCAACTCTTAGTTGTGGGTGAGATCATCTAAGGGAATCATATGCGTAGAGTCCTGCTGGGATTCAGAGGCGTAAAGAACGCGATTGTACCTTAATTAGTATGAGATTGGTTAAGGCTCAACTACTTTCTAGTTCGAAGTTAACTTTGTAGTAGCAGGTTTTCCCACACTACACCCCTTACTCGATTTTGCCTAATTAATCCA
>JAJJWW010005755.1:0-46250 GCA_023531295.1 Papaver armeniacum | reverse complement strand
TATACTCATCCATACTCTGAATTCTCGCCCAAGCTTTGAACTTTCAAAGATTACACAATCTCCACAAACGCGTAGAAATCATTCATAGTTTATCCAAGCTCCAAAACAGCCTTAATCCTCTCCTCTTTCTGTCTTGTCAGCTGGAGTTATTGTTCCAAAACAAATTCGAATCCTATCAAACTAGGGAACTAGTTCCCTGTTCTTCTCAAACTCCAACTCGAACTCGTCTTCATCACCACTGCCAACTTCCATAGCAACCTCTCTGTCGAGTTCAACCTTCACCCATCTCGGCTTCCATGTAAACTCGATAGTTCTCAATCCATCCTCTATGCATGTCATGCCAAGCTCCGTCTGCATTCACGACCTATAACTCGATCATCGGTAGCATCATTCGTTGTCAGCTCCCTCCGACCATCATCGTTTATCATTAACTTGCCATTCGAGCCTCTTCTCGTCACTTCCGATCCACTCTTCTTTATTGTCACTTTCTAGTAATCATCCATCATCGGCGCCAACCGCCAAAGCAGGACTCAGTGATCCTCGGCCATCATACGCTTCCGTGTTCTTGAGCTTCTTCACCATTGCTAATGACGAATGCACGTTCTTCTCTCCCTGTTCATCGAGTCCGTGAACCACAATCGGCTCCACAACTTCTCGACTTCTCATTCACCCACATAAACCATTCCTTTCCTTCCTTGCCAATCTCCTTTGTTTATTTATATGGAAACAACTTTGCATTATCTTTTTTTTTCATGGCAACATCATGCCATCACTTCAAAAAGAAGTCCGTAACTCAACCATCCATGGCGAAACCACGGTTCGGGCCATATATCACCGTCTTGAAAAAAACAAGATAACTCGAGCGGGTTTCCTTTATGTTCTCTCTGTTGTAGTCCATCATTCCAAACCCCGGCGAAACCATTTACCCTAAAACTCCAGCCAAAACTCGAGACCGACTCTCAAACACCAACCCATCAGCTGATCATGGTCACAGCATTCTTTGATCGCAATGGAAGCAGTTCTTCGTTCATCTCTCGTTATATCATCACTGTGATCATCTCTGATCATCAAACTCGGTATCACTAGCATTAATTGCAGCAGCCAACCATTCTTGAATCGTTCAAAACCCATGTCCTCTAGCCGTATCTTCACACTCCAGTAATATCATACCATTCGAATTCTATTATTCGATCACCAACAGGCCATGCTGAAGCTTTGCACCTGGTTCTCTCGTGAAGGAAGTGAACTGAATAATAAGGATGAATATAATGGTGGCGCTCTAGAGTAACTGGGCCGAGTGCCTTTAACACCATTTGAATTTGAGCTTCCCCTTTGAAAACTACCTGACTGTATTTAGTAGTTCCTTTGTACATGGTAACCCCTTAACAGGATGGACGCCCTTATAAATTAAATGCGTAAACAATTTCAAGACTTTGCTTTGCTTCAATCGCATCTTCTTCATACGGGCTCGGAATTACCTCATTCTTTCGCCGTTGGCTTCATATTTTCGTCCTCTTCAAGATGAAAAGTAGAAATCTTGTACTTGAACGAGTTCCACTTGGTCTTTGGCCCTTCTCCACTTGTAGCTAGCTTCTTTTATTGCACAAATATGTGACAGTTCACTTCTTTTGGATGATTCACCTAGCAAAACACAAATAAGAGAAAACAAACGTAATATACAATAATTTGCAAGAAAATATAGCAAATACTAGCATGGATTCGACACAAAATATATGCAAAATATGCACTTAACAAATGGCATTGGTGATGCTGTGGAGTTGCAGGTGTAGTTCAAGGAGGGTTTGAACAAGAGGTGGTGCTCAATTTGGATGTATGGAGCTGTTGTTGTTGCTTGATTGAGATGCGGTCGGGTGAGCTGCACTGGAAATGCTTGTCAGGGACAAGGTGTTGGTCTTTGAGAAGAATGAAGAGCATGGGATCTGGAACTGAGATTAAGCTGGTAGAATGGGTCTGAGATGTTGAACTGAAGCTGGTTGAGTTGGTTGAGTTTGAACTGAAGCTGAAATGGGTATGCTTTGTGCTTAAGAACATGACTACAACAGGGAGTTGGTGGTTGAGTTGAGGCAGCTGAAGAAGGGACTTGAATTGCAGGGAGCTGGATAGAATGGCAACATGTTGCAAAGTTGCCAAGGATGGAATATGTTGGTGGTATTTGCACTACACTTGAACCGATGCTTTGCTTGAAGTGACAGATGATCTTGTTTGAGTTGGAGATGGAAATGGTTAGGTTGCGAGTTGATTTGTTGGCTCGGGAATGAGGCATTACGGGTTATGCACTCGAAGTTGCGGGAAGGCAGCCATCATGGTCAAGCACAATGATTGTTCTACACAACTCGGCCATCGCAAAACGGCCCTAGGCCCAAGTGAGTCAGAATGAGTCAGACCTGACTCATCTGTTTGGCTAACTGACTCAACCCGATTCTGAGATGACTCGATGACTCGGTGTTGACTCGCTGTGACTCAGTGAGTTTGACTTGACCGATTTGGATCGTTGACCGGTGGCCAAGGCGGACTTTGCAGTCTGAGATGTCTATTGGCGATTTTTCCTAGATTTCCGACCATAATCCCGGTTTTCCGGCGACAGTTTTGGACATAATTTTACATGGGTATTTTCTCACACATGGGCTTGGTGGACCACTTGGAGATGGGTTTTGAGAAGACCTAATATTGGAAGGAGTATCCTTTATGGAAATTGAGAAACATATAAAAAGGGATATCTTTTATCTAATATATCTCCAGGAGGGAGACTTCTACTTGTTTTCTAGGGTTTCACATGATAGTTTTCTTCTTTGCTTTCTATGATGATTTCCAAAAACACAAGTAACTAAGTTTTATTATTGGTTAAAGATGTAGTTGGATTTTGCAACCAAGTTATGATTTTTATGAATTAGTTTTTGTCTCAATATTATCGTTTGATTTCTACGGGTTATAATAATTGCATGATTGATGTATTGCAATATGATTGAATGTTTGTTTAGTCGAGTCTAGAATTGATTGAACTCACATCCATATCTATAGCTATTTTAGGGTTTTCATCGAGCGATAACCTTGAATACGAGTAGCATGATATGATTATGGTTTGTAGTGATACATCCTTGTAGTCATATGTAGAAATTGACCTTTGTTCGAATTGTTTTGCGCAATGTATTACAATTGCATTGATTAGCCTATTTACAAAACTTAATGCTCCTAGGAATTGAACTTGATTAGCGCAAGGCGTTAGGTTATTCTTCAGGTAGAATTCACTTACGCAGCTCTAATGTGTGTGTGATGAATTAGGAAATTTACGGAGTATTCTTGCAATAAGGTATTCTATGGCTTTTGATGATAGCGAGATTAAATACGAATTATATTCATATATTCAAAAACTTGTTTACAATTGAAGATGAAACCGTTATCCAATATTTTCACCTCATTGATTTGCGTGTTTATTTATTTGCTTCGCTTTTATTTTATTTTAGTATATAAAAATCAAGCAAACCCCTGTTTTATATAGGAAACCATAACATATTGACAACCAAGACTCTCTGTGGGAACGATCCTTTCTTGCCCTTGCTTCATTATATATTTTGAGTAGTAAGAAAGTGTAATTATTTTTGACGCCTTCTGACAACGATCAAATTTTGGCGCCGTTCTTGGGAGGCAGCGTTGTCACTTGTTTTTGGTTTCTTATTTTTGTTTTTAGTTTTGTTTTACTTTTTCTTATTCTTTGGTTCTAACCGAGTTTTGAGAATCTCGTTTCAGTACCCAATTTCTATGGACGGAGCATATTGGAGAAATCAATACGGCTTTCAACCTCAACAATATGACAACTATCACCCTTACGGGAGTATAATCAAAACCAATCCTTTGGTTATGGTCAATACTCCACGTACCCTTTAGTTGTTCTCATACATTCCAACCTTCTTATGGTGGGTATGTAAGTGAGCAACCACAAAGAGGGATGATACTTGTGCTCCTATTAATATTTCTTCTAGTTTGGTAGATGAAATGCAACAATTTATGGACAACATGGAGTCAATTCGTAGACAACCAAGCGTGGAACCAATTTCATCGACCGAATGTGCTCATAGTATGTATGGCCCAATTTATGATCGTAGTTATGATCATTCACCCATTCAAAGGGAAGATAATTGGCCTAACAATACTGAAGTAAGTAATTCTAATTTTGCCTTGTCGGATGAGCTTTACAAACAAATGGAACACTATATTCAGAATTTGGATGGATCACTCCAAGAGCTTCAAAGAGGTGTTTCCGACGTAAGAAAGGGCATTGATGAATACATAGAGGAAATGAATAATTATGTTGAAAAAGGCGAACCTTTGGGGACTTTCGTTGATATTTGTGTAGTTAACTCCACTCTTGATCGTAATAATGATCATTCACCTATTCAAAAGGATGAGTTGGAGATTAGCAACACTAAATTCAGCGAGAACCAAACTTATGTTGACTATGATAGTGATGATGATTATTATGAAAATACATCGTTTGAACCAATTTATGGTGACATCCCCGAGGATTGTACAATGGAGTCTTTTGCGATCAAGGTGAATTTGAAAAGGAATATGATGACACTAGTGTAGCTTACTCGAGCATTGATCTTTATAATGATCAAGAACCTATTCAAAAGGTAGAGCTTGAGGATGATGCAAGGAGTGTTCTAAAGAAATTCCTTATGGACAATATTGCATCCATAAAAAAGAGTATGTGCCTTACAACAAAAAGGAGTGTGTTGAGAATGAGACCGTTATGACCACTATTGTGGAAGACCCAATTGAGCTTGCATATGATTGTAATGATGATGTTAATGTCGAAACTTTGGTTAAGGCAGAAACGGACGAAGAATGGTTGCAAGGTTTGATAGAGGACCATGATATACATGAGGTGAATAATTCACTTGAGTTTGTTAAGGATGAAGAGGATTCCGTGATACAAGAGATTGTGCAAGGTTTATCTAACCCTTTGCCTATTGTTTCTTATCCTTTACCTCTTATTGATTTGAATGTATGTGATTCGAGAATATTGTTGAATGACTTTGTTTCTCGGTTTCCGCCATTAGAGATATTTGATTCTCATACTATGCAGGTTTTAGAACAAGAAACCGTGGATGTCCCCGACTTCTATATTCTTTATACACTTCCAAGTGTGGACAAGAATAAGTGTGGGGGAAA
Organism: Papaver armeniacum; assembly: GCA_023531295.1. Taxonomy (NCBI): domain Eukaryota; kingdom Viridiplantae; phylum Streptophyta; class Magnoliopsida; order Ranunculales; family Papaveraceae; genus Papaver; species Papaver armeniacum. Next base: position 41,057 of record JAJJWW010005755.1, on the reverse strand, counting down.
CTTTTATCGGTTAATAGCTTCATTTCAGTTTTATATTACTAATATTTGTGTGAAGCTAGTGTTTGCAAAACGAGTTCTATGGAAGGATCCCCAACTTTTCCGATTGTTAGTATATGGGGAATGAATCTTGCAAGGATATAGTCGGGCCGACGACTTTAAACCAAGCGCTACATGGGAGGCAACCCATAGGTTTTGTATCTCTTATCTTTTAATTTTTCTTTTCTTGTTTTTTTATGCTTTCTTGTCGCATATTGTTTTATGATTTCCCACCTTGACATTCTTTGGATCTATTGATTTACATTGAGGACAATGTAAAGTTTAAGTGTGGGGAGTGGTTAAGCATTTGCGTTGTAAATTTTTCAAATTTTTCAACTTTTGTGTAAGATAGTGAATAAAAAAACTCCAACTTGTGGTTAGTTTAGAGTCACATAGTATACATGTCGCTAAGATTACATCGAGAATCTCATAATAGTGATCAACTTAGAGATGACAGAGAACATGATCGGGTTTCTTAATTGTATGAGAGTTAAAGTTGGATTTAACCATGCCAGGTGGCAAATAAGGTGCGAGACTGAATTCGGTATTAGAGTAGTGATCCTCTATAGTGGAGACTACCCATGTTACATCATGTGAGGCACCGACCTTTAATTCTTTGTACCTGTCTAAATTTGTGCTTTTAGAGTGTGTGTCACCGTACGTAAATTCCGGGCAGAATGGTGAGCTGTCCAACTTCCCACCATAGAAGCACTATTTTAATCTCTTGAGTGCTATTTTTATCAATCATGATGGTGACATCGAATTGCTAACTTACATACCACTTGTAATCTTGTTCGCAGTTAGCACCATCCACCTTATCTCTCTCTACACCAACAGGTCCATAGAAACACCATCATCATCAACAAGAGGAGTATCACAAATTTGAAGGAAAGTTGAAGACGTTCAAAGTTTACAAGCAACAATACAGAAATGGGCAGATTTCAGATTTGAGTAAAGCAACAAGACAAGTAGCAGAATTTTTATAAGTTGAAGACTAGTGTACAAGAGTGAAAATTATCAAGGATGAGAGTTCGAGAAGTTTATGATATCAAGACATACAAGTTGTGAAGAATCAAGTGGTAAAGTACTTACACCATGGCCTTTGTACTTACGTTTTTATTTTATCTTATTTGTATTTTATTTTTCTCTATTGTGTATTATTATTAATAAATAAGGAACAAAAAATAAGAAAGCTACTGGATTGGTAACCTAGCGACAAGCTGGGCTCCAACACCTCTTTGAATAGCAACTCCTAGTCTATGAAAAATAAAATTGCCAAAACCACTACTAGCGTCATTGCTAACTAAACAATTTTTCAGACGCTTGAAAAAACACAAAGTATCTTCGCCAAGTTCCCCTAAAGTGGTAAAAGCTAGGACACCCAAACCATGGCCGTGTGAAACACACTTATCCAAATATTTAGTGTGTTTTCGTGAAACAGCACTAGATATAGCTTTTCCTGGGACAAAAGATCTAACCCCTTCACCAGTGAAGGGTGATACTCCTGTGACATCCATACAAACATCTTGTCCATTCTCCCAATTGAGCACGAGAATGTCAGCAGGCTTCAAACCTTTGTCGTCATCTGTCAGGAAACCCAGAGGAACCTCCTTGCGTGCGGGCACACCTGCCTTTTCTCTTGTCTCAAAAATTAAAAAAAAAAATTAAAAAAAAAAAAATTAAAAAAAATTAAAAAAAAAAAAAAGAAAAAAAAAAAAAGACAAGAGAAATTTTTAGGTGTGTTAATAGTTTTTTTTTTTTTTTTTTTTTTTTTTTTTTTTTTTTTAAGTTTAATTTTATTTTATCTTTATATATTGAATATAATAAAATAAGGGAAATTACACACTTTTGGTTGGTAACCTAGCAACAAGCTGGGCTCCAACTCCTTTACGAATAGCAATACCTAGTCTATGAAAAAATAAAACTACCAACTCCACTACTAGCATCATTACTAACTAAACAGTTCTTTAGACGCTTAAAAAACATAAAGTATCATCTCCCGGTTCACCTAAGGTAGAGAAAGCCAAAACGCCAAGACCATAACCAAGTGTTGTACACTTATCCAGTATTTAGTGCGTTTCGCGCAACAGCATTAGAAATAGCTTTGCCGAGAACGAAAAGAGCGAAATGCCATCACCTGTGAAGGGAGAGACACTGCGACGTCCATACAAACATCCTTACCATTTTCCCGCTTTAGAACAAGGATATCCGCAGGCCGTAGATCTTTGTCATCATCCGACTGAAGTCCAAGAGAAACTTCCTTGCGCGCAGGCACACCAGCTTTATAACAAATGTCGACAACTATATCACGTACAAAGTCATGTCGAAACTTAATTCCAACATCCTTGGCACAATGAAGCGCATGGTCTCCATAAATATCCATTGGAAAAAAAAACAGAAAAAAAAAAAAAAAAAAAAAAAAAATTATTGGGTTTGTATAGTTTGTTTTAGTTTTATATTCTTTCAATAAAGCCAATGGAAAGAAGGAATATCTATAATGAAGTTTCAAGCGACAAGGAATTAGAGGAAAGGATCATATTGTCGAGATTCTACGAAGTTCGAGTTATCATCAAGAGTTGAAGGCCTAGAAGACGAAGATGAAGACACCGATAGAAGACCAAGACGTTTCTATGGATGCTGTGAGAGTGGTGCTTGCTGCACGCCGAACGGATACAAGGTAAGTAAGCATATTCCCACCTTCGTTAAGTGGTTGATTTCCTTTCGAAGAGATCGTCAGAAAAATGGGTTTTCAAAAATATTAAAAGATGTGGGTTTTCAAAACAATTCGGAGGGTTATGCCTTCCTACCATTCAACGTGTCGCAGGATTCTCTCTTCATTCCAACCTGGACACATGTGTGACCCCATAAAAAGCTGTTTATTATTGAGTGCAAATTCATGAAACCCTTTCTTGTGAGGCAGAGTCGAGACTTTTGATCACTCCGAACCCGAATTTTAGTCGAAAGGGATGGTTATTTCTCTCTCAACTTTTAAGAATGAGATTGTGTTCATTTATGTGTCTAATTTCTTATGACTAGTGTGCAGAATCTCTATGTCTTCTTAGCGCGTTGGATACTATCATTACGGAGAACTAGTAAGTTGGACAAATAGGTTTTGTGGGTATATCTCTAGTAAACCATCACGAGACTATAACTCGTCCACTAGGGACACATAGGGGTTTAAAGGCTTGTTATTTATGCTAAAAGTGACCGTAGCCTCGACGACACGGAGTTGTATGTATTTTTGTTTTGTTTGATTTGCTCGAGGACTAGCAAAGTCTAAGTGTGGGGGAATTTGATAGGTGTAGAATACACCGTATTTGTTATCTAGAGTTTATGCTTTCTTTGCTATTTTTCGTGTGAATTGTGTATCTTATGTGTGCTTTTGAGCTAATCAGGTGCAATTGAGTCATTCGGAGAAAAAGAAGAAGAAATCAACTAATTTGAGCAAAACGGGCTAAATTGTCATTTCAAAGCAATAGCGGACACTATCTGGAGCTGAGCCATGGTTAAGGGGCACCTCTATGTGAAAGAACACTAAAGACAGGCCAGCTGATGGTTAAGGGGTTGCAAATCAAGATGGCCCTTATCTGATGAGTGGTGCCTAGAATCACTTTGGCTACCCCTTATCTGCTTTACCCGACACTACGAAATTAACGATCTTTTGCCACAGCCCAATTGCCACGGATTTTAAAATTCGTGGCTATTTGTCATATTTTGCCACGCTGAACAAGTAACCGTGGCAAATAGGTTCATCACTTGCCACGACATGATGCAAACTTGCCACGCGTCTAGTTATATCAGGTATAAGTCTGCCACATGTCTTCTACTCACGACAGGACGGGCCGTGGGTATAGCGGGCCTTTTGCTTCGGGACAAAACTTTGCTGCGTGGCTAGTAATTGCCTTAAACTCTCCTAAAATCACAAGTAAGAAGACCACGATCCCCACCTGAAGAAATAACTCCCCAGTTCTTCCAGTTCCTTCCACCTCCCTCAACTCTCCTATTTCTTCGATTATGAACACTATAAAGATAATCAATTCACTGAAACCCTCTGCACAGAGAAGGCAATATTTCAGGTAAGTTGGGATTTGTATAGAATTAGATGTTCTTATTTTGATTTTCTAAAACTAGGGTTTTTGAAGTAGTCTTATTTTTTTATTGAATCAACCTAATTACTTCCTTAAAATTTATTTTTTGAACTGTTTTATGATATTGGGTCAGATTACGAGTAAGGAAAGCCATCAATTTCATCCTGACATCATCGATTTTGAGCTCAGATTGTATCTACTAAAGTGGTAAGAAATTAAATTTCTTGTTCCTTCAAATTCTGATGCGAATGTCATACAATTAATCTTTCTTTCAATTCTTTTCAATTCCGGAGTTTCGAAGATCTATTTTTATTTTGAAATTCCAGTTAATGTTCTTACTTTCCAGTTAAGATTGATTGAAGCTGGTTTTTGTTTACCAATTGATTTAATTTCTAGTGTGGTTAGTCAAATACTACCTTTGGTTATTCCTTGAGAAGGTTCTTTTTTAAGTAATAGAAGTGCATCTGGATATGTATTAAGTCTTCCATTCTTATGAAACCAGTTGTATAAGGGTAGGTTGTTAGCTTAAATATCGGTTTATGAAAATTGCTTTTCTATATGGTATTCTTCTCTCTGAAAGAAAGGATAAACCATGGACGTGTGCGCTATTTGCGGGATTTCAAGGTGGAAGATAAAGATAGTGAGACCTAATACTCCTTCGAGATACTCCACGGCTTCCCGATAAAGTCTAGGCTTCAAAGATCTGTTTATGTCTTCCAAAACTGGCAGAGGATATGAGATGGCATAAAGAAGGGCGAACTCGATACTTATGATCCAAGTAGTCCGGGAATCGCAAGAATGTCTTTGTTGAGTATTATATTATACTCACTTACAGGGATGATTCCTGAAATTGGGGATGTGATGAGAATTGAAATGGATTAGAAATGTTACTAAGGATTTTAGTGTTTGAATGGGAATAATATCGTCATTGTTGGCTTTGCTTTCTGTCAATGTTCTATTATCATGATCAATTGATTATGTCGATCATCGACTCGAAACAAGCTAACTTTACCTTAGCGTATCTAGATTACTTTAATACCATACCAATTATCTCAATATCCTGATCCCACTTTTAGTATGCATTCTAGTCTTGGGTTTGTTTGTGTTTTGGATTGGTTTGTGCTTGGTTGACTCAATTTTTTCAGTTTTCATGTTGTACTATATTGGTTGTTATTCTTTTATTTTTGTGTATTTCATAAGCTATGGGACGGAGTTGATACTTATGATACTTGAAAGAGTTTATTTTATATCCAAAGTTTTATTTTTTTTTTATTTTTTTTTAATATTTTCCAGTTAGTTTCCTTGTTGATGTGATAAGTCATTATTGCCTTGTTAGTTGTTCACCATATTGAAGGAGAGGAGGGCATGTTAGTCTGAGTTTATGAATCATCGAATATCAAGCTTGTGAAATATCACAGAGCACCTTCCTTGGTACTATTTATTCTATATTCTTATACTACTAAGTTTATTTTGTTCACTTATATTTCTTCTTGGTCATAACGTTATGTTTTGATATACTAGCGTGAGTTTTAACATATTAAGATGTGTTCACCTAGTATAGAAATTTCACATGTGATATTTTTAATTTAAACGTGTTCATGATATGTGACTCAAGTAAAAATGCCGTATGTTGATGTTTGGCATTAAAATGAACTGATATTATAGTGAGATGAGTACGTATAGAAGTGATACTATGCACAACGTTACTGAAATTATAATTCTATAAGCGTACTTACTGTTGTGTTATTGACCACAATTTTCTCAAGCTAATTTTAAATTAACATGTTGTGTACATTCTGACCTTGCCTTGTCGATGAGGTGATAAGTCATTGTTATGACATGTTGTGTTATTGATCTTTTGCCGTGTTAGTTGTTCACCATATTTAAGGGAGGAGAGCATGTTAAATGCGAATACAAATATTCCTTAGAAAATTTTCAAATTTGACCCATTCTGCAAATTTCAGGTCTTCTTGGAGTTCACTTATTCTTCTAAGTGGTTGTTGTTGTTGTTCTTTGCTACTTGGCCGTTGTACGTTCAAGGTAAACGTTATATGAAAGTGGAATCTTTTTTGCGATTGTAGTTTTTTGTATGAGCTGGAAAACTAGTGTAGGACAGCTTCATTGGTAGTTTGATACTTTTGGTTTCTGGTAGAATGAAGGTTTTAGGGTAATTTGATTAACCACTTTATATGTGATGTGGTCTTGATGCTCTATTATAATACATGTGATGTGGTCTTGATGCTCTATTATAAACTTGCAATACACAGAACGGATAAGGTTTTCAGAGTTTTATTCTCATACAGTTAGTAGCTTGAATTCATGACTAATACTTCCATTTTACTTAGAGATGGAAGGTTCACCATTTAGCTTCATCATCGGTAACTACTAAGGTCACATTAATCAACTCTTTTCGATTATGTAAGCCGATAGGTAAAAAGCATCAAATTTCTGTATGTTATTGGTGGATAGCTATTATGTTATAATCTTGTACCCATAGGACCAGAGCTAGAAAATATGATGCTGGATAAACTTATTATTTTGTGTCCATATCATATGTTTGGGTAACGTGAGAATCTTAATGTTTGAGCTTAATTATTTTGATCAGTAGGATAGGACCAGGTCAGTGGTTAATAGTTAGAAGTTAGGATGAAGCCAGGTTTTGAAATTATTTGAGTTTCTTATGGACCGAGTAGACATATATTATCAATGCAGATTCACCTTGGCTACATTTCTCGCTGACTTATTTATATCATTTCCTTCTCTTGAAATTAGAACTTCATAAATTTATACAAAGAGATCTAGTGATTGCTGCTAATTCAATTTTTTCAATGATGCAGGGATAGTTTTGGTTTCTCGGTTCTGAATTTTGACACTCTTCTCAAGGCAAATTGTTTTACCTGGTTTTGATTTCATAGTATTAGATGTTATTGTTACTCTTTGTGTTTTTAGGTATATTTGTTTTTTTTTTTATGATTAAGAGAACATGGATAAGAGCTGGGTTGATAAGGACCCTGCTTCTCTAGAGTACGAGGAAGGGTTGAATGCATTCCTAGATTACGCCTACATCCATGGAAAGCTTAATAGGGAAGGAAAATTGAAGTGTCCTTGTACTGATTGTAAAAATTTTGTGTGGTGCGAAGTAGAATTGTTGATGATTTAGTCTGCTATGGCATGTTGCCAAGTTATACCAATTGGATTCATCATGGAGAAAAGTGTATCAACACCAAAGCACCCAGAAATCGGGAATGAAGATGTTGAGGTTGATACTCATGTTGATGCTGATGGTATCCGTATTAGGGACGATCTTAGTGGTTTGTTGGGAGATGCTTTTCCTAATGAAGTTGATAACATGGAGAATATGCAGGATGGAACGGAGGATGTTAATCTTAATTTTAAGAAGTTGTTGGAACAGTCGAAAAAGGAGTTATACCCTGGTTGTGATAAAATGACAGTGTTGTCATTTGTTATTAGATTATGGTACATTAAATGTATTAATCAGTTGAGCAATAAGGCATTTACTATGATGCTTGACTAGCACGAGATCGTTTCGGATGGGTGTTCGCTTCCAAAGAATTTCACACAGTGCAAGAAAATAATTACAGATTTGGGTATGGGTTATAAAAAAATTGATGCTTGCAGGAATGATTGCATGTTATTTTGGAAGGATGACTCAAAATTGGACGAGTGCAATGTTTGCGGGGCTTCAAGGTGGAAGATAGTCAGACCTGGGAAGAAGAAGAATACTCCTTGGAAGATACTCCGATACTTCCCATTAAAGCCTAGGCTTCAACGTTTGTTTATGTCTTCCAAAACTGCCGAGGACATGAGATGGCATAAATCGTGAGAACACGCGTATGATGGGGTCATGAGGCATCCGGCGCAGATTCTATGGCTTGGAAGCATTTTGATGAAAGTAACCCAGTATTTGCTTCAGATCCGAGAAACGTAAAGCTAGGTTTAGCAAGTGATGGCTTCAATCCGTTCGGGAATATGAATCTCTCACACAGTATGTGGCCTGTGGTACTTGTTCCATACAATTTGCCTCCATGTTTATGCATGAAACAACCTCACTTCATCTTATCTCTAGTGATACCAGGACCATTTAGTCACGGGAGGCGACATTGATGTATATCTAAGACCTTTGATTGAAGAACTTAAGGAGTTGTGGGCAGAAGGAGCTGATACTTATGATTCATTTGCCAAGGAGACGTTTAAACTGCGTGCAGCTGTTTTATGGACTATTAGTGACTTCCGGGTCTTGCTATGTCTTTGTCGGGATGGAGCACCAAGAGTAAACTGGCATGTCCAACATGTCAAAAGGTACATCCCACAGACGTTTGAAGCACGGCGGGAAAGAATGTTATATGGGGCATCGCCGGTGGTTACCATCGGATCACAAGTTTCGAGATCTTAAGAAAGAATTTGATGGGACCGTTGAACATGACGCGAGCTCCAGTTCCTCTACAAGGTAGAGAAATAGTATACATGAAAGATATTCCTCATAAATTTGGAAAGAAAGCTGAAGAGCCTGAAGAAAATGATGCATCTGCAAAGAAGAAGAAGAAAGGTCAAAAGGAAAGACTCCACGTGTGAAAAGAAGAGGGCCGCGAGAGGAAGAGGAGAGTGCTCCTTTCCACGATAAGCTGGAAGAAATTAAGTATCATGTATGAGCTTCCATATTGGGAAGATAATCTCTTGAAGCATAATTGTGATGTGATGCACATTGAGAAAAAATGTGGCGAAAATATACTTGGTACTCTTCTCGGAGCTCGACAAAAAGTGCAAGGACGGTTTGAAAGCAAGGCAAGACTTGAAAGAAATGCGAATTAGACCACGGCTTCATCCAGGAGTTCGATGTCGTCAAGAACAAATACTATCTACCTGCTGCTGGCTCTTATTTGGATAAAGATCAAAAAAATCTGTTTTTGTCTGTGCTTAATAGTTTGAAGATTCTGATGGGTACTCCTCGACATTGGAAGGCATGTGAAAGTCGAAAGAACGTAAGTTGGTTGGTATGAAGAGCCCACGACTTGCATGTAATTATGCAGCATTCTTACCTTTGGCTATTCGGAAGGCGTTGCCAACAAAGGTCAGTTCATTTTGATTGAGTTAAGTTTGTTTTTCGGGAGTTATGCTCCAAAACTCTTTTACTGAAGATTTGAGGCGCCTCGAGAAAAGTATTGCGGTAACTCTTTGTAACTGGAGAGAATCTTTCCACCGGCGTTTTTGATGTCATGGTACATCTACTCATTCATTTGGCGTCGAAACGCTTCTTGGTGGACTTGTCCGTACAGATGGATGTATCCGGTTGAAAGGTATGTGATTTTTATTCTATTTTAACTTACTTATTGTTTGTCTATTGAATGTTACTATAATTAGTTATGGAACTTTATACGATATATTCTAGGTGTTGGACTCGATTTTGCTAATCCTAAATTACAAAGCTGATTTAATGGTATAGGTACTGAAAACACTTTGAAATCATATGTAAAAACATGGCTCAACCGGAGGGTCCATAGTTGAAGGATATATTCTTTGATGAATGTGTTACATTTATGACTAGATACTTAGGTCGAGTTGAGACAAGACTGAATAGACCTTCCGGTACACCAGAGAATAGTCATATTGGTGGTTTAGAAAGCTTCATGCTTGATACTGCGGAGAAGAAACTAGCTCATGCTTACATCTTATTCAATCATGACGGTGTACAATCGTATCTAGAGTACGTTATTGAACTTCTTTTTCTCATTTGGGTTTTAGTGTTTGCAGTATAATGAGTTTTTTTATAATTATACATGTACATGATGAATGGTGAACTGTTTTGCAGGCAGCATAAACGCCTTATAAATTTAACTAATAAAAGGTTGTCTCCCATTCAAAAGAAAAAGAAACATGAGGAGGAATTTCCTCAGTGGTTTAAAGAAGAAATTACTTCGCTGAAAGAAGCCAATTGTCCCATTGACGAAGAAGTATATTCACTTTCTCGAGGTCCCTTTCATGGAGCGAGCAGATTTCTTTGGATATTCAATCAATGGATACATATTGACGTTAGCCAAAGAATGTGATTTAAAGACAATCTAGTGGTGTGAAGCTTCGTGCCATTAAAGAGAGTCTTTGGGAGTCAATGTATTATGGACAGATTACGGATATCATTGAGTTGTCTTACCCGATATGAAAGAAGTTTGTATTGTTCAAATGTAATTGGGTAGATGTAGAGAAGGGAAAGGTATGAAAGAAGACAAATTGCGCTTCACTCTTGTTAATTTCACACATTTGTTGTCAACTCGAAACAAGAACCGTACGTATTGGCATGCAAGTCAATCAAGTGTTTTATGTAGAAGATCAACTGACCGGGATGGCATGTCGTGGTTACCAATAAACCTAGAGATACTTTTGATTTGGGTGGTAAGGATGATGGATTAGTAGAAAGTACACAATTGGTTTTACAAGATAATGATGATGATGAGATAAATTTGGTGAGAGACGATGTGGAAGGAACTACGGTTGACCCTCCAAACACTTGAATCTAGTGGTTCCCTAATAGAACGCTAGCGAAAATATTGTAAATCGGAGCTTGGACATGGTGCGGAGATGAAGACGTAGATATGGATGAAAGTGGGGAGGAAGATGGGGATTTGGATGGAAGTGAGGATGAAGATGAAGATATGGATGAAAATGGGGATGAAGAGGAGGATGAGGATGAGGATGAGGACGAAGATGAGCATGAGGGACGAGGCGACGATGACATAAATGATTTTGATTCATAACCTCAAACTACTTTTTGTGTCTCTTGGTTTTTGCACTTCTGTTTCTGATTTTCTGTATTATGTAGCTCTTTTTAAACTTGAATACAACTTTTCATTAATTTCTTATTATGTGTTTTTTATCCACCGGTTGTGTGATCTTTTTGTTTTGTTATGATGTGCTTACTTGTTATTTGTGGTTCTTACGAGAAAATATGGATGAAAACCCACAACCTCCGGCAGCAAAGAAAGTAAGAGGAGGGCTAAGTTGAACTTCCTTAATAAAGCTGAAAGGGTGAGAAAGTATCACCGAAATTTTGCGGGGTGCACCAGTTGGACCGAGCGCAAATAAGATCTCGGCTTATTGTGGAAAGTCAAGCACTAAATGGAGAAAACTTCCCTTTTGACATTCCAGACGGGTGCGATATGCCCCATAAGGAAGAAAAGCTTGAAGAAGCCATTGAAGAGCTGAAGGTTAAGAAAATTACTTTTACCAATATATTAAATTATTTAATTGATTAAAGATTGCTAAATTTTAACTGATGAATATTGTAGAATATTTTTGATTATTAATGAGATCGGCACGGGTGGAGGAGAAAATCCATGAAAAATGGAAGGCAAACAAACGTAACATGAGGTTGGAACATTTCGATGAGAAGAAGACTGATGCACAAAACCGAGCTAGTTGTCCAAACGAAGTTATTGACACTCAGTGGGCAAATATGTTGATATATTGGCGTTCACCTGAATTCAAGGTGAGAATGTTCTGATTTGTCGTTTATGAGTTTATATGTTAAACCGTGACTTCTAACTTCGACGTTGAATAACATAGAAAAAAGAGTGAGAATGGCAAAGCAAGTAGAAAGCGTTTGGTTGTGCCTCATCATGGTGGTACTAAGTCATTCGTGAACCACGCGATAGAGGTAACGACTAATGTGAATCGATATTGATAGTAAATGTTTATGTAGATCTTGACATACTATATATCAGCAGTTGAAGAGACAACGCAAAAGAAAGCAAGTGGCGGCATGTATCGGAAAACCTATAGAGCCAAAGAAGGAAAACTCCCAACCCTATAGTGAAGCAAATTGCGTATGGCTTTTTAATACGTTAATTTGTATGTTGTTAAATTAGTAAAATGTTTGCAACTTGTTCTCACTTTAACTTTGCATATTATAATTGCGGCTCAAATGGAAGCCTTGTAGAGGAAGATTTAGAAGAGAATGGTTCGAGATAATGATGTTTCAATCTTGGAACTCACTTCTGACAGTGAATGGAGACAAGTATTCTAAAATCATGGGAGCCGAGAAACCAGTCGGATTCGTAGTGTTAGTTCAAAGAATTAAAGTAACCAAGCTTACGGGGAATCTTCTTCAAATGTTGTCCAAAACAACGAGGAAAATGCTTTGCATTAAGAGATGAAATTAAGAAACTGAAGGAGGATCGGGTTCATATGCGAACGACATGGAAGAAGAACGTCTTGAGATGAAGAAAACTGTAGATGAGATGAAAAGGCTAACGAGGAATCACGAGAAAAAGTAGATGCCCTTTTGCTCTTTTTTTGCTGGTCGGGTATGTATTAGCATATCCATAAATATTTTTGGTAGTGTATTATCTAGATTCTTAAAGCTTTCTCGGGCATGTATGAGCATATCATGAATATTTTTTAAAGTCACAAGCTTTCTTAATTGCATTTTTTTTGTAGAGGGACCTCCCACATCCGAGCCATAGAGTTATGACCTTATCACACGAATCTGAGGTAATGTTTTACGCTTTATTAGTCTATTCATATGATTCTGATTGCTTATAACCTCTAAACATGTTCCCCTTCTTTGCAACATATTAGAAAGACGATGGCATAATTGTTAAGTTAGACTTTGGATTAACGTCATGCACACATTCTTTATTTTAGCTGTCACGACACACATTAGCATTATCGTTAGCCAATAGCTTGCCAACCAACTTAGTATTTGCGTACACCGGTGGATGCTATACATTCATATTGAATTATTAGGAAATTTGGAAATGGGTGTCTTTTGGTTCCGTACTACTCGAATTTCTTATTCTTTTTTCTTCCATGGATTGATTTATGGGTAACTACTAACTAGGTATATCGGCTTAAATGTTTAATGGATATTTGTACTTGTTGGAATCCATAGGTGTACATGAGAGATTATATGTTCTTATATCTTCTTAATGGTTTAGACCACATGTTATATTTGAAGGGATAAGAAAATTAAGCCTATGTAAATGTTGTATACATGGATATTTTCTCTTGTTATTTGTCATTGATATCGATTTGATGTCTACATTTTGCGAGTTAATTTCATTGAAAGATATTATGTTCAAGGTGTTGGAAGATATATGATAATTAACTTTGGAAGTAAGAAATCCATCTGATAATTTAAGTATTTTATTTTCATTCACTTTAAGTATTTTGTGTATCAGACTCAAAATGGTTTAGTATTAAGTTTTTATTTGCTTTGGAATGTAATCAATCAGACAAACATGTAGTACTTGTGTTTTTTAATGAATAGATTGTTTTTCAGAAATTGTTGTAAGGTAAATATTGTCTTGTTATTTTAGTAGCTAGCCGTAAAAACTGGCGACAATGTAATCCAACTACGTAAAATGACCTTGGAGCACCCACGCGTGGAAAACGTGGCTATGACCATGGCTAATAGTCACACACATGTGCCATCCAACTAATTATTAGCCACGATGATAATCGTGGTAAATGATCATACATTATTAGCCACGCAATGAAAAAAACGTGGCAATCACCGTGGCAAATAGTTTTAGCCACGGGACTATTTGTCACGAGGAGGCTGCCGTGGCAAGTTACCTTTTGCCACGGATTTTTGGTCAACTGCCACGGTTATTTGGCGTGACTAAAACTTAGTATTTTGTAGTGCGAGTGGCTGAATCCTATCCACTTACATTTCTTATAACAAAACTAAAAATTCAGAGAAGTTATTTCTTCTCATTATTGTTGAAACCTGAATCAGAAATTGAGAGAGGAGAGTTATGGTTGCCGATTTGCCGAGAGAGATCGAGAGATACGGGGAGAGATGGTTGAAGATGATGGACGGGTTTAGGTTGATACTTCCAATCGATTAATGGAAGATGAAGAAATCACAAATCTGGAAATGGAAACTAGGGTTTTGATTTGATGTTCATGGGTTCTTATGGATCCCAGAGATGGAGCTTGAGAGATTAATGTCGAGCTCGAGTGGTAATGTGTTGGTTGTTGTTGGTTCTGGATGTGTTGATGGATTTGATGTTGGTTTAAATCTGATCTGCAACAGATGAAGAAAGATGAACAAGATTGAGCAGAAACTGAAATTCAAGCTCAGATGCTGCAATTAGGGCATGGATTCAAATGGGTTTTGGTTTAAAATCTGAATCTGTGTTTGGGTGAGTTCAAGTAAGGAATTGCGAAATCAAGGGATTGGTTGTGTCATGGAATTCTTGGTAATGTAGGATAAGGAAATGGAGATGTATGATCTTGTGATGAAAGATTCATGAGGATTTTGTTGTTGTCATGAAGAGGTGAAGGTTATGACTGAGATGGAAGCAAGGATGGGTTTGAGCAGCTGGATTATAGCTCAAACCAGATGGGTATCTGGTGATGATGTTCATGGGGTTAGACACGTAATAGGGTTGGCTTAGATGAATGCTTAGGCTTGCAGCTCAAAGTGTTTTTTGCAGTTGTAGTTTGTATGGAGCAACGATCGATCGAGTTGAAGCTTAAGATGGCAGTGAAATTACAGAGTGCTGTTGTGACTAGAGCTTCAGGTGGTAGTGGCTCGTGGAAGATGGGAGAGCTGACACTTAGGCTTATAGAGGCAGCAGATGGTGATGGCAATTGCAGTTTGGTGGTAATGGTCTTGAGGCGTAGCCGGTAATGGCATTGGTGATGCTGTGGAGTTGCAGGTGTAGTTCAAGGAGGGTTTGAACAAGAGGTGGTGCTCAATTTGGATGTATGGAGCTGTTGTTGTTGCTTGATTGAGATGCGTGCGAAGTGAGTCAGTAAATGGAAATGCTTGTACAGGGACAAGGTGTTGGTGCTGAGAAGAATGAAGAGCATGGGATCTGGAACTGAGATGAAGCTGGTAGAATGGGTCTGAGATGTTGAACTGAAGCTGGTTGAGTTGGTTGAGTTTGAACTGAAGCTGAAATGGGTATGCTTTGTGCTTAAGAACATGACTACAACAGGAGTTGGTGGTTGAGTTGAGGCAAATGAAGAAGGGACTTGAATTAGGGAGTCAAGCTAGAATGGCAGGTGATGTTGCAGGTTGCCAAGGGATGGAATATGTTGGTGGTATTTGCACTTGAACCGATGCTTTGCTTGAAGTGACGATGATGATCTTTGTTTGAGTTGGAGATGGAAATGGTTAGGTTGCGAGTTGATTTGTTGGCTCGAGAATGAGGCATTACGGGTTATGCAATCGGTTGCGGTGGAAGGCGACCATCATGGGTTGAAGCACAATGATTGTGCTACACAACTCGAACCCACCGCAAAACGCGAGCCCAAGGCCCAAGTGAGTCGAATGAGTCGACTCGACTCATCCTGTTTATTAACGACTCAACCCAACAGATTCCGAGATGACTTCGATGACTCGGTGTTGACTCGCTATGACTCAGTGAGTTTGA
Organism: Papaver armeniacum; assembly: GCA_023531295.1. Classification (NCBI taxonomy): domain Eukaryota; kingdom Viridiplantae; phylum Streptophyta; class Magnoliopsida; order Ranunculales; family Papaveraceae; genus Papaver; species Papaver armeniacum. The sequence continues at coordinate 25,534 of JAJJWW010005755.1, read as the reverse complement.
CTTGACCGATTTGGATCGTTGACCGGTGACCGGGCGGACTTTGCCGGTCACCTGAGATGTCTGTCGGCGATTTTTCCGGCCGATTTCCGGCCATAATCCCAGTTTTCCGGCGACGGATTTTGGACATAATTTTACATGGGTATTTTCTCACACATGGGCTTGGTGGACCACTTGGAGATGGGTTTTGAGAAGACCTAATATTGGAAGGAGTATCCTTTATGGAAATTGAGAAACATATAAAAAGGGATATCTTTTATCTAATATCTCCATGAGGAGACTTCTACTTGTTTTCTAGGGTTTCACATGATAGTTTTCTTCTTTGCTTTCTATGATGATTTCCAAAAACACAAGTAACTAAGTTTTTATTATTGGTTGAAGATGTAGTTGGATTTTGCAACCAAGTTATGATTTTTATGAATTAGTTTTCTCTCAATATTATCGTTTGATTTCTACGGGTTATAATAATTGCATGATTGATGTATTGCAATATGATTGAATGTTTGTTTAGTCGAGTCTAGAATTGATTGAACTCACATCCATATCTATAGCTATTTTAGGGTTTTCATCGAGCGATAACCTTGAATACGAGTAGCATGATATGATTATGGTTTGTAGTGATACATCCCTGTAGTCATATGTAGAAATTGACCTTTGTTCGAATTGTTTTGCGCAATGTATTACAATTGCATTGATTAGCCTATTTCAAAACTTAATGCTCATAGGAATTGAACTTGATTAGCGCAAAGGCGTTAGGTTATTCTTCGGGTAGAATTCACATACGCGACTCTAATATGTGTGATGAATTAGGAAATTTACTGGAGTATTCTTGCAATAAGGTATTCTATGGCTTTTGATGATAGCGAGATTAAATACGAATTCTATTCATATATTCAAAAAATTGTTTACAATTGAAGATGAAACCTTTATCCAATATTTTCACCTCATTGATTTGCGTGTTTATTTATTTATTTGCTTCGCTTTTATTTTATTTTAGTATATAAAAATCAGCAAACCCCCGGTGTTTTATATAGGAAACCATAACATATTGACAACCAATACCTCTCTGTGGGAACGATCCTTTGTTGCCCTTGCTTCATTATATATTTTGAGTAGTAAGAAAGTGTAATTATTTTTGACGCCTACGACAGCGATCAGTAATCCGTTGCATAGTTATATTTCATGTTTATATACTTTACCTGAGCCTGCGGAAGATTTTCCATTATTGAGATATAGTTTCCTGAATGGTATTATCCGCGTTCCAAGAAGAATCTTTGCATGTCTTGTTGATCGTTTCCGCCATGTTTTCGATCTCATTGCATCGAGACACTAGATAATATATTTTCACTTAACCATGAGGAGGCTTTTAACAAGGCTTTTGATTTTGCATGAAAAGCTGAGGAGGCCCACTCTGATCCCGCTGCAATGTGCACGAAAGATTCGATGTCCACTGAGTAAAGTAGAAAGGCATATCCCATCGTTGAATCTTCTTTTTTAAAATCCGCATCAATAAAGATTATCCAGTCCGACTTTAAGTTGGACCATTTTTCCTTGGGGATATTTCTTTCTTTATTCTTCATTTTTTGTTGGATCTTTCCTTGAGAATTCTGGTGCAGGAATTTATTGATTTGCTCTATGAGCTGGTTCGGATTTTGATGAGTGCCAAATATTGCATATTTATACACCTTTTTATTGGCACTTTACTCATCTTTTGTGCTCATAAATCAGATATTATCCCAGATTCTGTATTTTCTTTGTTTTCAAGAATAAATATTTGTATTAATTAATTTTGTGTTTTTAGTAATAAATAAAGCTCGGAGAATCGAGGCCAAAAGAGAGAAGAATTGAGTCGAGCATCTATGGAGCGAGTAAAGCCAAAGCTCGCCTTGCAATGCTTGCAACCCAACAAGTAGCAACTCATCTACAAGACATGGGCTTGAGCTGGAGCCAGACCCGCGACCGATCCGAGCCCATACGCTCCAAGCCGTTGAGATCTCATCTAGATACATCCTACTACGCTTCATCGTTCATATCAAGTCTTGATACGTCCGCTTCACATCAAGTCGCCTCATTCGCCTTTTAGCCGTTCGGATCTTCCTCGGCCAAATCCAACGCCGCCGCAGCCTTTCCCCTTCAAGTATTGATGCACCTGCCTCACATCAAAACCGCCTATACCTATACCCCCATCAACCGCACACATTTTCTTCTCTTTCTTCTCTTTCATCTCCATACTTCCATCAGAGAAACCCCATCGACCTTACCTCCACCTCCCTCTTCCATGCCTTTTTACAGAGTCATCACCACTCCATCCCCCTAGCTACGCTATCACCAACAACCCTCTAGCTTCTTATCCGCCACCCTTGCTTCATTTCTTCTTACATAGCTTCTCTTTAACCTGAAGCTAGGTTTGAGATGAGTGAAGCTAGGGTTTTCATCAACCACCCCTTGCATGTCGATTCGTGAGGTCGAGACGCGTCATGGGAGCGAGTAGCAGAGTTTGGGTACTCGTGTAAAGGCTTATTGAGTGTTTGTTTGATATAAAAAGAGAGATTTGAGAGGAAAGAGGGGGGAGTCGCTTTTAGTTTTCAGTTTTAGGGTTCATGTTAGTTTGCAATTTGAATCAACTCGCTTTCTTAATGTTTATCATGAGCTAAATTTACTTGCTAGATTTACATGAAGCCTTAATTCTAGTTCTCGTTGTTCAACTATGTTGTGATTGTTCTTGAATGCTTAACTCTTAAGATAATTTCAATCATTGCACTTCAATACTTTGCTTTCACAAAGAATATCATGTATTCATTGTAGCTAGGATTAAACTGTATTGATTGTGCTCACCATGCTTAATAGATAGCTGCCAAACTCTTGACTAATTGTGCTTAACTTAGACAATTAGTGCTCTGGCTTGGTACTTTAGTTGTTGATTAAATTATTACATTGGTGAAACCCTTAGATAAGTGAAGCTTGACACACTTTACCTATCTTTAGAAAAGAACATTCAAGCTAGTTGAATAGCATAACTTGAACCAGTCGTGGATTGATAATCCTCGGTACCACTCAATCAACATCTTATACTTTACTTTGTTCTTGAACATTTCAGTTCATAGTCACCAACTTCAAATCGGGCGTAAAGACTTTAAACATAAAGCTTATATCTCTCACACAAACCCCGAAAACAAACTTGAGAAACCCCGAGAATAACATAGCACACCCTAGTTCCTCTGGAAAGACCCGTGCTTGCCACTCAGCTTCCATTGGCTCTGTGCACTTGCACTTAGAACATAGAAAAGCATCTTTCTTTTTTGCTATCAAGTTTTTAAGCGCCGGGAACTCAGAAGCGTGCTACTTGTTCATTAAAGCTTAATTTCATTGTTTTCAACCCCGCTTGTGCTTAACCCTCGCTATCATTGCTATAATTTGCTATAATTTGCAACTCGTTAATAGCTTTCAGCTCGCCATTGTTGTCTTGCCCTCAGGCTTTGATTGTGAGACCTTGAACTAAATTTTTCTTTCAAGTCACGAGTGCATAATGGAGCAGCTGGAGAAAAGCCCACCGGGGGAGTGCCTTCAACCCAAACTTGATTGCACCGGTGGTATTGATTTCTTAACCCTACTTCTACTACGTTTGTATGCATGAACTAGTGCTGAGGCCTTTCATCTTGTGAGCCATCTGCCACTCAAGCCCCCGTAGGCTGCAGACTTTGACACGACCAAGTTGGCTGAAAAGCTCAAGTGAGACTTTGTGATAGTTCTCATCTCGAGCAGTTGTAAGCCTTGCCTTGTGTATTCCACAAAGCCCCTGAAGCTGCAAGTGTGAGCCATTGAGCAATTTATGCATGCTTGAATCCATATTCTGAGCATATTCTGTGCTGCTGTGCAATTGTTAACTTTGCACATTGTTACTTAGCATCTAAGCATTCTCAGGTGCATCAACTGTATTGCCTTTGCTCGTTTTGCTTAGCAACAAACTTGTGTGTACTACATAACCCCGAGCTCCCCGTGTTAGTTTCATTTGCTCACCGAATTTTATGTATCTTTGTGATGGGTGAATGACCGTAATTATCAAGAATTGTGATTAGTTAGATTGTTTTCCAAAACACACAACCCTGCACAATGCTGCACCTCTGAGTGGGCACATCCAATAACCTATGCACATCACAAAAATTTTGCTTCACTTGTGAGCTGTGTATTTTTCTGAGTTTGATCTCCCTGTGCATACTCTGAGCTGTGCTGTGCTCAATTGCACCAGTGCAATCACGAGTCAGGCACACAGCCGGTCGCGAGTTGCCAACTCGCACCAACAGACCCGGTGGCACTGAACTTTTTCACCACCGGCCCGGCAATTTGCCTTTTTCTCACCTGAAGCTATTTAAGCTAAACCCACGCTTGGGCTCTGCATTCCACCCATTTCTCAGCCCACAAAATCAACATCCCTCCAAAAAATCAAATACCCACAAATCAACTGGGTCAGACTCATTTCCACTGGCTATCTCACTTGTGGGCTGTGCATTATCAACCTACTTCTGGGCTTGCACAGAACCAAGCCCAACACCACAAAAAACTGGGCTATACATCTCTAAACCCAACCTGGGCCGAACCTCAATGCCCGACTCCCAATCATCTCAAATTTGTGCAAACAATTAAACCCACACCTTTTTGGGCTGGAACCAACCTACTCTGCTTTGGGCCTTACAATACCAATAACCAATCTTTTGGGTTTGGAGTTTTGTTTTTGTGGGTTATTTTTGAGTTTTATTTTTGTGTGTTGAACTTGTTGGTGTGTTAACATGCTAGATGCTAGCTAGGCTATGATTGTGTCTTTTAGAGACCAAACAAACCGACTAGTTAGAATCCGCCGGGACGAAATCGTTAGCATACCTGGGCTTCTTCAACAAAGCCCAATTCCATCGAGAAAGCCCATCCGGATCGAAACCATGGGTGATGAACCAAACCAACCCCAGTAGTCTCAAGGACTACATGTACCCAACTAGGCAAGCCAGCCCTCTTGCATCATTCTCACACGGTGATGCTTGTCGGTTTGAACCGAAAGCAAGCATCATTAATATGCTACCCGTGTTTAGAGGGGTCAATCCGAGAACCCCTACCATCACGTGAGAGACTTTTGAGGATATTTGTGGGACTCTCGTTTTAACCAAATGACAGATGAGTCCCTCAAATTGAGACTGTTCCCTTTTTCTCTGAAAGACAAAGCCAAGTCTTGGCTACATGCTCTACAACCACAATCCATTAGAACCTGGGATGAACTCACAAAGGAGTTTTTAAAGGTTTTCCCAAACCATAAGATCAAGGCAATTCGCCAAAGTCTAAATGGTTTTGTGCAATTAGAAGACGAAACTCTAGCAAGGTACTTGGAGAGATTCAATGAATTACTACTCCAATGTCCCCACCATGGTTTTGAAAAATGGAGACTCGTGCAAATCTTGTATGAAGGTCTAGATGTTAGAACCCTAACCACAGTCGAGTCAATGTGCAATGGTGTATTTATTGAGAGAAGAGTGCCGATGACGGTTGGTCTTTCTTATTCGAAGTCGCTGAAAAGACTCAACAAAGGAGTCCATCCGTGAACCAAAACGGACTACCCTACAAACAATGTTCATAGAATCGAGTCTAACTTTTTGAGGGAAGGGGCAAAAATGGCTGCAATGGCCCTGAGAATAGAAGAACTTGAGTTGGAAAGAAGGAAAATCTAATGCCCCCACTCCCGTGACCAAATTGATAGGCCACTTGTGCCGCATGCCATAGTTCTCGACCACTTAGTGGACAGTCATCCCATTTATATGCATTTCAAGAGTCCAAGTCCGAGCAAGCCAATGCATTGTACTGCAGACAAGAGAACAACCCTTATTCTCAAACCTACAACCCGAAAGGAGGAATCACCCTAACTTCTCATGGTCCAAGGGACCTGTACAAGGGGGACCAACACATAACAACCAAGGATACTCATATCCTAGAAACCCCCAAGCACAACCACCCCCTCGAACACCTCAGAGAAAAAGACTAGCTTGGAAGACTGTGTCATTCTGTTGACCCAAGGTCTTTCAAAACTTGAGAAAACTACCGACCAACGTCTCACAACCCTAGATCTTAAGATAGGGCAAATGTGATGCATTGAATGAGAGAGAGAAAGGAAAATTCCCTAGTCAACCCCTACAAAATCAAAGATCAGGTTTCAAGCGGGCTCCTCTACCGCAATGAAACTTCACATAGTCAAGCGAATCATCCACCACTCTCCGTAGTGGTAGAATTGTTGAGAACCATGTAGGTGTACCACCTTCAAGCGAGTTTACATCAGACTCCCAAGTACACACACAACACCACCTAAACATCTACCGTGAGAAAGAATCGAGCCCATTGAGAAACCAAGAGTCCTACTAATATAGATGTTCCCATGTTGTCATGTTCTGTTGCTCCATTTCCACAACGGTTGGTGCAATGTAGGGGGTACCAATACAACGAGATGTTGGAATTGTTCAAAAGAGTTAACATAAACATTCCATTTCTCGAAGCAATCAGCAAATACCTCGCCATGCTAAGTTTTTGAAGGACCTCGTGTACACAAAAGCGAAAGCTTCATGTGCATAAGCGTGCCTTTCTCACCGAGCAAGTAAGTTCAATTATTCAAAACAAAACCCCACCTAAGTTTAAAGACCCTGTAGCCCGACTATCTCTTGTACTATAGGTAAGCATACAATCGGAAAAGCTTTATTGGACTTAGGAGCTAGTGTGAACCTACCGCCATATTCTCGTATGTGCAGTTAGGTCTTGGGGAATTGCAACCCCACTCTGTCACGCCACAATTAGCGGACAGATCTGTGAGAGTCCCTCGGGAATCGTTGAAGATGTGCTAATCAAGGTTGATAAATTTTATTTCCCTGTGGACTTCATTGTGTTGGATACCCAACCATGTGCAAAATCTGAAAATCATATTCCCTTATCTTAGGACGCCCCTTCTTGGCAACGCCAAACGCTATCATAAATTGTCGTAGCGGGATATTGAATTTGTCTTTTGGCAACATGACTGTAGAATCAATGTCTTTCGTGTGAACCAACAACCCATAGAGTGTGATGATGATGAATTGCACGAGGTTAACATGATTGAGAGTCTGGATTCAAGACTCATTGCCCGACATTTTGTCGGTGGACCACAGTGCAAGCATGTTTAGACAATTTTGACTTAGATCTCTTCGATTACGAGTACATTAGTGAGGTCCACTCTTTGCTAGAGTCTGTGCCACCCATGGATATTGCCAAATGGCGAATGCGGTGGAAACTCTTCCACTCTCGATACCACATCCGCCCCACCTCTTGACACACTACCTAAGCTTGATTTGAAACCTTTACCCGATACCTTGAAGTATGCATTCTTAGGTCCTTCTCGAGACTTTACCCGGATTATTGCATCATGTTTAGACACGGAACAGGAAAGTCAATTTTTAGAAGTACTTAAAGAGCATAAAGGGGCCTTAGGTTGGACCATCTCCGATCTTAAGGGTATAAGTCCCACAATTTGCATGCATCACATAAACCTTGAGGAGAACACTAAACCATCTAGGGAAATGCAAAGGAGACTTAACCCCAACATGAGAGATGTTGTCAAGGGTGAGATTCTCAAACTGCTTGACGGGTATCATTTACCCCGTCCCCGATAGCCGATGGGTCGAGTCCTATTCGGTAGTACCCAAGAAGTCCGGCATTCTTGTTGTTCAAAACGAGATGAATGAGCTCATTCCCACCCGTGTGACCACTGGGTGGCGAGTATGTATTGATTATAGAAAACTGAACACGGTAACCAAGAAAGACCATTTTCCCCTTCCCTTCATTGACCAAATGCTGGAAAGGTTAGCCAAACATAAATACTACTGCTTCTTAGATGGCTATTCTGGCTACAACCAAATTCACATAGCACCAAGACCAACAAAAGACCACATTTACATGTCCTTATGGAACATTTGCTTATCGTCATTATGCCTTTTGGGTCAAAGGCAATGCACCCGCTACTTTTCAACGTTGCATGATGAGCATTTTTTCCGACATGGTAGATAAATTCCTTGAGATTTTTATGGATGATTTTTCTGTGTTTGGATCTTCATTTGATGAGTGTTTGCATCACCTCACATGTGTGCTAGTTAGGTGTAAGGAGAAGAGTTTGGTCTTGAATTGGGAAAAATGCCATTTTATGGTTAATTCGAGGCATTGTTCTAGGGCATATCATCTCGGAAAAAGGCATAGAAGTAGACAAAGCCAAGGTAGATCTCATTCAACAATTGCCTCAACCTCGTTACGCGAGGGACATTAGATCATTTCTAGGCCATGCGGGTTTTTACCGCCATTCATCAAAGACTTTAGTAAAATTTCACGACCTTTATGCAATCTTCTTGCAAAAGATGTTGCATTTGTCTTTGATGATTCTTGTAAGGAATCATGGGAGCAACTAAAGGCTCTCCTTACATCTGCCCCTATAGTCAGACCCCCTGATTGGTCATTACCATTTGAGATTATGTGTGATGCGTCTGACTATCTTTGTAGGAGCTGTTTTAGGCCAAAGAGTAGACAAACTTCCATACGTGATCTACTATGCTAGTAAAACCCTTAATGATGCTCAATTGAATTATTCCACTACCGAGAAGGAGTTACTAGTTTGTTGTGTTTGCATTAGACAAGTTTAGATCTTATTTGATAGGGTCTAAGGTCATCATTTATTCTGATCATCTTTGCATTGAGATATCTTCTTTCTAAGAAAGATGCTAAGGCTCGTCTAATTCGGTGGGTACTCTTGCTACAAGAGTTCAACCTCGAAATTCGAGATAAGAAAGGGTCGAGAGAATGTTGTTGCCGATCACTTGTCTAGGTTGAATGTTGAATCTTCGATGAGTCTGTGTTGATTAGGAATCATTCCCTGATGAGCAATTGATGCTTGTGGCTTTGAAATGCCATGGTTTGCTGATATTGTGAACTACCTTGCTACGGAGTAGAATGCCCTTGCATTGGTCTAAACAAGACCGTGCTAAGTTCTTGGTGAAGTTAAACATTTCCTTTGGGATGACCCATATTTGTTTAAGTACTTGCCAAGACCAAATCATTAGGAGATGTGTCCCCAATTCAACAAAGGGACGTCATCTCTTTCTGTCATGACCATGCTTGTGGAGGCCACTTTAGTGCCAAGAAAAGCTGCTGCAAAGATCTTGCAAAGCGGTTTCTATTGGCCAACACTGTTTAAGGATTGCCATGCATTCTCGTATTTGCTTGTGACCGATGCGGAAACTAGGAAGTATATCTAGGAGAAACATGATGCCCTTACAACCCATATTGATTGTTGAACTGTTTGATGTGTGGGGCATTGATTTCATGGGTCCATTTCCGACTCGAAGGTAAGTTGTACATCCTTGTAGGCTGTCGATTATGTCTCTAAGTGGGTAGAGGCCATTGCATCCAAAACCAACGACCATAAAGTTGTTCTTTCCTTTCTTAAGGAGAACATTTTCTCCGTTTTGGAACCCCCCGAGCGATAATCGATGATGGAGGTAGTCATTTCTATAATAGACCCTTTGAATCACTAGTGCGCAAGTATGGAATCACTCATAAGGTCGCAACACCTTACCATCCTCAAACCAGGTGGCCAAGTGGAAGTGTCTAATAGGGAAATTAAGCATATTCTTGAGAAGACCGTCAATCCTTCTAGGAAAGATTGGTCTTTGCGTTTAAATGATGCTTTATGGGCCTATAGGACTGCATACAAGACTCCCATTGGGATGTCTCCTTACAGACTTGTGTACGGAAAAGCATGTCATCTACCTGTTGAGTTAGAACACCGTGCATCTTGGGCTGTGAAAAATTGAATTTTGATCTTGATAAGGCTGGTACCCGTAGGAAACTTCAACTCAATGAGTTAGAAGAATTGAGAAACGATGCATATGATAGTGCCAAAACGTACAAATATAGGATGAAAGTGTTTCACGACAAGCGCATTCTCGCGCAAGTCTTTCACCCCAGTCGAAAGTTTTATTGTACAACACTAGATTGCACTTGTTTCCGAAAAGCTACGTTCTCGATGGTCTGGACCATTAGTAGTGCATCTTAGTTTTCCCCCATGGAGCGGTAGAAGTTGAAAACCCAGCAAACAAGAACATTTTCAAAGTCAATGGTCGAGAGATTGAAACCATTTACTGGAGCATCTTCCACCGGAAGTTGAGGCCGGTTGACTTGGAAGACCCCATCTATGTGGACTGATCTAGTTCACTTGTGTACATACTTATGGACTAAACATCCATCATCTTTCCCTTTTCTTTTTCTTTTTGCATAATTTTGATGTGTGCTAACCAACCTTTTTGTCTTGCGCTCGTGATTGTTTGCTTTCAAAGCATTCATCTTTCTATGGTTTAGCAACACCCTTGTACATCCGGTAATCTCTTCCCTTTTCTTTATTTAACATAGTTCTCTCGGTATGTGATCTTTTTAAATTCTTATTATCTGTTGACACATTGAGGACAATGTTTAATTTAGGTTTGGGGGTACATACATTTGCATGTAGAGTTTTAGTCTTTTTAAAAAAAAAAAAAAAAAAAAATCGAAAAACTCAAAAATTTGCATAAAAACCTCCAACTTTTAGAGATTTTAGAGTCACTAGCATGCTTTTAGCTATGTTTACATAGAGAGTCTGACCGAAATAACAAGAACTTGGAAGTACTGGAGAACGCAATCGGGTTCCTTAGTTGATTAGAGCGTTAAAGTCGGATTTAACCATACCTGAGGGCGAATTAGGTCTTTGTTTAGATATTCGGTAGTAGAATTGTGATCAACCATAGTGGAGACTACCCATTTTACATCAAGCGAGTACCGACCTTCACTCTTTGTGACTTTCTAGAAAAGCTTTTAGAGTGTGTGTCACCGTACGTCAATTCCCAGGGTAGGAATGGTGAGCTACCCAACTTAGCACCACTTTCAGCACTACTTTTGATCTCTTGAGTGCTAATTCCGTCAATCATGAGGGTGACGTCTAAAGATGAAAACTCCTTCTAAATATCGATTTGCAGTTAACATCACTCTCTCTCTCAATCAGCAAGATCCATAGAAACACATCATCGTCGACAAGCGGAGCAACATCGAATATTTGAAGAAAAGTTGATATAGTCCAAGGTTACGTGCAACAAAGAAAAGAAAAGAAAATAGGATGAGAATTAATGAAGTTTGTAAAATCAAGACAATACAAGTTATGGAAATTGTGTGATATAGTCCTTCATCCATGGAGTTAGTAGTTTTATTGTTTTTATTTTCAATTAATGTATATAGTGAAGTTCTTAAAAAAAAAAATAGGATGAAACAACAAAAAAAAAAAAAAAAAAAAAAAAAAAAAACAACAAAAAAAAAAAAAAACAAAAAAAAAAAACAAAAAAAACAAAAAAAAAAAAAAAAAAAAAAAAAAATTTAGTTTATTTTCTTAGTTTTGATACCACCATGGTAAAGAAGAAAATTCCAAGTAACAAGGAAATTGAGTAGAAAAGTTAAAAATTGTCAAGTTTTGTGAAGTTTAGAAGTTCGTCATCAACATTTGAAGACCGAAGATTGAAGACGTTTCTATGGTTCTTATGAGAGAGTGATATTAATTGCCGATCGGGTGAAAAGGTAGTGAGTACTCCCACCCTTGCTAATGGTTGATTTCCTTCCTTAGAGATCATCGAGAAAAGATTCTTTTTGTCCACACTTTTGTGGAGTCTCCGGATTTTATTTCGAAGGTTAGCCTTCTTACCTACAACGTGTGCGGGATTTCTCTCTTTATTCTGCCTGCACACATGAGAGACTAAAAAAGCGATCTTTTTGAGTGCAATTATCATAAAACCCTAATGGTGAGGCGATCGAGGCTTATGATCACAATCGAATCCGAATTCTTTCATATGGTATGGTTACTTCTCGCTCGGACTTAAGGATGAGAATGCGTTCTTTAGTAGTTCTAACTTCTTGTTACTAGCACGCAGAAACTCTATGTCCTCATAGCTTCTAGGATGCTTGAGACTCTTTTACACTCGAAGTTGGAGAAGGTTTTGTGGGTACACCTCTTGTAAACCCTCACGAGACTACAACTCGTCCACTAGGGACACCTAGGGGTTTAAAGGCTTAGTGCATACGCTAAATGCATTCGAGTCGCCTCATTCGCAAGTAAAATTCTTTAGCCAAATGTTCGTGATCTTCCTCAAAAGAATCGGAAATCCAACGTTTTCATAAATATTTGTATTAATTAATTTTGTGTTTTTACTTCCCCTTCAAGCATTGATGCACAACCCAACAAGTAAGAACCTCACATCAAAACCGCCTATACCTATACCCCCATCAACCGCACACATTTTCTTCAAGTCTTTTCTTCTCTTTCATCTCCATACTTCCATCGAGAGAAACCCCATCGACCTTACCTCCACCTCCCTCTTCCATGCCTTTTCTGAGTCATCACCACTCCATCCCCTAGCTACGCTATCACCAACAACCCCTCTAGCTTCTTATCCGCCACCCTTGCTTCATTTCTCTCTTACATAGCTTCTCTTTAACCTAGAAGCTAGGTTTGAGATGAGTGAAGCTAGGGTTTTCATCAACCACCCCTTGCATGTCGATTCAGAGGTCAGAGACGCGTCATGGGAGCGAGTAGCAGGTTTGGGTACTCGTGTAAAGGCTTATTGAGTGTTTGTTTGATATAAAAAGAGAGATTTGAGAGGAAAGAGGGGGAGTCAGTTTTTAGTTTTCAGTTTTAGGGTTCATGTTAGTTTGCAATTTGAATCAACTCTGTTTCTTAATGTTTATCATGAGCTAAATTTACTTGCTAGGATTTACATGAAGCCTTAATTCTAGTTCTGTTGTTCAACTATGTTGTGATTGTTCTTGAATGCTTAACTCTTAAGATAATTTCAATCATTGCACTTCAATACTTTGCTTTCACAGTGAATATCATGTATTCATTGTAGCTAGGATTAAAGCGTATTGATTGTGCTCACTCATGCTTAATAGATAGTCACTAAACTCTTGACTAATTGTGCTTAACTTAGACAATTAGTGCTCTGGCTTGGTACTTTAGTTGTTGATTAAATTATTACATTGGTGAAACCCTTAGATAAGTGAAGCTTGACACACTTTACCTATCTTTAGAAAAGAACATTCAAGCTAGTTGAATAGCATAACTTGAACCAGTGGTGGATTGATAATCCTGGTACCACTCAATCAACATCTTATACTTTACTTTGTTCTTGAACATTTCAGTTCATAGTCACCAACTTCAAATCAGTCGTAAAGACTTTAAACATAAAGCTTATATCTCTGTCACAAACCACAAAACAGTTGAGAAACCACGAGAATAACATAGCACACCCTAGTTCCCTGTGGAAAGACCAGTGCTTGCCACTTTGCCTCCATTGGCTCTGTGCACTTGCAGAATTAGAACATAGGAAAAGCATCTTTCTTTTGCTATCAGATTTGGAATGATTTTTCGAAAACCATCGAACATCTGTACTTCCAAATAAACCAGGATGTAGTTGCGATTTTGTCCGAACATTGTTTGAATTCTTTGTTAGAGCATAGCTCGGTTGAACCCACCAAGCGTTGGTATGTCAAGTTTGGTTGTCATATCTTAGTGAAACAAAACTCATTTAAAGAGTCGCTTGATTATTTACTAGAGTCAACTTCGTATAGTTTAACTTGAAAGTATTAGGATATGAGACATTACAAGTATTACGTGAAGACTTGAAGAATGTGAAGAAGTAAGGAGCTACAACGACGACAAGGTTGGTAATATTTGACTTGAATTTGTTTCATTCCCTAACGTATCCTTCAATTCGAAACATAACTCGAGAAGTTGTGAATGATTATACTCTAGTTAGACATAGTATTAAGGAATTACAATACGAAGTATAACGTTTATCTTTTGAACTTCGTATATAAGACATCGACATAATCGTATGAATGCTATTATGATTATGTATGGGTATGGGTGAAGATTTCGTCATAGGAAACAATGTTTTACATTCGTTTAAAGGAAGTACAATTCATAAACTTGTTTTATGAATCGAAAGGGAAATCGTTAGGCTTATTGGCATTGTTATTCATTCCAAATCTTTGGATTACCAATATGTGTGTTTAGTATAAACGCTCATAACTTGTTTATTATCTTGGTAAAACTATTCACAAGGCCTAACTTTTGTATTAGTATGACTTTTATTAGTGAAACAAATCTTAAGTAATCACACGAGATGATATGATCGATTTGTTGTAATTGGTATGACCAACTCTAGACATTGGGAACCGATCCTAGTAAGAGGTGCAACCGATCACAAGCAAAGGGGGATCGATCCTTGTAAGAGGTACAACAAGTCTTAGATAAGCGATCCTATGAATTGTGCAACCGAATATAAGTTAGATACCATAAATATGTGGTAACCGATCCTAGTACCTAGTCAACCAAATTTTGGAAAGCTAGTGTGACTGATCCTAGTACCCACATGGAGGTAGAACCAAACTTGTTTTGGTAGAACCGTGAAACCCATGATTGGTGATTTGATAGGATAATCAATCACATAGTTCTTGGAAGTCGATGAACCAATTCTAAACTTGTTTGGAAGTGTGGCAAATCGGTTCCAAGATTGTAAATATGAAAAAGGATTTACAAAGTAAAGATGTCGACATACTTTTAACATGTGCAGTCACGCTTATCTTTTATTGTTCAAAGATATTCCTTAATAGCTAAAGGAGAATCCTGGATCGAAATAAATTGAGAATCTTTTAATTAAGGTTTTTAGTTTCATATGCTTTTAATTTCCAGCAATTAAAACGCATATCTTTAGAAATAAAAATTGGTAATGTGCATTTGCTAATTGGAGATTTTCTACTGAGATTTCGGTCAATATTTGGACAAAGCATTTCCAGGAATTATGGAAACCGAATTTGGAAATATATTGCATATCTTGAGAATATTTTCGGTTTTGGAAATTCCTTGGTGTCCAAACTTCCTTGGTCTATAAATATTGAAGTTTGCATTTCAAGCAAACTAATCCTCGAAACCAGAAAAACTACCTTGTTGTGTTATTCTTGGTGGGCCGTCTATTCGAGAGAGGAAAGTACCTAATTAGGCGAAATCTCTTACGGCCAGCTCGTTTTAAAGACTTCTTTGGGATTGGGAAGCTCTACGAGTACCGGTGGTGGGAAACTAGATAATTGCGGTTTATTATTAGTTTTCGATTGATTTGATTAACTAACGGTTGTTGAACTTTGATTGCACCTAGTTTGTTTATGCTTGAGAATCTTCTCTTCGATATAAGATTCACTCAAACTAGATCGAAGTTTCGATGGGGATCTTTAGACCGTTTGTATATCTAAAGACGTCTTGTGATAATCCATTGTTAACAAACTCCGTTACGTATGTGATTGATCACAAGAGATTCAAGTTGATTGTGTGCGGTGTTTATTGAAGATCTAAGAAGATTTACTCGATTTGGGTTCATAATCTTTGGTGTGCACAAAACTTGATCTACTTGGGGATCCAACTATAATCGGTTTATCTTTGTGATAATATTGATTGATTAGTTGAGTAGATGACATCAATATGTTTCTTTGTGATTCAAAGTATTGATTGCATAATCTTAACAATTACTTTGGTAGTTGTTGAAAAGATAGATCTAATTAAGGACCTGGATAAAGGAGTTTATTGGGATAAACGGAAGAGCCTTTGGTCAAACTCATATCACTTGTTTGAAAAGAGTTGTTCTCGAACAGTTTGTTGTTCCTTTCTTGTTTGGAATACGAACCAAAGGAATTGTTCCAAGTGCGTGACTTATTGCAAGTTGGAGGCGCAGGGATACATACGGAACTAGGTGAACTATAGGTTTAGTTGCTTGGTCTCAACTATACGGAGTTGGTTTAGATTTTGTATAGAGGCTTAATCCTAAGAGTATTCAATTCTGGACAAGGTCCCGGGGTTTTTCTGCATTTGCAGTTTCCTCGTTAACAAAATCTTGTTGTGTCTTTTACTTTTCTATTTCCGCAATTATAAATTTTTTTATTATAATTAGAAGTAAATACACAAACGTTAATTCATATTTACTTGATAGCAATCCTATTATGTTTGGTTAAGTCCAAACCTATTATCAAGTAAACATACTTCGTTGTTGTATTGTCTCGATCTTGTATCCATAGTCAATCACATAAGTTATCTTGTTTTCGTATTGTCTCGATCTCGTATCCATAGACGATCACACGAAGTGTGAACCGATTAGTTGTATTGTCTCGACTCAGTCCATAGACAATCACTTTCGGAAAAAGGACTTATAGGTGGAAAAGTTTTAGATTGAGGTATATTTGGGTACCCTCGTCTTTTCAATTGGTATCAGAGCGGGCAAACACGAAAAGATCTAACAATTTGTGTTTGGTGCGATCCAACCTATAAGAAATTGAATCTATGTCTGATTCAGTTAACGTTATGCAAGAGTATGAATACTCAAATGTTGAAGATATTACTACTTCGTTAACTCATGATCCAGGAGTTACGAAAACATCCGTGTCATTCTCTGATGGAAAAGAAGATGCTGATAAAGAGTTGGTAAAACTCCTAAAGCCTATAAAATCTCTGTACAAAGATGCTGATATTAAAGACAGAGTCAAATCTTCTTAAGCATGAGATCAGAGATAAAGACATTCAACTGAATATTCTTGCCAAAGATAATATGGATCTCACTGTCAAATTAGAAGCTCTTGGTAAATCTCTTACTCAAGATAAAGAGACATGTCATATGACTCTGACTAATGATGTTGTTGTGATTTCTTATGATAATGAGGAAACTAAAAGTCCTTGCTCGACTTTTACAGACAGTGATAAAATAGGTTTAGTCACATCTGAAACAGATCAAGATGATGGTAGTTTGCCTAACTACATCAAGTCAGAAGAGGATGAGAAACCATCTTCTACATCTACTAATGATCAGACGAAATCTTGTCTAAAGGAAACTTTGAACCGATTCCGTGAACGTGATCTTAAGGAATACAACTTTCAGTCACTTGACAGGAAACTTATACTTCTTCAAAATACGGTGGTAAAAATATTGAAAGAAGTTTCTTGTCTTAAAAACTCGAAAGACCATTCCTCGATGAAAGACAGAATCTACCACTACCCGATAAGATCAACTCAAAAGAATCGGGAAGAAAGAGTTGATAATCGCTTCGGAAAAAGGTTCATCCTCACCCATATCGAAACAATTCTTGTTTTGATGAAGCACGGTTCCGGAAGAAAGGGAAAGAGATAATCTCTCAAAAGAAACAATCGAGGAATTTCCCATAATTATTTCGAGATAATTATCTTGATGTGCATCATAAGAAAATCCTTAGAATGAGAAAATCGTATGAAAATCTCATTGACGTGTTAAGAGATTTATTTATCTCTCAAAATTCTCACATCGGTACATCTTCTCCACATGATCATATCTCGAGAGTTAGAAAAGGTCATTATTACGGGAGAAAATATTTTGGGCAGAAATTCCCAAGGAGAAACATGAACTATGTTTTAGATACTCATTGTAATCTAGAAAAGCTTACTCCGATACAACATACATGTATCGAAATTGTGCACTCTCATCCTCTTAGTGCTCTTAATTATGGATGAGAAAAGCACAATAAAACGAGAGAACATTTTTTTTTTGTGTTTGTTTTTCGAAAAAAATTGGGACACTTTATAGATGACTCATAATCCATGTCTGTCTAAAAAATTGTTCATGTTTATCATGATCTTCCAAAAATAGGTTTTATTTAGAATTTTCGAATTTTAATAAACCTTCCAGCATGAGAAGTTCGGACAAAGGAAATAGAATATATTCTTTTAATATTTTCGGAATTTCCTGATATTTTCGGTCCGAGAGTTGTCTCATCTTAAAGAGAAACTATCTCCTAACGTGTGATTCTCAAACCCCGATCAATCCCATTTAAATAATCGAGCATGCCTCCAATAACTCGCAGTGTCACAAAGGCTAATAAGAGGAAGCTAAAAGGTTAAGTTGTCAAGGAATCAATACGAAAGGAAGAAGAAAATCATATCAAAAATCATGTCTGATTATGATTCGATAGTTAGTTGGATCACAAGATGAGTCATGTCTGTTGGCTTATAATTTACAAATCCAACGAAACCAAGTGGATTCGTTCGATAGTATGATTGACTATATCCATGGTTTTGAAGAACTGAGAACCAACCTCATAATGACGGTTCAAATTAAGATTGGCTCAAAGAAAGATTGAGGAAACAAAAGTTGATCTTAGGGATATGAAGGTTCAAGTTGAAAAACTTGAGAAACAAGAAGTGGTTGCGAGAAAAGTCTCTTGAGACATGCTTCAAAAGTTTGAACACTTAAGGAACCTCGGTGAACAATAAGAGCACTACTAGAGATTAAGTTATTTGTTGTAATACTTAATCAAGAGAAATAGACATCAGTTTTTGATTTCTTTCAATAATTGTATAAGGTCTATTATGAATAAAACTATCTTATTTATGAATAAAATTATTAGTTTATAATTTTTCTTGTGATAGTTTTTCGTTTACATAGCCTGCTTGAATGCTTTATCTTATTGCTATGTATGTTTATGGGATGTTTGATTTTGGTTTTGATAACCTTAATATTCGATCTCATATGGTGTGAACCCTTATGGTTTGGGTGACTTTTTGGTTTAGAGGAATTAAGTTCTAGCCCATGTTGGTAGGCTTTATCAAAGGATCATAAGGGGTTCTGATTGAAACTAATATGTGAAAAAGTCGCAATATGTTGAATCGTTTGGTTTAGCATAAAAACATATGTGTTTTTGGTTTCAACTTTTGCATTGCATTATTAAAAACCGGTTTTCAACCTTTCTCTCGGTAAAGGTTGGTTTTTGTTGTTGTTCTTTTGTCTTGCAAGAGGATGACAACATAATGCGGGAGAGTTCTATCTTGAACTGGTGCTTAATGACATATCTTAAGGGGAGAAGAGGATGCGAAACTTGAGGTAACGAATTTGTTAGTTAATTGTTTTCCTGTTTAAGAAAAGCTGATTTTATTGCTTTTGCTTAACAAAATTTCGGTACAATTGATGTTTTATTCCGTTATTTGTGTATGGATGTGTGTGTGATTCAATTGTTCCAGTTAAGAAAAACTATTTTTATCTTGCTTTATTGTTTGGTATCAATTGTTTAGGCTTACAAAATTACGGTGCAATTGCGGTACTATAATGTCTATGTTGTTTCAATTGCTTAGGTTGGGTAAATAATTATGCAAGTTGATTTATTTGGTTTGTATGAATTGTTTATGGCTTAACAAAAGGTTTTCGGGATGAATTATTTAGTCAATTCGATTAGGATAAGAGAAACTAAGTTAATTCCGAACTTAGTTAGACTTATCAAAGTGGAGGTTTCGGTTATTCAAGTCTAATCGAATGCCTTAACAAGAAATGCTAGTTTACTAACCTAGTAATTGTCTTGTTTAAAAGTGAATGGTCTAAGTTATTATTTGAATAATTAGAACCTGATGAGAAAAATAGAGTTAATTCTGATCTTTATTTTGGTCTTATCGAACAAGCGATTGTATTTGTGCAATCGGTTTAGCAAAAGAACTAAGGTGCTTCGTCGATTTTTGGTTTGCTAAACTATTAGCGAAAATTGCTTCGGGCAATTTTTTCCTTGGTAACATATCAAAACAAAATTACTTTGTAGTTTCGGTTTTGATATTGGTTATAAAAAATGGTGTGTGGAACCCTCGTGCTTAAATCTTATAGGTTGCAAGTCTTTTGAGATTTGTAAGATCCTTTCGGTTTGTCTTTTATTTGCTCGTACCTTTGTCATTTTGTGACAAAAAAGGGGGAGAAATATAT
The DNA here is from genome assembly GCA_023531295.1 of Papaver armeniacum. Lineage (NCBI taxonomy): Eukaryota > Viridiplantae > Streptophyta > Magnoliopsida > Ranunculales > Papaveraceae > Papaver > Papaver armeniacum. The sequence goes on along the minus strand of JAJJWW010005755.1, from coordinate 5,672 downwards.
GGAGTAAACAAGTGATTTGGTATCACTAAGGAAAGTACATTGGTTCTGAAACGTTATATCTAACGAAAGAGTAAAGCATAGACTAAGGGGGAGTAGCATATCATATTGATACTTGTAGTTATATGGACTACAAAGGGAATAACAAAGACATGTGGATTGAAAATCTACCTATCTTACCTTTAGGGGGAGTATTATCTTTGTGATTATAATGTCAACAGCGGCATTTATGGATTGAATTTATACAGGTTATTGTCCTGTTAAAACGGGGAATCAAGCGTATGTGTAATGAATTCTTGTAATTTGTTTATCCATATGATGTAAGAGTTTTGTCACTAAAATTGACAAGGGGGGATTGTTAGAGCATAGCTCGGTTGAACCCACCAAGCGTTGGTATGTCAAGTTTGGTTGTCATATTTTAGTGAACCAAAACTTATTTAAAGAGTCGCTTGATTATTTACTAGAGTCAATTTCGTATAGGTTAGCTTGTAAGTATTAGGATATGAGACATTACAAGTATTACGTGAAGACTTGAAGAATGTGAAGAAGTAAGGTGCTACAACGATGACATCATCCTTCCACTTGAGGTTAGTAATATTTGACTTGAAATGTTTCATTCCCTAACGTATCTTTCAAGTCATGCATATTGAAAACATAACTGCGAAGCTGTGAATGATTATACTCTAGTTAGACATAGTATTAAGGAATTACAATACGAAGTATAACGTTTATCATTTGAAATTCGTATATAAGACATCGACATAATCGTATGAATGCTATTGTGATTATGTATGGGTATGGGTGAAGATTTCGTCCTAGGAAACAATGTTTTACATTCGTTTAAAGGAAGTACAATTCATAAACTTGTTTTATGAATCGAAAGGGAAATCGCTAGGCTTATTGGTATTGTTATTCATTGCAAATCTTTGGATTACCAATATGTGTGTTTAGTATAACCGCTCATAACTTGTTTATGTATCTTGGTAAAACTATTCGCAAGGCCTAGCTTTTGTATTGGTATGACTTATATTAGTGAAACCGATCTTAAGTAATCACTGAGATGGTATGATCGGTTTTACTGTAATTGGTATGACCAACTCTAGACATTGGGGAACCGATCCTAGTAAGAGGTGCAACCGATCACAAGCAAAGGGAATCGATCCTTGTAAGAGGTACAACAAGTCTTAGATATTGGTAACGATCCTATGACTTGTGCAACCGAATACAAGTTAGATACCATAAATATGTGGTAACCGATCCTAGTACCTAGTCAACCAAATTTTGGAAAGCTAGTGTGACTGATCCTAGTATCCACATGGAGGTAGAACCGAAACTTGTTTTGGTAGAACCGTGAAACCCATGATTGGTGATTTGAGAGGATAATCAATCACATAGTTCTTGGAAGTAAGATGAACCAATTCTAAACTTGTTTGGAAGTATGAAAAATCGGTTCCAAGATTGTAAACATGAAAAAGGATTTACAAAGTAAAGATGTCGACATACTTTGAACATGTGCGATAACGCTTATCTTTTATTGTTCAACGATATTCCTTAATAGCTAAAGGAGAATCCCTAGGATCGAAATAAATTGAGAATCTTTTAATTAAGGTTTTTAGTTTTATATGCTTTTAATTTCCAGAATTAAAATGCATATCTTTAGAAAATAAAAATTGGTAATGTGCATTTGCTAATTGGAGATTTTCTCGAGATTTCGGTAAATATTTGGACAAAGCATTTCCGAAATTATGAAACCAAGATTTGAAATATATTGCATATCTTGAGAATATTTTCGGTTTTGGAAATTCCTTGGTGTCCAAACTTCCTTGGTCTATAAATATTGAAGTTTGCATTTCAAGCAAACTAATCCTCGATCCAACAAAACTACCTTGTTGTGTTGTTCTTGATGGAGCCGTCTATTCGGAGAGGAAAGTACCTAATTAGGCGAAGTCTCTTACGACCGCTCGTTTTAAAGACTTCTTTGGGATTGGGAAGCTCACGAAATAGTTGGTGGGAAACTAGATAATTGCGAGTTTATTATTAGTTTTGATTGATTTGATTGACTAACGGTTGTTGAACTTTGATTGCACCTAGTTTGTTTATGCTTGAGAATCTTCTCTTCTCGATATAAGATTCACTCAAACTAGATCGAAGTTTCGACGGGGATCTTTAGACTATTTGTAGATCTAAATACGTCTTGTGATAATCCATTGTTAAGACTTCGTTATGTGTGTGATTGATCACAATAGATTCAAGTTGATTGTGTGCGGAGTGTTTATTGAAGATCTAAGAAGATTTGAAGACGAAGAAGATTTCGATTTGGGTTCATAATCTTGGGTTTGCACAAAACTTGATCGGCTGGGGATCCAACTATAATCGGTTTATCTTTGTGATAATCTTGATTGATTAGTTGAGTAGATCGGCATAAATATGTTTCTTTGTGATTCAAAGTATTGATTGCATAATCTTAACAATTACTTTGATAGTTGTAGAAAATATAGATATAAGGACCTGGACAAAGGAGTTTATTGGGATAAATCGGAAGAGCCTTTTGTCAAACTCATATCACTTGTTTGAAAAGAGTTATTAGAAACGTTTGTTGTTCCTTTATTGTTTGGAATACGATCCAAAGGAATTGTTCCAAGTGCGTGACTTATTGCAAGTTGGAGGCGCATGGATCTGAGGCGAACTAGGTGAACTATAGGTTTAGTTGCTTGGTCTCAACTATACGAAGTTGGCTTAGATTTTGTATAGCGGCTTGATCGCTCTCGTAAGCGTCAAAAATAAGTTCACTTTCTTACTCACTAAATTTAAATGAAGTACAAGGTAAGGGAAGAGTTCGTTTCTGAAGAGGCAATTGTTGTTATCGATTTTCGGTTTCTAAGGTAACCAAGGGTGGATTTTTTGTTGTTTAAGCGAAATAATAAAATAAAAATAAAATAAAGCAAAGCAAATAATTGGAATAATCAATAAGGAGATGATATTGGTCACGGGATAGTATCATTCACAAACATGTATTTTCATCAATGATTAGAATTGGTAATTTAATCTCTTATCTACTAATAGTCCTAGGATACCTTGATCGCAAGTATATCCCACTAATTCCTGTTTTCATCACAACCACAATAAAAGATGCATATGTGAATTCTTCCTAGAAAGCAACCTAAAGTGTAAAAGCACAATTAGATTTAACTCCCTAAAAGCAATAAGTTCTATGGAATAAGACTAATCAATGCAAACGAACGTGTAAAACCACTAATCGTTTTAACAAAAGTTATGATTCACTTGTGACTAGTAGGATATATCACTACAAGCACTACCCACAATTATGCTACTTAGAATCGGGGATAAACAACTTTTCGTATTGAAAACCCTAATATAGCTACTAGAGATGAATGTAAATCGGATTGATTCCTGACTCAACCAAACAAACAATCAAATCATATAACACTATTAATTGTGAATCACAAACAATAAAATATTGAGACAAAACTAATTCATTGAATCATATAACATATTGAGAAATCAACTTTATCCCATAACCAATAATAATTGTTTAGCTACTCATAGCTATGGAGTTCATCATAAAAATATTAATTGAAAAGAAGAAGATGAACAAAAGCAAACCCTAGAAGGCGTAAACAAAACCGGCTCTCCAAGTTTCAAGAAAAATATGTGATCCCAAAGTTGAGAAACTTTCTCCTTATGTAGCTTTTCTCCAACTTCTAAAATTAGTCTTCATAGCCCAAAGCCCATGTGGTCCACCAAGCCCATGTGTGTGCAAATACCCATATAGAAAATATACCCCAAAAGTGATCGCTGGAAATATGGTATTATGGCCGGAATCCGACACCTAAAGTATCTCGGGTGTGGCAAGTCCACCCTATCACTTAGGTCAACTGTCGGCTCGGGTCAACTCGAGTCAGGTGGTCTAGTCAGACCTGAGTCAGAGTCTAACAAGCCTGACTCAGCTGAGTGATCCTGGCAAGAACCTGAGCTTTTGCAGTTGCACATGCTGTAATCCAGTCATGCACCATGATGGTGCTTCATCAAGCAATTCCACCATTACGGCTGTGCATTCTTCACATCTATGACTTTGTCTCTTGCCTCGCACTTCAAGCCAAAACCCTTTCATTCCACGAGCAGCACCACTACAAGCCACAAGCACCGGCCATTACCACCGCTTCACTTGAACTCTCAACGGCTCGGTTCAAACTCCAACCATCTTTAGCAATCGCCTCCATTAAGTTCCGGGCACTAAACTATATCAACTCAACCTCACGCTCTCGGTCGCAAAGACCATCAATACCGCTCCATAACCTGCTTAGCTCATTGCACTTGACCAAATTATCACCGCTTATCAACATTTTCACCATTTCTGCATTGCACAAGCATCGACTCAACAAACCGCAACACTTTAACACTCCACTCAAACTCGAAACCGCAATCAACGGTTTCTCGATGCCGCACCTTCTCCATCTCCTAGCCATTTTGACACACCGGGATCCTTGCACTCTCGTGGCTTTTCAATCATCGCAACACCACGACCTTCGGCCCGACTTCTCGAAAACCGGCATCTCTTCACCTCGGTTATTTTGCTACATCCTCGGCAACAATTCACTTCATTTCGCAACCATTTCCTAACCATACATCTATATTCGGTTCAACCCCCTCCTGTGCTTCCTCCATTCATTGCTCCAGTGCAGTGAGCACACTCGGTTCACCAAGCACTTCCAGTACCACCAACTCATTGCTTCCACTTCCTACAACAAAGAACTCCATTCACAACACAAGGCCATCGACTCACACCCGCAATCACGCCAACATCGGTTAACACCATCTTTAATGTGACTCCCCACTGCATAATGCCATAGCCAAACCACCAAGACCTAAATGAGCCGCTTCAACTCAATTAACCACCACTGCAATTTCATTCTAATAACCTCGCAATACCGGCTCAAACCCCATCCACAGCACCATCACCTCCGCTTCAATCCATACAAAGGCCACAATCACGCCTGCGCTTCTTACACATTGTAGCTCAAAATGTTGCAATTCCATTCAACCAAATTCACATCACACCCAATCTTCTCATAACTCGATTCAAACCCTAACCAACAAATTCACCTCAATTTCTTAATTCCACGCTTCCGGAAGTAAATTCATCAAAACCCCATCTCTCGCCATCATTTTAGAAACCCTAACTCCATTAACCAATAGCAACAATAGTAGTCAAGTTTCTTCATTTAGTGCTCTTGGCGCATCGAAAGCGAACCCCATCGATCTTCATCTTTCTATCAAACTCTTATTTCCATCTACGGGTTATTAAACACCAACGAGCCGAATCCTCTCTCAATTTGCACCATTACGCTCAAATCCATCGAACCATAATTTACATGAAACCCTGACAAAGAAACCCATTTCAACAACCCTAGAGCTTCAATTTCTCTACCATCTTCAACTCCTTCTCCCGCTCTCGATTTTCAACAGAAGATCAGCAGTGCTTGTGCATTTTCTTTCTTCCTCTCATTCGGGTGAATAATAGTTGAGAGAAATGAAAACTCTCGAGGGGTTAGGATAAAGAGTTGGGTCCTATCTCTGTATTACTACGTGGGCCTAGATCGGGTGTCCCCTCGATCTTAACATTTCCCTATAAACACAACACGGGCTATCCCTTA
>JAJJWW010005754.1:0-22112 GCA_023531295.1 Papaver armeniacum | reverse complement strand
GTAGGCTGGAAAGTGTATGAATTATATGGCCTACGGTGATAACCGCAAGTGCATGGCGTCTATCGGACGCTGCAAGTACGAATCGAACCACGGAGACTTGTGGTGCTCTTGTATTGATCAAAGGGCTTACTAAAACTGAATTCTAGTGACGTAACAAGTGATAAAGATGGTGAAACAGAGATATTTTGTGCGAAAGCATTTGAGTGAAGTGTAATGAACCTAAACTAAGGAATGAAAGATATAAATTAGAGAGCACTAGGGTCTTTAAATCCACCACTAGTCTACACTTTGTGTTCACTTCATTATCTACTCTTGCCCTTGCTACCCCAGATAAAGGAAGAGTGTCGATGCTACCACTTACCTAAGGTGTTTCTCCGCGTGACGAGATTAATCTCAACTAAGGTATTTATCCTAAGTATTAACCTGCTAGACTAAAGTACAATTAATCGTAGATAAACATTGATTTCATTAAGCTTGGGTTTGCGTATAAACTACAGAGAGAATCAAACTACGGTGCATCCATGGCGTTGGTATGCACTTTGTGAGAGCAAAGTGTATCACACTGATGTTAATTCTATCTAGAAAACATTCAATCATTCAAGAACAGTTCATGAAGAAGAACACGAGATAAACTAGGGTTTCATCTCAAACCCTATGATTAAACTAAAACATCAAGAACATAACAAAGAACAAAATTAAACCTAATTGACACTCTACAACTAACCAGGGCGTGCTCTCTATCAACACCTGGCTCGTCCCTATTTATACATGCAACTGAAAACTCTCAAACACTAATTCCCAAAATTGAAATAACGGAGAAAACAAATCAAACCTAATCTCTCGCACCCATCCTCTCTCGCATCGGTTGTTGGCTCTCCTCATGCTTCTCGGAAGACTCCCTTGATTGATTTATGAGAAACCCTAGTCTTGTTTATCTTTAACATAGCTTCTAGAGTTATGAGAAGCTATTTTAAAGACAAACACTGACTTGGGTGTGGCGGAATAGGCTGTTTGTTGGTGTTGGTGTGGTGTCGTGGGAAGAAGGTGGCGAGGTGAGGCTCGACGGGGTATGGAGGTGGTAAAGTTGATCCGCAATCACTTTTATGGAGACGGGAGAAGAAGGTGAGAGAAGGAGATGAAGAGAATAGGGTTTGTCGATGGGGGTATAGGGTATGGATATTTCGCCAGAAACGGGGACAAAAAACTTCGATGAGAAGGCCTCACCGGCGTAGGATGAAGGTTTGTGTTGATACGAAAGGTTGAGGATATAGGCATCTTCGGTGTTGAGCGGGAGCGGCAATCTTCGATGGGTGGAGGCAGCGACCGTTGGATCTAGGGTAGATTGAATCTAATCGACTTGGATGAGACGGACTCGGATCAGGGTCGGTGGGTAGCTCTAGCCCATGTCTTCCTTGTTGGGTTGCAACTGATTCGGCGCGCGAGCTTTGGCTATCTGCTCCATAGACGCTTGTCTCCAATTCCTCGCTCCTTTGGCTCTCGATTCTCCGAGCTTTATTTATTACCTAAAAACACAAAATTAATTAATACAAATATTTATTCTTGAAAACAAGGAAAACTCGAATGGGATAATATCGATTCTTGAGCGCAAAAAGATGAGTAAAATGCCAATAAAAGGTGTATAAATATGCACTATTTGGCACTCATCAAATACCCCCAAACCTGAATTTTCTTGTCCTCAAGTGAAAGCGAGAAAATAAGAAATCCTAACTATACCCCCTGCCGCAGTCTCTCGAATGCATTGCCTATGCACTAAGCCTTTAAACCCCTAGGTGTCCCTAATGGACGAGTTGTAGTCTCGTGAGGGTTTACGGGAGGTGTACCCACAAAACCTTCTCCAACCCGAGTGTAAAAAGAGTCTCAAGCATCAAGAAGCTATGAGGACATAGAGTTTCGCATGCTAGTAATGAGAAGTTAGAACTATCGAAGAACGCATTCTCATCCTTAAGTCTTTGAAGAGAAGCAACCATACCATATGAAAGAATTCGGATTCGATTGTGATCATAAGCCTCGACATTCCCTCACCATTAGGATTTTATGATAATTGCACTCAAAGATCGCTTTTTTAGTCTCTCATGTGTGCGGGCAGGAATAAAGAGAGAAATCACTGCACACGTTGTAGGTAAGAAGGATAACCTTAGAAATAAAATGCGGAGACTCCACGAAAGTGTGGATAAAAAGAATCTTTTACGATGATCTCTAAGAAAGGAAATCAACCATTAGCAAGGGGTGGGAGTACTCCACTCACTTCTCACCCGATCGGCAATTAATATCACTCTCTCATAAGAACCATAGAAACGTCTTCAATCTTCGGTCTTCGGTCTTCAAATGTTGATGACGAACTTCTAAACTTCACAAAAACTTGACAATTTTAATTTTTTTTACACAAATTTCCTTGTTGTTTGGATTTTTCTTTTTGAACTCTTCTTTACCATGGTGGTAGCAAAAATAAGAAAATAAACTACAATATTTTTTTTTTTTTTTTTTTTTTTTTTTTTTTTTTATAATAAGTGAAAATAAAAATACAAATAATGAAACAACTAACTCCATGGACAAAGGACTTTATCACTCAATTTTTCCACAACTTGTATTGTCTTGATTTTATAAATTTTATTAATTCTCATCCTATTTTCTTTCTTTGTTGCACATAAACCTTGGACTATATCAACTTTTCTTTCCATATTACGATTACTTGCTCCGGTTCTTGACGATGATGTGTTTCTATGGGTCTTGCTGATTGAGAGAGAGAGTGATGCTAACTACAAATCGGTATTTAGAAGGTTTTCATCTTTAGACGTCACCTCATGATTGACAAAAACTAGCACTCAAGAGATCAAAAGTAGTCTTTGAAAATGGTGCGAAGTTGGGTAGCTCACCATTCCTACAGGAATTTACGTATGGTGACACACTCTATGACTTTTCTAGAAAGTTGCAAAAAAATTGAAGGTTGGTGCCTCACTTGATGTAAATTGGGTAGTCTCCACTATGGGTGATCACAATTCTGCTACAGAATATCTAAACAAACACCTAATTAGCCCTCCAGGTATGGTTAAATCCGAACTTTAACGCTCTAATCAACTAAGGAACCCGATTGTGTTCTTCGGTACTTCCAAGTTCTGTTATTTCGGTCAGAATCTCTATGTAAACATAGCTAGAAGCATGCTAGTGACTCTAAAATCTCTAAAGTTGGAGGTTTTACAAAAAGATTTTTTTTTTTTTTTTTTTTTTTTTTTAAATTGAAATAAAAGGTTAAAAAGACTAAAAACTCTAAATGCAAAATAAAAACTAAAAACTCTAAATGCAAATGCACCCCCAAACCTAAATCAAACATTGTCCTCAATGTGTCTACATATAGAAAAATTTAAACGAGTCACATACCGAGAGAACTATCTTTGATAAGAGAAAAGGGAAGAGATTAGGATGTCGGCGGGAGCAAGGTTGAGCTTCATTCGTCAAGGCTAGAATCCAATATTCTCAACGGAGATCATATCGGATTAGCATAATATATGTGCAAGAAGACTCAACCAAATCAAGAAAAGAAAATTTAACAAGTCCTACTAGATTATATACAAAAATTCACCATAAACTAACAATCTAAAGAGTTGAGGATCAACCCAATAGAAATATATACAAACATCAACAGCCTTACACAGATATAACAAGAGAGTGCAAGTAAGACTGCAGATGTGAAGGAGTTTCCCAAACCTAAATTTGTGAATGGGTGTGTTTGTGAGAACAAAATCTTGCAATTTTAAAAGGTACATCATGCAAAAGGTCTAACTCAAAATGAGTTTTGCTAATTACTAAAAGAACATACATATTCCAACCGTGGCTCCTTAAGAGTGTTATACTTTGATGCAAAATAGTCCAAGAGGACTTGGGAAGCACAAAGTTCTAGGCCTAAGTTAGGCATTTTCAGAAAAGTTGGTTTTGCAATTTTGTGACAAACTACACCTAGGTTTGGTGGAGGAGTATCAATTTGTGACTCAGGAGAGAGTTAGGTACATCTAAGTTATTTTCATGTATAAAATCATTTGTACCATCACGCACTTTCCCAAAGTGGGAAGAGGGTAAATCATGTTCATTTTCACGGGATAATTGCACATGTTCCACATCATCATCACATATATGAATATTCGAAGAAGCATCATTCATAGGGTTCACGAGAAGAGACGTCTAACGCCTGCGAACCTAAAAGATTCTATCACATTTTCAAAATACACATGCTCTTCATATTCATCATCATCATCATCATCATAGCAAAAATGCATTTCCCTATTCAAAATTGTAGTATTTCTAGTCCACTCATTTATTTCTAGGTGAGGCTCATATTCAATATTAGTTACATGAGTAGGACTTTCAACATGCAATTCATTAGGACTAACATTCATTTCACTAAAATTCCTCCCTTTCCTCATTTAGTGCATCAAGGATTTGACTCATTTTGAGTTCTAAACTTCGCAAACCTTTAGTCAATTGACTTTTGATATTCTAGAATTTTATTATGTTGTCCAATGAAGGAGAGTCTTCACTAGTGGGTATGCACTCCTCATATGGATATGGTTGTGCATGAGGTTCACTAGAGAGGGGAAATTGAGACATGTTGCTATGTGGATGGTCATGCATTGCATTCATTTCAAGCCTAGCATTTTTGCTCCATGAGTGTGTCCATTAGTGATTGCAAACTAGGAGTTGGGGGTATAAAATTGTTCATCTCCCCACTGTGTTGAATGATGCATGTGTGCGGGTTGATTATGGTCCCAATAGTCACTTCTAGACACTTGTTACATTGGATTATCATGGTTTTCCCTAGACTTGTCTAAAAGCATGCAAAATATAACAAGGTACTCGAGCGGGGTGGTCTAAGCCACCACATAAGGTGCAAGCATGCATTTCATATTGCCTAGAAAAACTAGATTCGACATATTGCCTTTCTAAAGCGATTGCCTTTTTAAAGCGAGATAGTCGAGCTTCTAATGATCTAAAAGTGATGACCGGGTATGAGAAAATTGTTCATTTTCAACTTTGTGGTGGATGATGTATGTGATCATAATGATTAGGGTATGTGAAATCAGGGCCCTGAGAAGGCCCATAAAATTCCCTAAAGTCACTATGGTATGTGGGGTGTTCATCCTGTGAAAGGTGCCCGTAAGCAAGCTTGATGAGTGCCAAATAGTGCATATTTATACACCTTTTTATTGGCATTTTACTCATCTTTTGTGCTCAAGAATCAGATATTATCCCAGTTACGTGTTTTCTTTGTTTTCAAGAATAAATATTTGTATTAATTAATTTTGTGTTTTTAGGTAATAAATAAAGCTCGGAGAATCTGAGGAGCCAAGGAGCGAAGAATTGGAGTCAAGCATCTATGGAGCAGATAGCCAAAGCCCGCGCGCGCAATAGTTGCAACCCAACAAGTAGCAACTCATCTCAAGACATGGGCTAGAGCTACCCGTGACCCGGATCCGAGCCCGCTCACTCTGAGCCGTCGAGATCTCGCCTGGCTACATCCAACGGTCGCTGCCCTCACTATACATCATCTCTTGATGCTCCGTGCAACACTGAGATCGCTCCAAAACCGCTTCCAACCTCGACCGTTCGGATCTCTCCCGCAAGATCCTACGCTCGGTGCGGGCGTTCCCATCGATCTTCGATGTACACAGCTCAACACCATAGCCCCTATATAAGCCCTAAGCCTAACCCTAATCTCATTTTCCTTCTCCCCCTTTCACCCAACAAGTAGAGAGAGAGCTCTGCTCTTCTCGATCCTCACCCGACCAACTCTTCTCCACCCTCACCACCACCATCTCCGCTACCATCTCTCCCTCTCTTGTCACCATCAAACAACCAACTCTACTACCACTACCCTCTCTAGGTCTAGTTATCTTTATTTTAGTTTCTATTAACCCTAGAGACTAAATTAAAGATAGCTAAAACTAGGGTTTCTCCACAACAATCCATCATGGAGTTGCGAGGCCGATTAGACAGAGGGCAAGTCGAGGCGTGGGGGAGGTTAATTTTCATTTGATTTTTATTTTTAATTGATTTTAGGGTTTGGGTATTTTGAGTTTGTTGCATGTATAAATAGAGAGTGAAGAAGATGAAATTGGACACGCCTGGATTAGCCAGTGCAGTCAATTAGGGTTTAATTTGTAGTCTTAATATGTTTTAATTCCATCGAGGGGGGTGTTGTTGAAACCACGGATTTTATGTTGAGAAAATCGGTTTGATGTTGTTGTTCTTATTGTGCTTAATAGAAATAGGAAAGTAATTAGCTAATTAATCTAACTCTCTTGTGATTGGTTGTCTTGTAAGAAGACAGCCAATACTAGGAGAGAGTTAGAGTGAAAGGTTGATCAAATTCCCATTAGAACTGCCAAGGAAGGTGTATGTGCTTAACAATGTATGAGTGATGCTTAGTAAGCAACTAAGGAACTGTGATAGAGTGTCTTGTGATAAGACACTCTATACTAGGGGAACTAGTGAGATTAGTGATGTATTACTCTTTAGAATCATCCTTAGGAAGATATAAGAACATAACATGAATTGAATTGTCTTAGCAAAGAGTCTAGTGGTGGATTCACCACCACCGGTATTTCCCATTGTCACATTTTATTTCTTTTACCTTAGTTTAGAGTCACTAAAACAACTTCGATCGTTTCTACGACACAAAACATTAGCTCTCACACTTGTTACATTCCACAGAATTGATCAAGTAAGCCTTAGATCAACATTAGCACCACAAGTCTCGTGGTTCGACTCGTATTTGCCACATTGCTTCATAACGGACACCGTGCACTTGCGGTATCACCGTAGGCCATAAATATAAACATCTTCCCGAGCCTACCAAGTTTTTGGCGCCGTTCTTGCCGGACTTGCGCGTGCCTTGCGATATTGGCTCGCTTTCTTGATTTCCATCCTATCCCCGTATATATTCATTTACATTTTTGCTTTGTAACACCCGTCTTAGTATAGTTTAGTTAAGCTTTATCTTTGAATTTTATTGTCAATACATACTGCATTATAGTCTAATTTCATCTACCATTTGCATCTTTGCATCTAGTGCATATTTCCTTGCATTGTAGTCTTGCATTATTAGTACAACTTTGTATAACTTAGATTTTCTTTTACTCTTGTAATTCCATTTATATCATGCTCTGTACCATCCACCAGATCTTAGTCACTTGTACCCTCATTTCCCCAACAGTCCAAGTAACCAAGCTTATCCACTGCCAGAGCCCATTTCGGTCAAAAGACTTTCAAGCTTATGCCGGTGACCTTGTTCATTAGCTTTGCCTTAACACGCACATCCCGAGAAAACTAAAATTCTTTGTTGAGCTGCAGTACTTGGCCGAGCTTGTTGTGTTCTTGTGCTTGCCGAGCGGTTGAGCCGCTAAGCAAGCCTAAGAGGCCAAGGAAAAGCGCGGGGGCAGAGCATCCACTTTCGCCGAACCTAGTAAGTCACACCTTACGAAATCTTGGGCATAGTTGCGGCCACACTCTGACCATCTTGGCTGCACAGTTGGTTACTCCACCTGCAATTTCCATTTTGAATGCTAAGCGCCATGTGTGCATGCTCTGAAAAATCTGCCATGTGCACATCCCCGAGTTGAGAATATAATGCGCTTGATCTGTACCATAATTGTTAAACTCAACTGTTGTGTATACTTGCCTTGCCGTCATTGAATGTATGCCATGTAACTTGCTTGCCGAATGAACTTTGCATGCTTTCGAGTTGATGTTGCTTTTCAACATACTTAAAACCGTAGCTAGGTTAGACTTTGCTTAAACTCTAAGTTGCAGCCCCTTTTAGCCATTGCACCTTTGTGCTTAGTGCAGTCCCCTGAAGCTGTTAAGCCAAACTTGTAAGACAACCTGTGAATGCTAAGCCATCTTAGAATGATAAACTAGGTATAGCTCCATCTGCTTTCTGCTCCTTGGGCAAGACAATACAGCCATTGCGGCTGAAGCAAGTACTTGTGGCACTACTGTGCAAACAAGGAGGGGAAGAAAAAGGCAAAGACTTCAGGTTGGTGCCCTGTGCTTTGTAGACCTTGAATGCAAGCTTGAGCTCCCTGGCTAGCCCTTGGTCTACCACCTGTATAACCCTGTGCATGCTCAGATATTGTGCTTTGCACATTTGTTTGAAACTCCATTGAAAACCTAAAAATCACAGCATTTGAGCTGAAATTGCTGAGGCTTTGAGTGAGATCAGTCTGAGTGGAGAGCTGAGTGAGTGAACTGGTACTGTTCACCGAGTTGAACCGGCAGAGTTGAGTTGACTCCCTAAATCGCTGAGTCAATCCGACCTTAGCGATTCACCGAGTTGAATCGATTTTCATTTTCATAATTTGGGTCTACACACAACCAAGCCCACTCTACACACCCTGGAGCTGGACTTATACCAGCTGAGCCCAACTCAACATAACCCACACTTTCAAGGTGGGCTCAAACACTACCAACCAAAACCCACATTATAATGGGTGAACATCAGGCTGGGCTAGCCCCACCGTCCACTAGGCTTTGCATCAACCACATAAGCCACACTGGCTGCAACCAAACTAAGCCCAGGCCCACAAAACAACTAGGCTTTACACAAACCCGAGCCCATAGACTCTTGGGCTTCAAACAACAAATCCCAAACAAACCAAATCTCAATCAACCAAAATCAAATCCCCAATAAACCAAAAACCCAACAAAACCAAATGAAACCCAATAAACCAAACTAATCCCACCAAAACCAAATTAGATTGTTTGAGTTCAATTTGAGAGCTAGACCATGTCGGGATTTTGGTCCGCATCTGGGGATTCAAACAAATCCCTTAGAGAGCGTGCTTACGGGCACCTTTCACGGGATGAACACCCCACATATCATAGTGACTTTAGGGAATTTTATGGGCCTTCTCAAGGCCCTGATCTCACATACCCTAATCATTATGATCACATACATCATCCACCACAGGTTGAAAATGAACACTTTTCTCATACCCGGTCATCACTTTTTAGATCAATTAGAGGCTCGACTATCGGCTTAGAAAGGCAATCACATGAGCGATCTGTCGAATCTAGTTTTTCTAGGCAATATGAAATGCATGCTTGCACCTTATGTGGTGGCTTAGACCACCTGCTGAATCTTGTTATATTTTGCATGATTTTAGACAGTCTAGGGAAAACCATGATAATCCAATGTACGAAGTGTCTAGAAGTGACTATTGGGACCATAATCAACCTGCACACATGCATCATTCACCACGGTGGGGAGATGAACAATTTTATACTCCCCAACTCCTAGTTGCAATCAACAATGGAAACACTTATGGAGCAAAATGCTAGGCTTGAAATGAATACAATGCATGACCATCCATATAGCATTGATAATGAATTTCCCTTCTCTAAAACTCTCCTTCCACAATGAATAACCATAATAAAATTACCCACTAGTGAAGACTTGAATCAAAACCTTGAGCAAATTGGTTTGATAGTTTGAAAATTCAAAATGAGTCTTATCCTCATGCACTAAATGAGGAAAGGAGGAGATGATTTCACACTAAAAATGAATTTTAATGGAAATGAATTTTTGCTATGATGATGATGATGATGAAATATGAAGAGCATGTGTATTTTGAAAATGTAATAGAATTTTTAGGTTCGAGAGTTAAGTGTCTCTCTCTTCCGTGAACCCTATGAATGATGCTTCTTCGAATATTCATGCATGTGATGATGATGTGGAACATGTGCAATTATCTGTGAAAATGAACATGATTTACCCTCTTTTGACTTTAGGGATAGTGTGTGATGGTACAAATGATTTTAAAAATGAAAACAACCTAGATGTACCTAACCTCTCTCCTGAGTCACAAATTGAAACTCCTTCACCCAACCTAGGTGTAGTTTGTCACAAAATTGCAAAACCAACTTTTCTAAAAATGCCTAACTTAGGCTTAGAACTTTGTGCTTCCCAAGTCCTCTTGGACTATTTTGCATCAAAGTATAACACTTTTAAGGAGCCACAGTTGGAATATGTATGTACTGTTATTAGTAAAACTCATTTTGAGTTAGACCTTTTGCATGATGTACCTTTAAAATTGCAAGATTTTGTTCTCACAAACACACCCGTTCACAAATTTAGGTTTGGGGAAACTCCTTCACATCTGCAGTCTTACTTGCACTTTCATATTATACTTGTGTAAGGCTGTTAATGTGTGTACATATTTTCTATTGGGTTGATCCTCAACTCTTTAGATTGTTAGTGTATGGTGAATTTTCTTTGTATATATCCAGTAGGACTTGTTAAAATTTTTCTTTTCTTGATTCGGTTGAGTCTTCTTGCACATATATTATGCTAATCCGATATGATCTCCGTTGAGAATATTGGATTCTAGCCTTGAAGAATGAAGCTCAACCTTGCTCTTGCCGACATCCCAGGTAATCTCTTCCCTTTTATCTTTTCGACATAGTTCTCATGGTATGTGATTTGTTTAAATTTTTCTATATGTAGACACATTGAGGACAATGTTTGATTTAGGTTTGGGGTGCATTTGCATTTAGAGTTTTTAGAGTTTTTAATCTTTTATTTTTACCTCTTATTTTTCAAAAAAAAAAAAAAAAAAATAATAATAATAATAATCAAAACTCTTTTGTAAAAACCTCCAACTCTTAGAGATTTTAGAGTCACTAGCATGCTTTTAGCTATGTTTACATAGAGAGTCCGACCGAAATAACGAACTTGGAAGTCTTAGGAGAACACAATCGGGTTTCTTAGTTGATTAGAGCGTTAAAGTTGGATTTAACCATCTGGGAGGGCGGAATTAGGTCTTTGTTTAGATATTCGGTAGTAGAATTGTGATCACCCATAGTGGAGACTACCCATTTTACATCAAGTGAGGCACCAACCTTCAATTTTTGTGACTTTCTAGAAAAGCTTTTTAGAGTGTGTGTCACCTTACGTAAATTAGGGTAGGAATGGTGAGCTACCCAACTTCGCACCATTTTCAGCACTACTTTTGATCTCTTGAGTGCTAATTTTTGTCAATCATGAGGGTGACGTCTAAAGATGAAAACTCCTTCTAAATATCGATTTGCATTTAGCATCTCTCTCTCTCAATCGGCAAGACCCATAGAAACACATCATCGTCGGCAAGCGGAGCATTAATCGAATATTTGAAGAAAAGTTGAGATAGTCCAAGGTTACATATTTCAAAGGAAAAGAAAAATAGATGAGAATTAATAAAATTTATAAAATCAAGACAATACAAGTTTGTGGAAAAATTTATAATTTTATCCATGTTGTTAGTGTTTTTATTTTCACTTTTTGTTAAAAAAAAAAAAAAAAAAAAAAAAAAAAAAAAAAAAAAATCAAAAAAATTCAAAAAAAAAAAAAAATATTATTTTTCCATTTTTGTACCATAAAGATTAAAAAAAAATCCAAAAAAAAATAAAAAAATTATTATTAAGTTTTTGTGAAGTTTAGAAGTTAAATCATCAATATTTGAAGACCAGAAGACCGAAGATTGAAGACGTTTCTATGGTTTCTTATGAGAGATGATGTTAGTTGCCGATCGGGTGAGAAGTGAGTGAGTACTCCCACCCTTGACTAATGGTTGATTTTCCTTTCTTAGAGATCATCGAAAAAGATTCTTTTTGTCCACACCTCTGTGGAGTCTCCAGATTTTATTTTCGGAAGGTTATCCTTCTTACCTACAACGTGTGCAGGATTTCTCTCTTTATTCCTGCCTGCACACATGAGAGACTAAAAAAGCGATCTTTTTGAGTGCAATTATCATAAAACCCTAATGGTGAGGCAGAAGTTGAGACTTATGATCACAATCGAATCCGAATTCTTTCATATGGTATGGTTACTTCTCGCTCAGCACTTAAGGATGAGAATGCGTTCTTCGATAGTTCTAACCCACGTTACTAGCATGCAGAAACTCTATGTCCTCATAGCTTCTTGGAGGCTTGAGACTCTTTTACACTCTGAAGTTGGAGAAGGTTTTGTGGGTACACCTCTTGTAAACCCTCACGAGACTACAACTCGTCCACTAGGGACACCTAGGGGTTTAAAGGCTTAGTGCATACGCTAAATGCATTCGAGAGACTGCGACGGGGGTATAGTTAGGATTTCTTAAATTATGTTTCACTTGAGGACAAGTAAAATTCAGGTTTGGGGGTATTTGATGAGTGCCAAATATTGCATATTTATACACCTTTTTATTGGCATTTTACTCATCTTTTTGTGCTCAGAAATCAGATATTATCCCAGATTCTGTGTTTTCTTTGTTTTCAAGAATAAATATTTGTATTAATTAATTTTGTGTTTTTAGGTAATAAATAAAGCTCGGAGAATCTGAGGAGCCAAAAGAGCGAAGAATTGGAGTCAAACATCTATGGAGCAGATAGCCAAAGCCATGCGCGCAAATGTTGCAACCCAACAAGTAGCAACTCATCTCAAGACATGGGCTAGAGCTACCGTGACCCGGATCCGAGCCCGCTCACTCGAGCCGTCGAGATCTCGCCGGCTACATCCAACGGTCGCTGCCCTCACTATACATCATCTCTTGATGCTCCGTGCAACACCGGATCGCTCCAAAACCGCTTCCAACCTCGACCGTTCGGATCTCTCCCGCAAGATCCTACGCTCGGTGCGGGCGTTCCCATCGATCTTCGATGTACACCGCTCAACACCATAGCCCCTATATAAGCCCCTAAGCCTAACCCTAATCTCATTTTCCTTCTCCCCCTTTCACCCAACAGTAGCAGAGAGAGCTCTGCTCTTCTCAGTCCTCACCCGACCAACTCTTCTCCACCCTCACCACCACCATCTCCGCTACCATCTCTCCCTCTCTTGTCACCATCAAACAACCCTGTACCAGCCGCTACCCTCTCTAGGTTAGTTATCTTTATTTTAGTTCTATTAACCCTAGAGACTAAATTAAAGATAAACTAAAACTAGGGTTTCTCCACAACAATCCCATGGAGTTGGAGCTCTAGACAAGAGGAGAGGCAAGTCGAGGCGTGGGGGTTAATTTTTCATTTGATTTTTATTTTTAATTGATTTTAGGGTTTGGGTATTTTGAGTTTTAGTTGCATGTATAAATAGGAGAAGAAGAAGATGTTATGGACACGCTGGATTAGCCGGTCATGGTCAATTAGGGTTTAATTTGTAGTCTTAATATGTTTTAATTCCATCAGCTGGGGTGTTGTTGAAACCCTGGATTTTATGTTGAGAAAATCAGTTTGATGTTGTTGTTCTTATTGTGCTTAATAGAAATAGGAAAGTAATTAGCTAATTAATCTAACTCTCTTGTGATTGGCTGTCTTGTAAGAAGACAGCCCAATACTAGGAAGAGTTAGAGTGAAAGGTTGATCAAATTCCCCATCAGAACTGCCAAGGAAGGTGTATGTGCTTAACAATGTATGAGTGATGCTTAGTAAGCAACTAAGGAACTGTGATAGAGTGTCTTGTGATAAGACACTCTATACTAGGGGGGAACTAGTGAGATTAGTGATGTATTACTCTTTAGAATCATCCTTAGGAAGATATAAGAACATAACATGAATTGAATTGTCTTAGCAAAGAGTCTAGTGGTGGATTCACCACCCTGGTATTTCCCATTGTCACATTTTATTTCTTTTACCTTAGTTTAGAGTCACTAAAACAACTTGATCGTTTCTACGACACAAAACATTAGCTCTGTCACTTGTTACATTCCCTGAATTGATCAAGTAAGCCTTAGATCAACATTAACACCACAAGTCTCTGTGGTTCGACTCGTATTTGCCCTGTGCTTCATAACAGACACCGTGCACTTGCGGTATCACCGTAGGCCATAAATATAAACATCTTCCAGGCCTACCAAAGCTCTCTAAGGGATTTGTTTGAATCCCCAGATGCAGACCAAAATCCTGACATGATTTATCAACTCAAATTGAACTCAAAGCCCAAGTGGACTAAGTTTGGTTTTAGTGGGATTTGGTTTATTGGGATTTGGTTTCAATGGGATTCATTTGGTTTTGTTGAGAGCTTTGGTTTATGTGGGAAGGTTTGGTTTATGTGGGCTTGTTGTTTGGTTTTGTAGGAAGCCCCGGCAATTGTGTGCAAAGCCTAGGTCTTGTGGGCTCAAATGGGTTATGTGCAGCCCGGTGTCTTTTGGGCTTTGTTTGTGTAGGCAGCCCACAAACTCAGGTTACGTGGGCTTCAGTTAGCCCAGCTGATGTTCAGCCCAACAGATGTGGGTTTAGCTAGCCCAGGTTGGGTTCAGTGGGCTGGTTTGGTGTAAGCCCAAGTTATGAGTTTAGTTAGCCCGGTGGGCCAGGTTTGATTATAAACAACTTGATTCAACTCGGTAAATCGATTAGGATTGACTCGGCTATTCGGGGAGTCAACTCAACTCTCTTGCCGGTTTAACTCGGTGAATGATAACCGAGTTCACTCACTTAGCTTAGTCGGACTTTTACTCGGTGAGTCAAAGTTTTCTATTCACCCTCACTTAGCTCCTGGCCGAGAGCTTGGTTGCTCAAATCTGCGGGGCTAATGGCATACAAGGTACGAGGCTAAGCATAGATTTGTCACGGGTTTGCAACCATCGACGGGGTCTTGCTCGGGTGAGACGGAGTTAAACATGCAAAGGGCATCACGGTTTAGAAATACGGCTACGGGGCTGATAAAGAGTTATGCTCAGCGATGGCAGCCTCACACGGTTTCCCACAAGGTGCACGGTCGAGCTCGGGGTATGCCAAATGGGTTAAAAAGTAACTCGGGGTTGATGGCACTAAGGTTTGCAACCTCTAGCTCACTCAAGGTCTCGGGGTTACACACAACACAAGTCAATGAGTCTCAACAAGGTTTGCTGGTGAGGCTCAACGGCTTCGGGGTGGAGCTCGGGCGTGTATATCATCTTTGTCATTCATCCAATCATACATGCTTTCATTCATTCAATCATTCAAGGCTGAGCATGCTTATCAATCAATAAGTAGAAATGTGTTTATCAGAGAAGGGAATGCTAGCGCACAGAGCAACTTAGCTTAACAATTGCTCGTCCTTGCCTCAGCTTTCCCAGCAACTTGCAGTACACGACTCCTATAAGTTGCGGGGGTTGCTCGGTGCAACACAAGCATAGCAGCACAACAAGACAAGCTCAACAGCTCGGCAAACACAAGAACACGGCGAGCACGGCAAGCTCGGGCACTGCTTGGCTCAAAATGAGAGTTTAGTTTTCTAGGATGTGCGGATTAAGGCAAAGATAACGAATATGAATACAAGCTGAGACAATTTAGGGCGGCACGGGAAAAGTAATAGTGAAACTACAAGTGAGAGATTTGGGTGACGGGATCTCAAGTTACAAGTGACACTAATATGCAAGTGGCTATGAATAGTGAAAGCTATAAAATGCAAAGGAAAAAGATGGATTAACTAAGCAATGGATTAAACAAACTTCAGGGAATACAAGTGATAGAAAAAATAAGAATGCAAGTATGCAATAGAAGATACAAGTGATAAAAAAAAAATACCTCTAAGTTACACTAATACAGGGAAAAATTAATACAATATGAATATGTACAGGGGAGAAAATCAGTTAAGCGAGCCAATGAACACAGGGCACGCGCCAAGTCCCCGGCAACGGCGCCAAAAACTTGGTAGGCCTGGAAAGTGTATGAATTATATGGCCTACGGTGATAACCGCAAGTGCACGGCGTCTATCGAGCGGAGACGCGGCAAATCTGGGTCGAACCGCGAGACTTGTGATGCTCTTGTATTGATCAAAGGGCTTACTAAACTGAATTCTAGTGACGTAACAAGTGATAACGAGATGGTGAAACAGATATTTTTGTGCGAAGCTTGGTGCCAGTGAAGTGTAATGAACCTAAACTAAGGAATGAAAGATATAAATTAGAGAGCACTAGGGTCTTTAAATCCACCACTAGTCTACACTTTGTGTTCACTTCATTATGCTACTCTTGCCCTTGTAACAGATAAAGGG
Source organism: Papaver armeniacum (assembly GCA_023531295.1). Lineage (NCBI taxonomy): Eukaryota > Viridiplantae > Streptophyta > Magnoliopsida > Ranunculales > Papaveraceae > Papaver > Papaver armeniacum. The sequence continues at coordinate 6,114 of JAJJWW010005754.1, read as the reverse complement.
AAGAGTGTCGATGCTACCACTTACCTAAAAGGTGTTTCTCCGCGTGGATTAATCTCAACTAAGGTATTTATCCTAAGTATTAGCTGTAAACTAAAGTACAATTAATCTACGTAGATAAACATTGATTTCATTAAGCTTGGGTTGCGGTATAAACTACGGAGGGAATCAAACTACGGTGCATCCATGGCGTTGGTATGCCTTTGTGAGAGCAAAGTGTATCACACCGATGTTAATTCTATCTAGAAAACATTCAATCATTCAAGAACAGTTCATGAAGAAGAACACGAGAGATAAACTAGGGTTTCATCTCAAACCCTAACGAAATTAAACTAAAACATCAAGAACATAACAAAGAACAAAATTAAACCTAATTGACACTCTGGCTAACCCAGGCGTGCTCTCTATCAACACAACTCGTCCCTATTTATACATGCAACTGAAAACTCTCAAACACTAATTCCCAAAATTGAAATAACAGAGAAAACAAATCAAACCTAATCTCTCGCACCCATCCTCTCTCTTGCATCGGTTGTTGGCTCTCCTCATGCTTCTCGACTCCCTTGATTGATTTATGAGAAACCCTAGTCTTGTTTATCTTTAACATAGCTTCTAGAGTTATGAGAAGCTATTTTAAAGACAAACCCACTGACTTGGGTGTGGCGGAATAGGTAGCTGTTGGTGTTGGTGTGGTGTCAGGGAAGAAGGTGGCAGAGGTGAGGCTCTGACAGGGTATGGAGGTGGTAAAGTTGCTCTGCAACTGATGGAGACGGGAGAGAAGAAGGTGAGAGAAGGAGATGAAGAGAATAGGGTTTGTCGATAGGGGTATAGGGTATGGAGATTTCGCCGTGAAGCGAGGGACAGCAAAACTTCGATGAGAAGGCCTCGCGAGCGTAGGATGAAGCTGTGTTGATACGAGCGGTTGAGGATATAGGCATCTTCGGTGTTGAGCGGGAGCGGCAATCTTCGATGGGTGGAGCGGCGACCGTTGGATCTAGGGTAGATTGAATCTAACGACTTGGATGAGACGGACTCGGATCCGGGTCGTGGGCTAGCTCTAGCCCATGTCTTCCTTGTTGGGTTGCAAGCGATTACGCGCGGAGCTTTGGCTATCTGCTCCATAGACGCTTGTCTCCAATTCCTCGCTCCTTTGGCTCCTCGAGATTCTCAGAGCTTTATTTATTACCTAAAAACACAAAATTAATTAATACAAATATTTATTCTTGAAAACAAGGAAAACTTCGAGAATGGGGATAATATCGATTCTTGAGCGCAAAAGATGAGTAAAATGCCAATAAAAAAGTGTATAAATATGCACTATTTGGCACTCATCATTTACCAGGTACCCACTCCTTTTAAGATATCGATGTCGTTGTTGCAACCCGGGAGACCAAAAAAAGCATGCCATATCCAACAATCATAAGTAGCTGCCCTTCAGTTGGTTTTACGTATTGGCCCTTATATTGACATTTCCAAGCATACAGACATCCATGCTATACCCAATGCATGTATCCAAGGTTACCCAGCATTCTTGGAAAGCCTTTTTTCTTATTTTCAGCTAGTAGTAGGTCGACATCCTCTTACGTTGGTTGACGTAAAAAACGTGGACCAAAATGGTTGACTACGATTTCGCAAAACATTTTGAGATTATCGTACGTTATTATTTTGGCCATACGAATCTGCTCATCACGAGGTAACCACATGTAAACCATAACCCTAGAATACTTAGGGCTGCGGTGACCATTTATTCAAGACTATTTGATGTTGAATTTAGGGTTTTACGCGACATAACTTTCGATAACCCGCATGACCAAGTGTTGTGGCATGCGGTAGCGGCGTTGAAAATCTTGATCGAGTACAAACTTCTATCAAGAAAATAATCACGAATCATTTATTCGTGACCTTCCTCCCAAAATCTCCACGTATATATTTCTTATCAATACAACTCCACAGTTCTAGATCTCGTTGAACTTGGCCGTGTATAATTGTATCATGGTGTTGTTGATCGTTTCTATCGTCCTCTCGAATCTATATTCATTTGATCCAGCTGTTGCATAATCCCTTGTTGTTGTTGCAAAAATACTTACATTAATAATTGTGCTTCCTCATATTCCAAATTAGGATCCATAAATGAATGAAACGGATGAAAACAAGAAATATATTTAAGAAATTTGAAGATATTTTCATGAAAATAAATAATAAATAGTAGTTGAGTGTGTTTAAAATCGTTGGATTTCGTATGTTTATATAGTAGAACGATATAAAGTCGTTGGTGTTTTAATTACCAAATAGTCGTTACCGTGGCAGTTAGGGACGGTTCTGCTTGGGTCGAGAAACAATTTTCAAACTGCACAGAAGTGTGTTTGTCCATCCACATGGCATGGTAAACCATCAGATTTGGGTAGTCTCATTGTAGTTTCCCTAACTTCCAAGCTATTGGCACAATGGTTCTATTGATTTAATTACGATCTGAATGCCCATCATTTAAAAGACGGGTTATGATAATCTTACCCACTTAAAAAAACTTCGCCCCAAAGTCATCGCAATTGATTGACTAAAGCGGTTTACGAAATTTTAATTTTATTTATAAATTTGAATCATCTAATAATCATCTAAATTTTTATTTTATTATTATTGTTTTAGGATAAGAATGTTATTAATGTACCCATTTCCTAAGTAAATTTAAAAAAAACTTCTAGAAAATATCGTAAATCGTTAAGTGGCGAGAAAACAAATCTAATCCTTCGTATAACGAAAGTTCAAAACTCGAGAAAAATATAAGGTTTCAAAAATGATAAGTCCATACACACAACCTGTGTAGATCGTAACCTCGCTACGATACCAACTGTAAGCGAATTTTGATACAAAAACCTTGTTCGAATCCCGTGGCGTCACTATCGTAGGTCAGGATTTTCCTTTTTAATTTAGAGCTATGAAAAGAAAATCCAATAAATATTTTTTTGATTAAATAAAACATTTACAAAAATATCTACGGAATTCTTGACAGTTTATCAATTAATCTTACGCTTTCCAATCCTTGTTATGCTCTTTCGAATGATGCCTTTTTCACTGCGGTCATCACGGTCCCTAGACGATTCTGACGGTTCCTAGAAGTTATCACCATGCCTAGACCTCAAAGGTCCATGCTTCATCGTCCCGTCGCTTATCAACCCAGTTGCATCCCATTTCTTTGTGCTTCCCTGCGAGTAGTCATGTAGCATTATCACAATCGCCTCCTTCACCGATAGATCGTATTCAATGACCTTTTTCGGGAACTTGATGAATGCTTCAATGGTGTTAATGGCGAGAGGTACGTTCACAATTCCTTTCAAATATACCTCGATGATAAACATTTCTTTTAAGAAGCGCAAAACAACAATGTCGGGGCAGTTATGCTGCGATAGGAATATATACATCGCTTGGAGATGGTATTACGAGTAACTTCATTGTTGGTTATGTAGTCAATTTGTATGATTCTACATGCTGGAAGAAATCGTGTAAACACAATGATATCGTCGTTCCGGGACCATATAATGGCAGCATGTAGATTTCCTCATATCCCGACATAGCCAAACCCCCCGAAGTTGTCGGTGAAGCCTCATCTCCCTGCATAGAGAATATTTCGCTTCCATCTCTTTAGAATTGCTCAATAATGTTTTTCGACGACAGTTCACCACCATTGTAAGTATCCCTCCACCTTGCGGGTTGAGCTTTCAAGAACCACGAAACTGTTTTAGACACAATTATTCTCAATCCTAGAGACATATCCTCATGGATCAAACTGTTACTCCTTCCCATATGCACACTTAATCTCTACATTGAAAGAGCTCTTAACAAGAAAAAGCTGCAAATTGCCTCTATTAATCGGGCATTCTTTGGATTGGAAGAACCCATGGATGTCTTACACTGATTAACAAACTTTTAGAACAGCCCTAAGAGTAGCCCAGGAATGAGTAAGCCGAAGGAGAAGTCATAGGATTGTGCTAATATAGAGGCTTGTAGAAAGAAGTCGTCTTACGGACATTACACAAACTGCCATAAGAGTGCTTTCCTCGAATGGCATTTCCCCATGTAATGAAACCACTATTTACGAGTTAGTGCAAAAGCATCCCCGGCTCATCCAACTCACATTCTGTTGAAGCCATTGGCTGCTGACGCACCGCGATGGACTCGTGGCGATCGTTAAAGCCATCAAAAGTTTCCCCAAGGGGCGTCTTGCGGGAGAGATGGTTTGAGGGCTCAACATCTCCTCGACGCAATGAGTGGAGCTGCTAGCGCCGTTGCGGATGAACTCTTGGCTTATTAACCAAGGTGGTTAATCTCTGGCTACCATGGCGTTATCCCCGGGCACTCGGTGAATACATAAGCTAGTGCGCCATTAATGCCGCTGCGGTAAACACGTGCTAAATATTCATCTTATTACCGTAGTCACTATCGCGGGAGACTCGTATCCAAGCTTGCGGCGTCCAGTCTATGGAAAGAAATGGCAAACATACTTGTGAGATTTTGATTCGGTGTAGGAGTGCCATGCGGAGTAAAGCATATTCCACTCGGTCAACACTTATGGAGTTGAAAGGCCATATGCCCGACATCTCCATGCTCTTGTCGACTTCTCCAATGCCTTGGACTTGGCTCGGCAAGACTTGATTAATTAGAAGTTAGAGCACAAAGTCCAGCGATCTCTTCTTAGGTCGAATTTTGCTATGCACGTCTGCGTCTTGGCTATATTACAACGATAACATCCTTTCTTCAGCCCAGTGCATCAAGGCGGCCTCATACCCTTGCTATTTGCGCTTACGCTCCTTTGATGTGAAGAAGATGGCATCCACGGTGTAGACTTGACCTTCAATCATGGTATTTGGATGACCTATCATTGGGGATACAATGGAAGCCACAAAATCCATACGCATCATCATCCAAGAAGATGGGATACACCGAGGCCTTCATCTCAACATTCACAAAAGCAGGGGCCATCCTGAGACCAACGAAGCTTTGAACCTAGCACTTTTCCCAACAATCTTGTGGTAGACCTCTTGGGCGTCAAGCTGTGCATGAGGTCCCAGAAGTCCTAACTTACGTTTCAGAAAGACATGGTTATGCAAAGGGTTAATAAAACACCCGACATGTCCAATGTCAAGATGCTAAAAGACCCCGAGTCGAGTTACTATTGTTGCACAATTGTTCGCGTGTTTCTAAATTGTACTTCACCATGCGCACACTTTCGCCATGCTTTATAGAGAGGAAGCCAAATCTCATTATGATGATCGGTTGTATCATTATTTACGATATCACAGTCACAACCGATGGTTCGGTTTCGGGCCATTACAATTCGACTTGCTACTCTCCCACCTCGGGGATCGGACCGGAATTTATATAATGTCGATTACATCTACTTACTGCTACTTGGCCTCCCAACTCCAGACCCAGTCTATTCAGCGAATCATCTTAAATGTTATAACTCCAGACGGACCAAGCCATAACTGCCAGCATGCCGTGCAGGTATTTACTCAGGTTTGCGGTATTTCTCCTTCATCGATTAGCCTTGATAATGCTGCCACCCCTCCCATGAATTCAATGCATTCTTTGACAGTAATATATTTCGATGCCTTGAAGAAGCAGCTGCCCACCAACTTCCACATGTACGCACGGATAGTATGTTATGGCAAAGCAACGACTTTAAAACACGCCCAAGATTATCTGGCCATTTATACCCATTAGTGGGTTAAACCAAACACTCGGGCCAGAGGCAGTTGGATGTATACTTAGTTATCGCTTGGGCATCCCTATTTTCTCAAGGTAAGCCGATGCACTAGGCGCAGCCCGGAAATGGACATATATGGGGATCATGCATTGCATTTGCAGGTGAGGTAGGACTTTAGACATGACCTTGTCCTGGGACGTATTTGTGGACATATGCTTGAGAGTGGAGTTTCGGCTAGAAAAAGAAGCTTCATTTGGTTTATCTCAATGGGAACAATACCACCTTCTGCGATTTGTTGGTCTACAACGGGAGAAACGGAAAAGATACATTTCTAGATGTTACTCTGTCTCGCCATTTACGAATGACATTCGCTCTTTTGTCCACACAGCCGAGGCCATTACAGCGGATTATCCCAA
>JAJJWW010005753.1:0-371693 GCA_023531295.1 Papaver armeniacum | reverse complement strand
GGACGATTATAACCATCGACGACTAATAAACAAGTGTTAGAGCATTTGCCGATTCGAACTCGAATGCGTTGCTATATCAAGCATGTTTGTCAATATTAGTGATCAAAACTATATGTCTTGATTTCTAATTTACTTATGACTAAGTCTCGGTCTAGGATAGTTAAGTGAAGTTGGGCTCCGGACTCCGCCCAGCGATCATATTACAGAAGACGAAGAACTACTCGAGGAACAAGTGGAACTTCATCCAGGCAAAAGGTATGTGGAGACTTGAACTCATCTTGTCACTCAAAAGTCTACTCTATCTCTACTCTTGAGACAATAGTCGTATAAGTATGATAGTTTTCATACATACACATTTGCTATTTAGTAGGTTTACTTGCCTATCTTTTTCTCAAAATATGTTTTGGTGAGATTTCACTTTAACCACTTTCATCTTTACCCGTGTGAAAGTCATGATGACGTTTAATCTTGAAAATAGTTTTGATGACGATAGTAAATGAATAGCGATTGTTATAACATTATAGAAGAATGTTTCAATGATTGAAATGTAGAGTTGAGATTACCAACTATGGATATAAGCATATATAGTGTGTTCGCACATTAGTGTATAAATCCATGTGCGGAAACCAAGTGCGTGCATATGTGCGCATACGGTATTGGTGAAGGAGACAGGTTGAGTATGCGTACCTGTGAGAGTTTTCCTATGAAAATTTCTGGGTTTGTAAGTTTTCAAACTAGTAAACCCAGTCACCTTAGGTATGCATACCCGTCGCGTGCCCATGGAAGTTTTCTAACCCGAAAATTTACTGCGAGTTTGTAAACTCAAATCCGGTAGCTAAAGATGCGCGTGCCCAAGGCTGGTTATTTCTCAAATCGGTAGTTCATGAACTTAAAACAATAAATTATAAGGAATGCAATCTTTGCAAACCATGGCTATATTGTTCATGAATTGATTCAAGTGGATCAAACCGATTTTGCTTTAATTGTGTCTATGAATAAAAACCTAAGCAATTGAGCAACTCTTGAACTAGTTCTTATGAGTCATTTGAACTAGTTATGAGAAAGATGAATACGGTTAATATGAAAGTGCCCATATGGCTAACCATTGGTTAACTATTTGTGAACCAACTAAGTGTACACGTTTAGGTGCGGTTACTCAAACCTAAATGAATACATTTCATTTGTGTGTGACAAGCTAAGTTTCGATCTAACGGTTGAAAGATATTAGCTTGGTTGAATCGGAGTTTTTCATCTAACGGTGAATATTGAATGCTTTGTTACCAAGGTAACTTAGATTGCAAAACACGATTTGAAAAACTATATAAGGGGAACTCTCTGCAATTTGGAAAAACTAATCCCCACACTCCTATGTGATACTAGTTGGTTTCTAAAGTCGATTCTCCTTTAACCTTAGGTTTCTTCTCGAGACCACTGTAGGTTAACGGTTGAAAGACTTCATTGGGTTTGTGAAGCGGGCGAAACTACTTCTCTTGTAGTTGGTAGAATCTGATCTTGCCATTTTCTATCGTGAGTTCAATTGAATAATTGACTTGAGATTATATCTCAGATAGGGCAAGATAAAAAAGAAATCACAAACATCTTCGTATTATCGTTTGTGATTCCACAATATCTAGTTTAAGCACCATACGATTTAGATTATTGTGAGGTGATTGATAATACTAGGTTGTTCTTGGGAATATAAGTCCGGGTTATCAATTAGTTATTTGTTCACCTTGATTTATCAAAAAGGCAGAAGAAAAACTCATAGGTTTATATGTGGGAGACAGTTTATCTATTATCAAACTTTTTTGTGTGATACAAATTTGTTTATTGAAGTCTTCGACTTTGGATGTAGCAACTCTTAGTTATGGGTGAGATCAGCTAAAGGGGAATCAAGTGCGTAGTATCCTGGCTTTGGGATTAGAGGCGTGGAGGCTGGCGCCTTGAATCGGTGTGAGATTGATTAGGGTTCAACTACTGATCAGGACCCGAAGTTGGTTTGTAGTGGGCTGAGTATGCAGCAGCGGCTAATACTGATATGGTGTTGATCTGGACTAGGTCGGGGTTTTTACGCATTTGCGGTTTCCTCGTTAACAAAACTTTTGGTGTATGATAGTGCCAAATAATGCATATTTTTACACCTTTTTATTTGCAATTAACTCATCTTTTGATCTTTGAAGTCATATATTATCCCAAATTCTGTATTTTCATTTTTTTCAAGAATAAATACTTGTACTAATTAATTTTGTGTTTATAGGTAGCAAAATAAATCTTGGATGAATTAAGGATCCAAAAGAGCAGGAAAAGTAGAGAGCGATGAGAGAGAGCGACAAAGCTTCGCTAGAAAGCGATGAAGAATATTGTTTGCACCTCATCGCAGAAGTGAAGAATGTCGTTTGCACAACTCAAAACTAGAAGTGGGCTTGAGATTTTAGCTTTGAAGAAGCCATGGGCCTAGAAAGATAAAATCCAGATCCAATCTTGCCCATCCCGACAAGTCATATTCAATATAGGTGATGAGCATCCAATGGCATCTACATTGCAGTACATCGACATTTGTTTATTACGCCCAACATTGGAGCACATGTTATTCATCTCCAAATCGAATAGGAGCCAAACACACCTTCACTTTGTTTCTTCTCTCCAAGCTCTGCAAAACTCCCAGTACAACTCCATCCCCGACAACCTCTGAGCTCAGCCACCCTCTTAGCATCCATCAATCACACTCAAGCTCCTAATTTATCTCTCTCCATCTTATCTTCTTCCATCAAAAATGAGGATGTGAACGTCACCAAAGATTAGTTGGTATTTGGGTGAAACCATATCTCACACTTCTTATTTTTTTAGTGGCTTATCAACATTGATTGTGTAAATAGATTTCTTACCTCGTCTAGATCTGGATTTTTCAAAAGAGCTTGGTTATCAGGACCCGATTCATTTTTACATGTTCTCTTGAAGTTTGGTGATTCTCTTATTGCTCCTTGAATCTCTAACAAGTGTTACGATCATACTTGAATGTCCACAAAATAACAAATTAATGAGGATTTTTTTCGTCATTATGTGACTCTTCTGTTTAACACAACAATCAACAATCGTTGTTCCTTGATTACTTGGAATGGACAACTTTGAGCTTTGAGTTTTGCTTTTGAACCCTAAACCATTAGTGTTTCCAGGATCTCGACCAAATAACATTCTTGCAATTTTGTCGAAGCTTCCGGATAACCTTTGCGGGTCATACTTGAGAGTGTTAATCTCTTCTTCCTTTAGAGACATGGTTCTGAAGAACTTATCATTAAGACGCTCTATCTCAATATTTTTCGCCTGGAGTGATAATTCCACAAAGATTATTTTAAGAATCTATGATTGAGATGATACTAGTAGAGAGTAGTTGTTTCACTGTCTTATGTCTTCTTTGTAGATGTATAGACTTTCCGTTGTATACATTATTCCTTGCGCAACCAATAGCAGCTTGGTATCACGGTGGATTGCGATCAAGACACCTGAGCTTGGGCAGAGTGTAAATCCTCGGGGAAGCCTCGTATCCATTCGACTTCCTCTCCGACTTTCTCAAGGCTATAAACTCGAGAATCCATAGTGGATCGAGCTATACATGTCTATTTGGAAGACTTCCATGACACGAGCAACCTCAAGTGTGAAGATGTACCCATTAGTGGATTTGCACTCATCCGAGTCGATATCCGATTAGCATCACAATACCCTTCAAGCCTGACAGGATACTTCCCAAAACTTAAGTAATAGTTTGAAGTGCCTCTCGGAGTAGCGTAGAACTTCAGAGAGCATTCCGGTGATCCCGCCTGGGTTGCAAGTGTACTGCTTAATCTACTCACGGTGTAGGCAATATCGGATCTTGTACGGTTCATCAAATACATAAGGCTGCCAATAATGCGAGAATACTCAAGTTGAAAATTCCCCCACCCTTGTTCTTTTTCAAGTTACAATTGGGATCATAAGGAGTAGATACTGACTTTAGCATTTTCATGATTAAATCTCATAAGTACAGTTTCAGCATAATGAGATTGACTAAGACTATATCCATCAGACGTCTTTCTGATTTTCATCCATAAGATTACATTAGCGGGGCCTAAGTCTTTCATGTCAAAGTTTTCGTTAAGCATGCTTTTAGTGGTATTAATAATATCAAGGTTCTTGCTAATATGAGCATATCATCAACGTACGGGCACACAATAACAAGAGAATCATCCTGATTTAATATAAACACATTTATCAGTTCATTAACTTGTGAAGCCATTAGATATCATTACATGATTAAATTTTTTTCATGCCCTTTGTTTAGGTGCTTGTTTTAAACCATACAGAGATTTGTTCAATTTGCATACTTTGTCTTCACAACCTTTCACAACAAAACCTTGAGTTGGTCCATATAAATTTCTTCATTAATTCACCATATAAAAATGCGGTTTTAACATCCATCGATGTATATGCAAATCATAAATAAAACAATAGCAATCAACATCCTAATAGAGGTGATTCTTGTGACCGGTGAATAAGTATCAAAGAAATCTAATCCTTCTTTGTCTATAGCCTTTAGCTACCAACCTAGCTTTGTATTTTTCTATAGTTCCATCTATTCTAAGCTTCCTTTTGAAAACCCATTTGCAACCTGTGGCTTTACTACGGGAGGTAAGTCTACAAGGTCCCAAGTTTCGTTTTGTTGAATGGAATCCCACTCATTAATCGAAGCTTCTTCCTATAAGGGAGCTTAGGAGAAGTCATAGCTTCCTTATAGGTTTGGGGTTCGGACTCTACCGTAAGAGTCAAAAAATGCAGTCGAAACTAACCCTCTTACTTCTTCTAGGTTCATCTCAACATCTAGATACGGGAGTTGACTAGTTGAAGGAACATTTGTGAGGTCATAGTGGACCCTTTTGCGAGGTCCATACCCTAAAGGAAAAATGTTTTCAAAGAACACTTGCATCTCTTGATTCCATTATGGTGTTCGGACCAATGACCATGAACCTATAAGCACTAGTGCTCGGGATAGCCTAGGAAAAAAACAATCCACTGTTTTTAGGTCCTATTTTTGTTTTCTTGGAACGAGGAATGGCCACCTTGGCCAAAACCCCACACTTTAAAGTATGCATAAGAAGGTTGTCTACCTTTCAATAACTCATATGCGGTTTTGTCGATTTCTTAAATGGAACTCGTTCAAGATATAGCAAGCGAGAGAATTTCTCCCCCCCCCCCAGTTCGAAGGTAACCACGAACTAGCTAACATAGCGTTCACCATATCTATACATGTTCGGTTTTTCCTTTCAGCTACTCCATTCGACTCAAGTGAAGAAGGTGCGGTGGTTTCATGAATGATGCCATTAAGTTTACAAAATTCTCCTATAGGTATCACATACTCACCCCCTCGGTATGACCTAAGAGTTTTAATTGTAACACCTCTTTGGTTTTCTACTTCAAGTTTATATAATTTGAAAGCGTCTAAGGCTTCATCTTTACTTCTAAGAAGATAAACCTGACAGTATCGTGAGTAATCATCGATAAAAGTGATGTTCCATTTTTTACCACCTCTAGCTGGTGTTGATTTCGAATCTCCTAAATCGAGTGGATTAGTTCTAAAGGAACCGTACTACGTTCAACCCTTTTGTTAAATGGTTTTCTTGCATATTTAGATTCAACACAAATTTCACATTTATGACTTCTGTCAATGTTTATTTTAGGAATGCAACCTAAAGTAGCAAGTCTTTCGATGGATTTGAAATTAACATGTCCTAGTCTATTATCCAAACATGTGAGGAGTCACAAACATAAGCGAAGAAGATGCATTATCATTCTTGTTCAAAACAAGCACACTAAGCTTAATCATGTTTTCAAAGTGACATAACCTTTTTCCTCACGAAGTCACCACTTTTAGAGATTACAACCTTGTTGGACTCAAATACAAATTAAAAACCTTTCCCAAGTAAGATGGTTTACGAGATAAGATTCTTTCATATGTCCTGGACGTGATACACGTCATTCAATGCGATAGTTTTTCCCTGAAGTGAGCTTCAATTCAACCTTGCCTTTTCCCACCACTTTAGCGGTGAAAGAGTTTCCCATAAACAATTTCTCATCATCTCCTACTTTGTTATAGGAGGAGAAAGCATTTGAACTTGCGAGACATGCCCGGTGGCTCCAGAATCTAACCACCGAGTCTCTCACATTGGTCATATTAGAGACAAGGTTGACTTCAAACACCATGCCAATAAAATATCGAGAATCATCTACTATGTTCGCCTTATTTTTCCGTTTAGGATCATGTTTGGTCTTTTAGGCGCTCTACGGTCTTTGGCCATAAGACCTAAGTTTACCACGATTATAAAGATCACATTTGACGGTGTTTTTAGAGACACCACCCTTTTGTTTAAGATGGTTACCTTTGGAGTTACGATATTTGTTACGTTTGTTCAAATTTTTGCTGGATTCATATTTTCCTTCATGTCCTTTCTTTGATGCAGCATTATCTTCTAGGATATGAGCTTTGTTGGACATGTCTTTGCTCAAATCAGGGCTCTTGTCCTTGCAAAAGACAAAGAGTTCCTCAACTTGGAATCCTTTTCCCAAATCTATTATGGTGATTTCACGACTCTTGTGTCGCATGCTTCTTTGTATTCGTTCCACGAAGTGGAAGTTTTTCAATAATCAACGGATAATTGGAAAGGTTCATCAATAACATTGCCTTCAAAGAAGAATTTCGTTGATGATTAATCAAGTTCTAAGAATTGATCGACTACGGTTTTCATCGGTCATTTTGTAATTAAGGAACCTAGCCACCAAGAACTTCTTGCTTCCAATGAGTCTCGGCCGAGATATTTTTCTTCCAAGGCTTCCCATAAATCAAAAGCAGTAAATTCTCTTTTGCGTTGTAAAAATCATAAAGGGAATCATCCAAGCAGTTAAGTATATAATTTTTACACATATAATTCTTCCTACTCCACCTATCCAGTCTTTCTTCATAACCACGGTCATGAAGTCTTCTTGAGGGTTTTTGCAAGGCAACTTCATCTAGTCTTTGGTCTTTTAAGAAAAATAACATTTTGGACTGCCATTGTTTAAAGTCTTTTCCACTAAACTTTGGAGGTTTGTCTACAGTACTTTTTCCCATGTTGTTACAGAAAAAAATATAGTAATGAACGATTATTGTTTTTAGATTGTTGGAGATATTGACAACAATTGAAAAAATACTGTGAAAAATACTTAGCTCGAACCAATGGTTGATTTCGGATGCATCAGCAAATTGTCGCAGAATAATAGAGGCACGTATGATATACGTTGTCCCCCAGAAAATTGCAATAAACTCATGCTTTTCTTAAACAGGAAAATGATTAACTAACAAATTTGCTACCTCAGATTCCGCATCCTCTTCTCCCCAGAAAGATATATCATTAAGCGCAAGTTCAAGTTAGAACTCCCCCCCCATTATGTTGTCATCCTCTCACAAGAAAAGAACAACAACAACAATAACCTTTACCAGAGAAAGGTTGAAATGGTTTTAACTAATGCGTGCCAATGCAAAAGTTGAAAACCACGAAACACATATGCTTTTATGTTAAACACAAATCGATTCAACATATTGTGACTTTTTCACATATGAGTTTCAATCGGAACACCTTATGATCCTTTGATAAAGCCTACCAACTTGGGCTAGAACTTAATCCCGCTAAATCAAAAAGCCACACAAAGCATAAGGGTTCACACATCATATGAGATCGGATATTAAGGTTAAGACAATCGAAATCAAACATCACATAAAGACATAGCAATAATATAAGTATTCAAGCACAGTATATGTAATCGAAAAACTATCACAAGAAAAATTATAAAATGATAATTTTTCATAAATAGATAGTTTTATTCAGCAATAGACCTTACACAATAATTGAAATAATCAAAAACTGATGTCTATTTTCTTGCAACTTAGTCCTTCATATAAGTGGTAGATGAAGGCAGATTATTACTTTCAGTCTCCAGCTTGTGAATTTCTTCAAGTAGATAAACTTGTTGCTTGACCAGTATTTCTTGCAGTTGAGAAGTTTTTGTGAAGGATTCTGCAAGAACATGTAATTCTGTCTTTGATTGAACACGAAGTAAAACAATGCTTCAATACACTGATCTTTCTTCAGCATATTCTCTCTTTCCTTCTTACTAAGCCAATCTCTCTTTTTGATTTTTCTCTTTGAATTCTCAATATCAAGAGAAGAGCTTAACTTATTCTTAGAGTGATCTTTCAGATCCAAGAGACTCTATCAAGAGAAGATATCGGATCCTGACTCATAGTTCGGACAAGGAATGACCAAAGAAGGGGAATGATCATTTTATTTTTTTCATACTTCCGAAAATATAATATTCCTATAAATACGAATATCTTAAATATATTTTCATAATTTTTAGATTTTTATTCCCATAATCTACACATAAGTGCCTTGAATTTTTACTTCCTCACGCATGATTAGGCACACAAGCCGAGATGTAATTCTAATACCGATTAGGTGGTATTAGTGTGAGATTTTCTCTCATTATGGGAAATAGAACAAACAGTGTGTTCTTGATCTAGTATTGTATGAAAAACCATTTCCTTGTTACCTCGAAATAACGAAGTATCTTGAGATTAACTGTTGTTGCATATGCAACTTTTAGCTATTTTGCTCTTCAAGGCAGTTCTACAATTAGTCTTATTTTTCCTTTTGCCATTAGATGATTTATTGATATCGGAAGACATGTCCATTCTTAAAATAGTTAAATCACTAATGGAGGAGGAAGGAATATTGACAACTAATGCAATATTAGCCGTTTCCTCTTCTTGAGAATCATATGAATCGGGGGTCTCGTCTAGAGTTCTGACCAATGCCTTGATGCCGTGTATTTCCTAAGATTAGGGCAGTCTTTATCCATATGACCAAAACCTTTACACTTAAAGCATTGAGGTTGATATTCATCATCTTCTTCTTGATCTTTCTTGTTCTTGACAGGAACTCGATCATGGGGTCGAGAAGATCGATGAGTATACTTTATGAATCTCAATTTTTTTTTCTTCAAGATCTCGAAATTTTCTGGTGATCAATGATAATGATTGTTCAACTTCATCATCGTAATTTCTCAATCCGCTCATCAGAATCATCCATTAATCTATCATTTTCCAACGGTGCTTTTGGAAATTTTGCAGCTTTAAAAGCGATTCCTTTAGCTTGAATAGACTGTGATTCATGATTAAATATCTTCAATTTTCCAACGAGAGTGCTTCGTGAGAGAGTTTAAATATCATTTGCCTTTTTGATTGCATGCTTCTTAGAATCGTATCTAGATGGCAACGATCTCGAGAATTTTGCATCTTTGTATCTTTTCGAAATAGTCTTTCCAAGTGAGAAAGAAGCATTAACTATCGCAGAGTTTAATATGAAACCCTTCAAAAGTGTCGTTGTCATCCATTCAAAGGTTCTCCCAATCAGACGTAAGAGTTTGAAGTCTAGCTTCTTTCTCTGATGTATTTCCTTCGAATACGATTTGAAGATTATCCCAAGCTTCCTTTGAAGTTTGGCATGTTGATACATGATGTTGTAGGTCACAACTTACATCATGTATAATAGCATTCAAACCATCTGAACTCTGCTTTGCAAAATCCTTTTCTTCGTTAGAATAATCTACTAAGCATTTAAACTCGGTTTCGAATTTTCTATTTAGGGACGATTATAACCATCGACGACTAATAACCAAGTGTTAGAGCATTGCTCAAATTCGAACTCGAATGCGTTGCTATATCAAGCATGTTTGTCAATATTAGTGATCAAAACTATATGTCTTGATTTCTAATTTACTTATGACTAAGTCTCGGTCTAGGATAGTTAAGTGAAGTTGAGCTCCAGACTCCATGGCGATCTTATTACGAAGACGAAGAACTACTCGAGGAACAAGTGGAACTTCATCCGACAAAAAGGTATGTGGAGACTTGAACTCATCTGTCACTCAAAAGTCTACTCTATCTCCTACTCTTGAGACAATAGTCGTATAAGTATGATAGTTTTCATACATACACATTTGCTATTTAGAGCCGAGTTTACTTGCCTATCTTTTTCTCAAAATATGTGTTGGTGAGATTTCACTTTAACCACTTTCATCTTTACCCGTGATTTAAAGTCATGATGACGTTTCAATCTTGAAAATAGTTTTGATGACGATAGTCATGAATAACGATTGTTATAACATTATAGAAGAATGTTTCAATGATTGAAATGTAGAGTTGAGATTACCAACTATGGATATAAGCATATATAGTGTGTTCGCACATTAGTGTATAAATCCATGTGCCGGAAACCAAGTGCATGCATATGTGCGCATACGGTATTGGTGAAGGAGACAGGTTGAGTATGCGTACACCTTTTAAGTTTCATATCAAAATTTCTGCTGGAGTTTGTAAGTTTTCAAACTAGTAAACCAGTCACCTTAGGTATGCATACCCGTACGCGTACCCACAGAAGTTTTCTACCCGAAAATTTCTGCTGAGTTTGTAAACTCAAATCCGGTAGCTAATGTACGCATACCCGTACGCGTACCCAAGTCTGGTTATTTCTCAAATCGGTAGTTCATGAACTTAAAACAATAAATTATAAGGAATGCAATCTTTGCAAACCGTGGCTATATTGTTCATGAATTGATTCAAGTGGATCAAACCGATTTTGCTTTAATTGTGTCTATGAATAAAAACCTAAGCAATTGAGCAACTCTTGAACTAGTTATTATGAGTCATTTGAACTAGTTATGAGAAAGATGAATACGGTTAATATGAAAGTGCCCATATGGCTAACCATTGGTTAACTATTTGTGAACCAACTAAGTGTACACGTTTAGGTACGATTACTCAAACCTAAATGAATACATTTCATTTGTGTGTGACAAGCTAAGTTTCGATCTAACGGTTGAAAGATACTAGCTTGGTTGAATCGGAGTTTTTCATCTAACGGTGAATATTGAATGCTTTGTTACCAAGGTAACTTAGATTGCAAAACCTCGATTTGAAAACTATATAAGGGGAACTCTAGCAACTGGAAAACTAATCCCCACACCTCCTATGTGATACTAGTTGGTTTTTCTAGAGTCAATTCTCCTTTAACCTTAGGTTTCTTCTCGAGACCCTGTAGGTTAACGACTGAAAGACTTCATTGGGTTTGTGAAGCCAGGCGAAACTACTTCTCTTGTAGTTGAGCGATCTGATCTTGCCATTTTCTATCGTACGAGTTCAATTGAATAATTGACTTGAGATTATATCTCCGATAGGGCAAGATAAAAAGAAATCACAAACATCTTCGTATTATCGTTTGTGATTCCACAATATCTAGTTTCGCTACCGTACGATTTAGATTATTGTGAGGTGATTGATAATACTAGGTTGTTCTTCGGGAATATAAGTCCTAGGGTTATCAATTAGTTCTTGTTCACCTTGATTTATCAAAAGACAGAAGAAAAACTCATATGTTTATATGTGGGAGACAGATTTATCTATTATCGTAAACTTTTTTGTGTGATACAAATTTGTTTATTGAAGTCTTTGACTTTGGATCGTAGCAACTCTTAGTTATGGGTGAGATCACTAAGGGAATCAAGTGCGTAGTATCCTGCTGATCGAGAGACCTAAGGAGCGCAATTGTACCTTGAATCGGTGTGAGATTGATTAGGGTTCAACTACTGAGTCCAGGATCAAAGTTAGTTTGTAGTGGGCTAGTGTCTGCAGCGGCTTAATACAATATGGTGTTCAATCTGGACTAGGTCCTGGGTTTTTCGCATTTGCGGTTTCCTCGTTAACAAAACTTTTGGTGTATGATGAGTGCCAAATAATGCATATTTCTACACCTTTTTATTTGCAATTAACTCATCTTTTGAGCTTTAAAGTCATATCTTATCCCAAATTCTGTATTTTCATTTTTTTCAAGAATAAATTATTGTACTAATTAATTTTTTGTTTTTAGGTAGCAAAATAAATCTTGGATGAATTAAGGATCCAAAAGAGCAGAAAAGTAGAGACGATGAGAGAGAGACGACAAAGCTTCCGATAGAAAGCAGTGAAGAATATTGTTTGCACCTCATCTGCTAGTGAAGAATACCGTTTGCACAACTCAAAACTAGAAGTGGGCTTGAGATTTTAGCTTTGAAGAAGCCATGGGCCTAGAATAGATAAAATCCAAGATCCAATCCTGTACCCATCCCGAGCCGTCAGATTCAATATAGCTGATGAACATCCAATGGAATCTACATTGCGGTACATCGACATTTGTTGCTTCTGCCCAA
The DNA here is from genome assembly GCA_023531295.1 of Papaver armeniacum. Taxonomy (NCBI): domain Eukaryota; kingdom Viridiplantae; phylum Streptophyta; class Magnoliopsida; order Ranunculales; family Papaveraceae; genus Papaver; species Papaver armeniacum. Next base: position 359,387 of record JAJJWW010005753.1, on the reverse strand, counting down.
CACTGGAGCACATGTTATTCATCTCCAAATCGAATAGAGCCAAACACACCTTCACTTCGTTTCTTCTCTCCAAGCTCGCAAAACTCCCAAGACAACTCCATCCCCAGGCAACCTCTCGAGCTCACCACCCTCTCAAAGATCCATCAATCACACTCAAGCTCCTAATTTTATCTCTCTCCATCTTATCTTCTTCCCTATCAAAAATGAGGATGTGAACGTCACCAGCATTAGTTGGTGACCGAGTGAGACATATGCTCACACTTCTTATTTTTTTTCGTGGCTTATCACTGTTGGTTGTGTAAATAGATTTCTTACCTCGTCTAGATCTGGATTTTTTCAAAAGAGCTTGGTTATCCGGACCCAGATTCATTTTCTGCATGTTCTCTTGAAGTTTGGTGATTCTCTTATTGCTCCTTCGAATCTCCAACAAGTGTTACGATCATGCTTCAATGTCCACAAAATAACAAATTAATGAGGATTTTTCGTCATTATGTGACTCTTCTGTTTAACACAACAATCAACAATCGTTGTTCCTTGATTACTTGGAATGGACAACTTTGAGCTTTGAGTTTTGCTTTTGAACCCTAAACCATTAGTGTTTCCAAAGGATCTCTCGACCAAATAACATTCTTTGCAATTTTGTCGAAGCTTCCCGATAACCTTTGCGAGGTCATACTTGAGAGTGTTAATCTCTTCTTCCTTTAGAGACATGGTTCGACGAACTTATCATTAAGACGCTCTATCTCAATATTTTTCGCTCGGGAGTGATAATTCCACAAAGATTATTTTAAGAATCTATGATTGAGACGATACTAGTAGAGAGTAGTTATTCACCGTCTTGTGTCTTCTTTGCGGATGTATAGACTTTCCGTTGTATATATTATTCCTTGCGCAACCAATAGCAGCTTGACTGTCACAGTGGATTGCGATCGAAGACACAGGCTTGGGCCAGAGTGTAATTCCTCTCAGGAAGCCTCGTATCCATTCAACTTCCTCTCCAGGCTTTCTCCCGAGGCTATAAACTCGGAATCCATAGTGGATCGAGCTATACATGTCTATTTGGAAGACTTCCATGACACAGACGAACCTCCAAGTGTGAAGATGTACCCATTAGTGGATTTGCACTCATCCGAGTCGATATCCTAAGTAGCATCACAATACCCTTCAAGCACAAAGCAGATACTTCCCAAAACTTAAGTAATAGTTTGAAGTGCCTCTCGGGTAGCGTAGAACTCTGTAGAGAGAGCATTCCAGGTGATCCCGCCTGTGGTTGCAAGTGTACACGCTAATCTACTCACAAAGTGTAGGCAATATCGGATCTTGTGCAGTTCATCAAATACATAAGATCGCCAATAATGCGAGAATACTCAAGTTGAGAAATTCCCCACCCTTGTTCTTTTTCAAGTTACAATTGGGATCATAAGGAGTAGATACAGCTTTAGCATTTTCATGATTAAATCTCATAAGTACAGTTTCAGCATAATGAGATTGACTAAGACTATATCCATCAGACGTCTTTCTGATTTTCATCCATAAGATTACATTAGCAGGGCCTAAGTCTTTCATGTCAAAGTTTTCGTTAAGCATGCTTTTAGTGGTATTAATAATATCAAGGTTACTGCTTAATATGAGCATATCATCAACGTACAGGCACACAATAACAAGAGAATCATCCACAGATTTAATATAAACACATTTATCAGATTCATTAACCTTGAAGCCATTAGATATCATTACATGATTAAATTTTTCATGCCACTGTTTAGGTGCTTGTTTTAAACCATACAGAGATTTGTTCAATTTGCATACTTTGTCTTCACAACCTTTCACAACAAAACCTTCAGGTTGGTCCATATAAATTTCTTCATTCAATTCACCATATAAAAATGCAGTTTTAACATCCATCTGATGTATATGCAAATCATAAATAGAAGCAATAGCAATCAACATCCTAATAGAGGTGATTCTTGTGACCGGTGAATAAGTATCAAAGAAATCTAATCCTTCCTGTTGTCTATAGCCTTTAGCTACCAACCTAGCTTTGTATTTTTCTATAGTTCCATCTATTCTAAGCTTCCTTTTGAAAACCCATTTGCAACCTATGGCTTTACTACCAGGAGGTAAGTCTACAAGGTCCCAAGTTTCGTTTTGTTGAATGGAATCCCACTCATTAATCGAAGCTTCTTCCTATAAGGGAGCTTCCGGAGAAGTCACAGCTTCCTTATAGGTTTGGGGTTCGGACTCTCTAGTAAGAGTCAAAAATCTGGTCCAAACTAACCCTCTTACTTCTTCTAGGTTCGGTCTCAACATCTAGATACGGGAGTTGACTAGTTGAAGGAACATTTGTGAGGTCATAGTGGACCCTTTTGCGAGGTCCATACCCTAAAGGAAAAATGTTTTCAAAGAACACTGCATCTCTTGATTCCATTATGGTGTTCAGACCAATGACCATGAACCTATAAGCACTAGTGTGCTCAGGATAGCCTAGGAAAAAACAATTCATTGTTTTAGGTCCTATTTTGTTTTCTTGGAACGAGGAATGGCCACCTTGGCCAAAAACCCCCACACTTTAAAGTATGCATAAGAAGGTTGTCTACCTTTCAATAACTCATATGCAGTTTTGTCAGATTTCTTAAATGGAACTCGGTTCAAGATATAGCAAGCAGAGAGAATTTCTTCCCCCCCCCCCCCACAAGGTTCGAAGGTAACCTGAACTAGCTAACATAAGCGTTCACCATATCTATACGTGTTCGGTTTTCCTTTCCGGCTACTCCATTCGACTCGGGTGAAGAAGGTGCAGTGGTTTCATGAATGATGCCATTAAGTTTACAAAATTCTCCTATAGGTATCACATACTCACCCCCTCGGTATGACCTAAGAGTTTTAATTGTAACACCTCTTTGGTTTTCTACTTCAAGTTTATATAATTTGAAAGCGTCTAAGGCTTCATCTTTACTTCTAAGAAGATAAACCCGACAAAGATCGTGAGTAATCATCGATAAAAGTGATGTTCCATTTTTTACCACCTCTAGTTGGTGTTGATTTTTAATCTCTAAATCGAGTGGATTAGTTCTAAGGAACTGTACTACGTTCAACCCTTTTGTTAAATGGTTTTCTTGCATATTTAGATTCAACACAAATTTCACATTTATGATTTCTGTCAATGTTTATTTTAGGAATGCAACCTAAAGTAGCAAGTCTTTCGATGGATTTGAAATTAACATGTCCTAGTCTATTATCCAAACATGTGAGGAGTCACAAACATAAGCAGAAGAAGATGCATTATCATTCTTGTTCAAAACAAGCACACTAAGCTTAATCATGTTTTCAGTGACATAACCTTTTCCTACGAAGTCACCACTTTTAGAGATTACAACCTTGTTAGGCTCAGCTACAAATTTAAAACCTTTCACAAGTAAGATGGTTTCTGAGATAAGATTCTTTCATATGTCCGGGACGTGATACACGTCATTCAATGCGATAGTTTTTCCTGAAGTGAGCTTCAATTCAACCTTGCCTTTTCCCACCACTTTAGCGGTGAAAGAGTTTCCCATAAACAATTTCTCATCATCTCCTACTTTGTTATAGGAGGAGAAAGCATTTCTGAACTTGCAGACATGCCTGGTGGCTCCAGAATCTAACCACCAGTCTCTCATATTGGTCATATTAGAGACAAGGTTGACTTCAAACACCATGCCAATAAAATATCCAGAATCATCTACTATGTTCGCCTTATTTTTCTGTTTAGGATCATGTTTGGTCTTTTTAGACGCTCTACAGTCTTTGGCCATATGACCGGGTTTACCACAGTTATAGCAGTCACCTTTGACGGTGTTTTTAGAGACACCACCCTTTTGTTTAAGATGGTTACCTTTGGAGTTACGACATTTGTTACGTTTGTTCACATTTTTGCTGGATTCAGATTTTCCTTCATGTCCTTTCTTTGATGCAGCATTATCTTCTAGGATATGAGATTTGTTGGACATGTCTTTGCTCAGCATCAGGCTCTTGTCCTTGCAGCACAGTAGTTCCTCAACTTGAATCCTTTTCCCCAGCTCTATCATGGTGTTGATGGTGGATTTTCGTTTAAGGTTAAATTTGTAAGTAACCAAAAAATCATGCGCTGACATCTTGTAAAAGATAAAGCCGTTTATAAGTGACGGATACTCCTCACTTAATTCACCAAGAATGGAGCATGTAGCAACAATCCCATTACGTGAATACATGAAATTCCTCCAGTTGGAGCATGTAGCAACAATCCCTTCTGTGAATTTCATATCGACCTTGTATTTCATGTACTCATTATCGGTGCGGCATGACGACGTAAAGGTGTTACTCTTACTGAGTAACACGAACCTCCAAGCACTATAATGAATCCATGTACGAAATACCCGTCTGGCTGATTCTCGGTGTGTTATACTAGCCCGAGCCCTCTCGGTGTGTTATACTAGCCCGATTGAGCCCTCTCGGTGTGTTATACTAGCTCCGATTGAGCATCCTGACTTGACCGTATCGAGTCTCCTGGATATGATCGATCGCGATCATCCAACTCCACAAGCATGATTGGATGACCACGGATCAATTCCATCACCCCAAGCAGGTATGGAATACACACGGCCTTAGCTTGCGGATATGATCTAATCGCAGTCATCCAACTCCACAAGCATGATTGGATGACCCCGGATCAATTCCATCACCCCCAGCGGTATGGAATACACACGGCCCGACCCCGCATGGTCGACCATTGGCCTTTGCTTGCCAAGAGACCGTCCATACCAAGCATTATGGGCGGAAAACCTAAATTAGGGTTTGCGGCATATTACATGTGCCGCAAAACGGTCTCAACCATCCATCTTCGCAGTATAGATGGAGGGTGTAGATATAGACTCAAAAGGCCCGGAGCATGTCGACACAATCACCATGTGACCGCCCTACACACTTGACCAATCGGTCAAAACCAACCATGGTTGGTTACAACAAATTCGTCCGCCCAAAAGAGCATGGTCGCGCGGCTTTGAAAGGCAAAATTAGGGTTTCAAGTCATCACGCGCGTCCATCTTCTCCTCCTGCGAATGGAGGGTCACTGATTGGATTAACCAAGGCCGGTCATACCGGCATGACCACCGTGGGCCCATCTACCTCTTCTTGCGTTCGGCCAAGGCATACCATGCCCGGCTAATCCAAAACGCCCGACCAAACTCACGCGGTTACATCTCCCAAATCCTAAATCGATCTCGACCGCTCAACTTCACCTGATGATTTGAGTGGCTTAGATCACGTTTTCATGGGATAATCGGTATAGGTGTGAACACTAGCCTACCACCTACACGCTGGTATGATCGACCAAGACCGACCAAGATGGGTCGTCTTGGGAACGCACGCCCAAACTTGGGATGTCATGCGGTTTCCAACTCCTTTGCGGCAAGGGATTTACTGCGCAAACCGATCTCAACCACTCCTCTTTGACGGTCAAATTGAGTGGCCTAGATTGCATCTTCATGAGACGGTGAGACATGGACGTGTACACCATCATGCCGTCAACACGCATGTATGGTCGGTCCTCTACAAAATCCTTCCCATGCTTGGTTTCGACCAAGGCTGAAGAGTGATGCTTGCGCACCTCTTTAAAAACCCTAATTTCATCAACGATTCGCGGATGAGTGTCTCAAACATCATCTCATCCGTCCGACTTCACCAACTTGGTTATACAACCACAGTCGGGAGTTATTTGGTTAGTGAGTCATTACCCATCACTTTACCACACCGTAATGCGATCGATGCATAAAATACACACGATACTTCACAAGTATCGACTTCCCGAATAACACAAATATTCAACTCGGCATTACATGCTATCTTTCGTGGATCCACGATCCACATTCCAGACATCAATCATGTCACAAATCTGGGATACATCTTGGGGTATTGGTCTCGGTTTACGGCGTGCGGCGTGCAACGCGCCATCACAAGAACGTGTTAGGAAGTCATGGACGGTTAGAGATGATCAGGAAAAGTGGGCAAGACTGGTCGTGTGTTACCGACACACAACTCCACTACTCCATCATTCCACTACCTCCACTTCCCACGAAAAACGTGAATGAGGCTCAATGACTTGTATAAATAGGGTCTCCGCCCTATTTCCAACAACAAGGAATAACGGGAGAACAACACAAGTTCGGACGAGCAGAAAATCAACATCCGAGCCTCCTTACATTAACCGTAAGCCTGCTCACTTTTCTCGTCACAAGTCATAAGTAAGCCAACACTTTCACAATCTCAACACCTTCTTCGCTTCCCTCCCTAAGATCAACCCCATCTCCTTCACTTTGTGACCGAAACAAGTCCTGGCAACGGCCATTTCTTGGTTTAGGCCGGACTTGCACAGATTGATCTCTCGAATTTACAAGCACTCACCGCATGAAGGCATTTGTTGAAAGGTTTAAATTCATTCCTCATCCACACCCCAAATTACCAAATTCTGCAGGTAGTTTTCACCCATCAACAATTGGCGACCACGGTGGGAGATTAATCTCTCGGTCGTAAAATTAATTTCTTTGAAATCCGATTCAATTTCATCAATTTCAAAAGGGTAGATCTTAGAACCAATTCAATCGAGCAATTCATTCCAAGATGGTGGAACCGAGGTCCGGATCGACAATCAACTCGATGGAGCCAAGCCGCGGATGACACTTCCCGGTGTTGATGTACCCGTCGGTGGAGCTACTAGCGGTCAATACATCTCGTGGAGCTGTCACTTCTATCACCAACACTAGCGGAGCAGAGACATCCCGAGTGGGTGTAACACCTCCCATCACGAGCCGGAGCAGCGCAAATCCCGGCATCTCTTGAGCGTAACGCCTCCGGTGGTTACCCAGGCAACAACTTTCACTCCTCCATCGGGACGAGGAGCCGGGAGACACAAGAGGAAGGCCGCCGTCTAGTACCATTGCGGACTTGATGGAGAAACAGAAATTCTTGCTAAAACTCAAACAGATATGGCGCAACTCGAGAAAGAGGTACTCACTTTCCTTAAAACTTTGGTGAACGATTGCCGCAAGATTCACGCAACCCTTGGAGTCGGCGAGAGATGCATTCAATACACCGGAGGCGAGTGTTTCCACTCGGACTCACATGAATGAAGAAACTCGTGTTGCTCTGAGCGCGAGGGGAGAGAGAACAGTCTTCCAACTTCATTACGCGTGAAGATCTAGAGCGACTTCTCCAAAATCGAGGAAAAGGGGACCGAACGGACGTACACCAACATCGACCGCCGTACCCTCAAGAAGTGCAACGGATTCCTCTACCAAGAGGTTACACCTCTCCCCGTTCTCCCTACGACGGTGCTTCGTAATGCTCGTGAACACATTTCGATTCTTGGAAGCCTTGGGGAACATGAATACAATCATGTTTTACGCCTAAAAGAATTCTCAAAATCACTCACGGGGAGGGCATACACCAGTACAACAACATTGCGCCTAACAAAGATATCCAATTGGAGCGAGATGGTCGAGTGCTTTCTACGGAAGTATTTCTTCGTGTCCGAACAAATCACGTTTTCGGACACGAGAAGAATTCTCCAGTGAACAATGAACATCCCAACGACTTCGTTAAAAGATTCGGAACCCAAGCCTTTGGGACTGTCACGACCGAATGTTACCGAACGGCAATTGGTGGAATCATGCATCAATGGAATGATACCCATATACCGCGCTCTCGTTAGAGAATGCAGGGCTTCCAAACATTCTCTGAACTCCACGAAGGCGCAAAACGTTCAAGAACAAGCGCACCAAAGACTACTAGAAAGAACCGAGTTGTTCGAAGTGAAGATTTGCGTGAAAGTCGAGGAAGCGGGCGTCTCACAAACAAACAATACAACACTGGCCCTTCAGCGAGTGTGGTAGCGGAGGAGAAAGAGGAAAGCTTCGATAACGGAACAACAAACCAAGCGAACATCCTCGGCACACAAGACTTCATCTCGAAAAGGAACAGACAAAACTCCCGCACAAAACGCCAAAGACACGGGTTTCCTTTTCCCATGAATGAAGTGATAGAGCTCTTGGAAGCATGGATCCAAGATGATGCCGTAAAACTACCCCTATCGGGCGTCCTCCGCCGAGGAAGAAATAGCGAGATCCCGAGATCTGCTGCTACCACGAGTTCGTCCATCATCCAACCAAAGATTGCAACAAGTTGAAACAAATATTCGGGGAAAAGGTAGAGACGGGGAACTCCGGCTTGGGAACGAAGGTGTTCATAGAGATCCTCTACCTATCGGGAACCGCATGATTTACGGGGACTCATTAGCAAGACCGTGCAATCTATGATGGAGCACATGTGTGAAATCTTATATTTCTCAAGGGACAGCGTCAAGACATATTCGCGGCCCTCAACCACGTTATGTCGGGTAGACGTTTGCATCCAATGAAGAGTCCAAGAGCCCCGTCTTTCCTAAAGACATGAGCAATGGAACCGGGACTCCTAACCGTCACTCGTTTAAGAAACGTTGAGTTCGATAACGCGTTGATCGATACGGCTTCGAGTTTAACATCATTACGGTCAAGACCTTGAGAGCGGCAAAGATCTCGAAGCAAGAAGCTACCCGTCATCCAAGCGTGGTCGAGGATTCAGCGGAGAGCTTAGAGATGCATATGGATACATTGATCTTGAAGTCAAATTGGGTGATGCCTCGACGCAAGCAAAGTTCTACATAGTCAAAGACCATCCCAACTACGACATGATCCTAGGAAGCTCTTGGATGCGGGACAACAAAGCCATCTGGAGAGGTCTGTCCTCTACGGTGTCGTGCACAGAGAATCTCCAACACGCCTTCTGGACCCCCGATGACTGTTTGCTGCCGCATCGACAACTTTCCGACGTAACACAATTTTCCTGGAGAGGCACTGTCGGCATACACTTTGAAAGGTTCGGTCTCAAGTAAGTCTCATCACACAACCCTCCTTGCAAACTACCGCCCCTCATTCGACAAGTCACGGGGACTGGCTCCAACCGACAAACCAACCCCGGCTCGGAGATGTGAATGGGAAGCCGCCCCTTTCAAACGTTTTATCAGGAGCATAGAAGCTGTCTTGGTCAAAGACAACAAGGCCAAGGTCCAAGTGTCTGCACGCTCAAACCCATTCGGAATGGAGACCTAGTGACGAAGGCGACTACATTCAATGTTGGAAACATGACGGTGAAGATGACCACTCTACGACTCACCCACCAAAAGAGAAGATGAACCGTGCACAGTAGCGGATGTTATCCTAGGTGGCTACTGCAAGCTCATCAACGCCGATAACTGGAGGGCATAACAGTTCACTCACGATGGCTCAAACCTTACCGAACTTAAGATACTTTGTGCTACCACTTTCCAAAGATCCTACACACCTTAAAACGCTGTGCTATATTTTTCAGCGTGTTTCCTTTTATAATTTCATGTCATATTTGTAATCCCTCCGGAAAATGATTGTAATACTTGCATTCATAGCTAGGGTTTCAATTTTCAATTTTCAATTGAAGCATTATTTTCATCGAGAACCTCTTTACTCTAAAACACCAACCCCGAGTCGAACAAATCAGTCCACTTTGGAGCAAGAAAAGAAACCCTAAGCAAACATCTCACGGGATGAAGGGAATAGAACGTGTGCGGAAAATGATTTGAGCCATCCGCCCACAAAGCCGGGAAGATATTGCATCACAGTCCGTGGATATTCCATTACAAGTATAACTTCTTTTATCACTAAGAATTATGTATGAAGGCGTACCCTTGCGCTGAGAAGGTTCGATTCTGATCTTGGCAAAGGATTGTAAAGGAAAGCTTTATTCAAATAATCAAAAGAAAAACCTTGAACTCGGTAGCGCCACCGAGTACAAGGAAGATGTTCGAGCATGCGAGAATATACTTGGAAAGAAAAACAAAACAAAAGAAATTTCAATCATCAAGAGGGTCTGTCTCGCCCACATCACCGTCGGCTCTCGTCACTGCCGATGCACTCTCCTTCCGGATCTTCCTCAACTTCGCCGGGCATCCCCGCCGCAGCGGCCCGACGCACTCCATCCCAACATCTTCGGCGGGAGCATCAAAGGGCATAGCAACACCGGGGGCCATGCAAATTGCCTTCGAATGTTCGGGTTCGTGCGTATCGGCAAGGATTATCACGCCGTCTGAACAGGTAATCACACTTGCCTTCATTTGGGGGTCGTTCATGCTCAACTCTCGCCTCTTGAATCATGTTGCAAATCTCTCTACGCCCTTTGCGCTTACTAGTGTCTGCAGCGTTTCCTCGCGCCTCCGCCGCTCCTCCATGTCAATTGCGGTGAAAGTGCACAGATATCGTCCTCGACAATACGAAGGTGGGAGATAGACATCCCCGTATAGCACGGCCGACTTCGCGAAGTGGAAGATCAATCCTAGCCATTACTTCTCCATGCGCATGGTTCTCAGGCTTGTCAACTTCAAAACTTCTTTATGGGGAAGCAACAGAATGAGCGTCTACCGCTTCCATGATAATCTGCAGAGAAGAAGAGGTTATGAGCACACACACAAAAAAAAAAAAAGAGAAGAGAGGATCATCAAAACTATCGATCAGCTAATCATAAAATCAGAGCGTGACGAGATACCTGGGATATAGAATAAACGACCACGTTGAGATGATTCTTTATAATCTCACAAGTCGACGAGAATCCCGAGAAGGAAGAGAAGTCTCTACTTACCACCTATGAAGGCTACTAATTCGGGATAACAATCAACAAGGCTTATCAAATATACCGAGGAAGGCCGTGTATAACTAAGGAAGTACACACAGAAGGAGCGGCCGAGCTCATACATGCACAAGAGGAACCAAAGCGACTCACCTGGATCAAGTCCTGCTTCCTTCGCATCCTTAATCAAGACCGACCAGTTCCGGGGAAACGCGACAATGTGAAACTATCCAGAAATATGTATTCACTCTAGCTTGGTCATTTCGTATGTCACCATCTCATGCCTACCACACAATAGTGTAACCATTATATGCTAGGCGGGGGGACTTAATGTTGATGGTGGATTTTCGTTTAAGGTTAAATTTGTAAGTAACCAAAAAATCATGCGGCTGACATCTTGTAAAAGATAAAGCCGTTTATAAGTGACGGATACTCCTCACTTAATTCACCAAGAATGGAGCATGTAGCAACAATCCCATTCTGTGAATACATGAAATTCCTCCGAGGTTGGAGCATGTAGCAACAATCCCTTCCTGTGAATTTCATATCGGCCTTGTATTTCTGTACTCATTATCGATGCGGCATGACGGTCGAGTGTTACTCTTCTGAGTAACACGAACCTCCAAGCACTATAATGAATCCATGTACGAAATACCCGTATGGCGATTCTCGGTGTGTTATACTAGCCCGAGCCCTCTCGGTGTGTTATACTAGCCCGATTGAGCCCCTCTCGGTGTGTTATACTAGCCCGATTGAGCATCCGGACTTGACCGTATCGGTCTCGGATATGATTCGATCGCAATCATCCAACTCCACAAGCATGATTGGATGACCACCAGATCAATTCCATCACCCCCAAGCAGGTATGGAATACACACGGCCTTAGCTTGCCGGATATGATCTAATCGCAGTCATCCAACTCCACAAGCATGATTGGACGACCCCAGATCAATTCCATCACCCCCAAGCAGGTATGGAATACACACGGCCGACCCCGCATGGTCGACCATTGGCCTTTGCTTGCCAAGAAACCGTCCATACCAAGCATTATGGGCGGAAAACCCTAAATTAGGGTTTGCGGCATATTACATGTGCCGCAAAACGGTCTCAACCATCCATCTTCGCAGGTATAGATGGAGGGTGTAGATATAGACTCAAAAGGCCCGGAGCATGTCGACACAATCACCATGTGACCGCCTACACACTTGACCAATCGGTCAAAACCAACCATGGTTGGTTACAACAAATTCGTCCGCCCAAAAGAGCATGGTCGCGCGGCTTTGAAAGGCAAAATTAGATTTTCAAGTCATCACGCGCGTCCATCTTCTCCGGTACGAATGGAGGGTCACAGATTGGATTAACCAAGGCCGGTCATACCAGCATGACCACCGTGGGCCCATCTACCTCTTCTTGCGGTCGGCCAAGGCATACCATGCCCGGCTAATCCAAAACGCCCGACCAAACTCACGCGGTTACATCTCCCAAATCCTAAAGCAGATCTCGACCGCTCAACTTCACCTGGATGATTTGAGTGGCTTAGATCACGTTTTCATGGGATAATCGGTATAGGTGTGAACACTAGCCTACCACCTACATGCTTTGTATGATCGACCAAGACCGACCAAGATGGGTCGTCTTGGAACGCACGCCCAAACTTGGGATGTCATGCGGTTTCCAACTCTTTTGCGGCAAGGGATTTCGCCATGAAACGATCTCAACCACTCCTCTTTGACGGTCAAATTGAGTGGCCTAGATTGCATCTTCATGAGACGGTGAGACATGGACGTGTACACCATCATGCCGTCAACACGCATGTATGGTCGGTCCTCTACAAAATCCTTCCCATGCTTGGTTTCGACCAAGTCAAGAGTGATGCTTGCGCACCTCTTTAAAAACCCTAATTTCATCAACGGTGCGAGATGAGTGTCTCAAACATCATCTCATCCGTCCGACTTCACCAGCTTGGTTATACAACCACAGTCGGGAGTTATTTGGTTAGTGAGGAGTCATTACCCATCACTTTACCACACCGTAATGCAAAGATGCACATAAAATACACACGATACTTCACAAGTATCGACTTCTGAATAACACGCTGTTATTCAACTCGGCATTACATGCTATCTTTCGTGGATCCACGATCCACATTCCAGGACATCAATCATGTCACAAACTGGGGATACATACTTGGGGTATTGGTGCGGCGGTTTACGGTGTGCGGCGTGCAACGCGCCATCACAAGAACGTGTTAGGAAGTCATGGACGGTTAGAGATGAACAGGGAAAAGTGGGCAAGGCTGGTGGGTGTGTTACCGACACACAACTCCACTACTCCATCATTCCACTACCTCCACTTCCCACGAGAAACGTGAATGAGGCTCAATGACTTGTATAAATAGGGTCTCCGCCCCTATTTCGAACAACAAGGAATAACGGAGAACAACACAAGTTCGGGCGAGACGAGAAAATCAACATCCAGAGCCTCCTTACATTAACCGTAAGCTTCAACTCACTTTTAAATGTCACAAGTCATAAGTAAGCCAACACTTTCACAATCTCAACACCTTCTTCGCTTCCCTCCCTAAGATCAACCCCATCTCCTTCACTTTGTGACCGAAACAAATCCTGAACGGCCATTTCTTGGTTTAGGCCGGACTTGCACAGATTGATCTCTCGAATTTACAAGCACTCACCGCGCAGTGCATTTGTTGAAAGGTTTAAATTCATTCCTCATCCACACCCCAAATTACCAAATTCTGCAGGAGTAGTTTTCACCCATCAACACATGGTGATTTCACGACTCTTGTGTCGCAGCTTCCTTTTGTATTCGTTCCACGAAGGTGAAAGTTTTTCAATAACTGCGGATAATTGGAAAGGTTCATCAATAACATTGCCTTCAGAAAGAATTTCGTTGATGATTAACTGAAGTTCCAAGAATTGATCGACTACAGGTTTTTCATCAGTCATTTTGTAATCAAGGAACCTAGCCACCAAGAACTTCTTGCTTCCAGCAGCCTCAGCGAGATATTTTTCTTCCAAGGCTTCCCATAAATCAAAAGCAGTAAAATTCTCTTTTGCGTTGTAAAAATCATAAAGGGAATCATCCAAGCAGTTAAGTATATAATTTTTACACATATAATTCTTCCTAGTCCACCTATCCAGTCTATCTTCATAACCACGGTCATGAAGTCTTCTTGAGGGTTTTTGCAAGGCAACTTCATCTAGTCTTTGGTCTTTTAAGAAAAATAACATTTTGGACTGCCATCGTTTAAAGTCTTTTCCACTAAACTTTGGAGGTTTGTCTACAGTACTTTTTCCCATGTTGTTACAGAAAAAAATATAGTAATGAACGATTATGGTTTTAGATTGTTGGAGATATTGACAACAATTGAAAAAATACTGTGAAAAATACTTAGCTCGAACCAATGGTTGATTTCGGATGCATCAGCAAATTGTCGCAGAATAATAGAGGCACGTATGATATACGTTGTCCTAAAGACAATATTCGCCAGCTACTTCTCCTGTAGAGAGATGTCATATCCCTATCGACGAGATGCCTCCAGGATACAACTATCGTTAGCATTCCTCATTGTAGCATACAAGAGAACACCCTTAGAACTTGGCAGGAGTGATTAACAAAAGTTAAAACAGAGAAAAACTGGATAGTAAAAATGTTTACAGAAAACAGAGGAGCAGAAGAAGAGATGTTTCTCTGTTGTGTGTCTAATGAGCTGAAAACTACTCTCTTATATAGTGTTTATGAAGTTACAAACAAGAGGAAAAAGTCATGCAAAGAATCCATGCGTATGACAGAAATACTGGTAATGTTTGGTTAAAAACAACGTAAGACAAAATCAGACATAAAACAGAGAGTTGCTTTTGTCAGTCATAGAGCAGAGTGTTGCTTTTGCAGAAAACAACTTTAGCTTTTGTCAGGTTCAGAAAACAACTTTTGCTTTTGTCAGTCAGTCAAAAGCATGCGAGACACACAAGTCAGACAGACATAGAAGCCAAGCCAAACACTTACAGACAAGGAGTAAGATTCTTCTACATGTGTGAAAAACGCGTACGATAATTTTCAGCAAAAAAATAGGATCTAGCACACCCACACCCGACCCGCCCGGATGGCGGCGTGCTTCGGTGCAAAGCACCGTGTGTACGGGAAAGGCAACCTTGCCATAGGATCTAACACACCCACACCCGCTCCTGCTGCTGTAAATTTTCTTGTTTCTATTTCTTTTGATCTTTAATTTCTTCTTCATTCCCATGCTGAAAATGGCTCCAACTGGTCGTAAATACGAAACTTCTCTTGAAGGAATTCAAAAAGAACTCGAAGGGAGAGGTTTTACATTAACCACCATTCCCGATCAAGGGGCTAAATCCATTCTTTATGCTAAACTGTTTTCTGATCATCATTGTGATGATAAAGAAATCATAGTTTCGCTTGGTCAGATTCTCGTTGGCCTTCTCATTCCTCTCTATGATCCTAGTCTTCCTTTGTTTTACGAAATTCTTGCTCATGCGAACTTTTCGCGAGCCATCTACCAACTGAGTGGAGATTGCATTCGCTTAATGCTTGAATTCGCCAACCGTGGTGCTGGTAAAGGATCTCTTTATCCAAAAGAAGTCATGGATCCTGAATTTGAAGATTTAGAAATATTCGCCGAAAAATGCACAATAGAGAGCTTCTTTGAAAATTACAGTAATAAACATGAAAAATGATAAAACTCGCTGGGGTGCTCGCTTGAAGAGGAAAGAAAATGTTGCCAGTGATAGAATACTTATGCAGGACATTGATTGGCATTCTGGCAAGAATAATATTCCTCGTCACTCTAAAGACGATAGATGGTGCGTATTTCCACTGGTTTTGAAAGGACCTTATATTTCAGGTTCAAATGTGCTTCCTGCGAATCTCGCCACTTATCAACCTTGGGTATTTAATTGGCCCGAGAAAGCGAAAGAGGTATGTCTTCGAATCTTGCTAACTTCATAATTTTTCATTTATTGTTACTTTCTTGTTCTCTAACTCTTGCGAAAATTTTAGATTAAAAAGTTGAGATCGAGCTATAATAGGACTGGGAAGGCTAGCACTTTATCTGCTCTGCGCTCCATTACAGATGAAGTAAGAAACATCTTTTATACTTTTAAAAATATTGTTGCCTCTGTTTATTATATTCATTTGTGTGCGAAGGTTGGTGTTGTAGTTGTTGAAGAAGAATAAGGATATAAGGTTGCGAGGACCAAAGGCAAAGGTAAAGGTTCTCTTCGCAAGGAGAAATCTGTTGCCCCACCTTCAAAGAAGCGAAAAGTTCATTCTCCTTCTCCTTCAAATCTTCAATCTGGCGAAAGTTCTGATGATGATGATAATGACATTGATGGTTCTTTCGCAAGAGAAGATTTTCCGCCTGAATCTTCAATGGCACAATTGTCTAGTATCTTCTCTGACTCCATGCAAGGGATCGGAGATGATCATCTCACTGGCACATGCAGAGCTCTTGCGAACATCTGTGATGCCCCTTTACTAGATGGTGGTGATTCTCTTCATGGGATCTCCAGATCAGTGACTCCTAGCTTTCTGAATTCTCTTGGTATCTTGGTATGCCTTCGTTTCTCTATTTCTTCATGATTATAATTTAAAGTTATACTATATCTTGACAATTTCATCATTTTTCTTCGTAGACTGGGAAGGCTTCTTTCGCTGTTGCCTCAGATTTGGAAAAAAGACGTGGGATTCTTGAAAATAAGAATCTTCAACTTCGCAAGAGAAACGAAGAATTAGAAGCTGAAGTTGTTGCTCTTCGTGAAAAGAACAAACAATTAGAAGCTGATTCTTCTACTCAAAAGAACAAAATATCTAGTCTTCAAGATGCCAATAAGCAACTTTATGGTACGAAATTTTTCCCTTTTCCTTTATTTTGTTTTCTCATTATCCCCCCTCATCTTAATTTATCATTTTCGCAGACGTTTATGATCTTTCTGATGAAGCCATTCTCCTTCACACATTCCCCAATTATATGGATAATAATACCCTTCTTGAACACCTTAATAATTCTTTGAATAGTTTTTCAAATGACAAAATTAAATCTCTCCCCATAAATGAACTCAGATCCAAACTTCGCCTCTTAGAAATTGACCATAGATCCAGCTTGGGCTTAGCCAACAAATTTAAACGTTTATATCTTAGCTCTAAAGAGAAAATCACTACTTTAAGAACCAAAATCAATGATCTCATAGATGATAAAGATCGCATCGCTAGTCAAGGTGCTCAAGCGTTAGCGAAATTCCAAAAAACTCTTCTTGAGGTTCAGATTGAATGAGATGATTCTAACCGCAGAAATGCTATACTTAGCGAGGGGGAGAATCAAATTCGCTCCCTTCTTCTCATAAATAATGATGATGAATTTGCTTGGGCTGCGAAAATAACTTAGGTGTGAATGTTAGTCTTCAAGCTGAGCACACGGCCTTGGTTAGGGATATGATTTCTGACATAAAAGGTTGTTAATTGTTCTTCTTTATTAATTATTCGCCTTTCATAAATTATTATCAAGTTATTGACTCATTGTTATATGTTCGCGGAAGTTGAAGAGAGATTTCGCAAAAAAGTTGAAGAACTTGAGTCTGAGAAGGAGCAGCTCGCAAGGGATCTTTTTTCTCGCAATGATAAATGTTCCAGACTGACGAGTCAATTAAAGATTACTGTTGCGAACTTTAAGAATGACGCTATTCTTTTTCGCAATCAAACTATTAAGAAAGTCTGTGATGACAACAACATCCTTCATTCCAAATACCCTTGCCTCTCAGAGGAGATTCCAAAGAATGTACCCCCTCTGGATATCTCTGACAGTGATGCTAGCGAAGAAGAAGAATTTGATGAAGATGAAGAAGAAGAAGAATCAAACAAGAAGTAATTCTATTTTCTTCTTTCTCTTTTTTTGTAATATCTGTACATTTGCTCTTTAATCTCCTATTTTTGTAATCTTTTGCTGCGAACTTCTTAACCTTCAAATGCAAATTTCTTCCTGCACATATAAAAAAAATTCTTTTTCGCAATATGGTTAATCAATATATAATTATTAATCTTTCACTTCTCGCTTGTGTAAATCTATCATATGGAGACAAATAACATGTTCTTATTCTGTTTATTCCCATACTTGCCTTTGTTATTTGTATCAAATGAGAGATTAAGCAAGTTACTTTTAAATAACAACATGTATTTATGCCTCAGTTTCGCAGTTGTTTTTGCAGAATCTTCGCAATTTTGTATTTCTTGTTTTTTCCCAAGATTTCATTCTTTCTTGTTCTCTTATCTGGTCTTATTTTGCCTTCCTCGTCAAAGGTCTTATTTTGCCACCTCTTGTCATTGCGACAAAATCGCAGGACGTCTTTACACTTGCATGCCAAAATCCATTGATCTTGCCTTAACTTTTTTCTTTTATTGTTTTTGTTGCGACAATATGACAGGCCTAAATATTCTTGCGAACATAAAGCCCCATGACATTGCCGTCTTGCGACGAAATCGCAGGACGTCTTTACACTTTCATGTATTGACCCATTGATCTCGCCTTATCTTTCTCTTTTGTATTATTGCCTCTTCAGGATTGTCGCACAAATATGACAAGCCTAAATATTCTTGCGAAAATAAAGCCTCATGACATTTGCGTCTTAAGACACTTATCATCTCCCTAATGGAGGGTGCCGCCCTTATCTTCCCCCTGGTTGCCCCTTCAAGGAGGCGTACCTCTACCATACAAGTTTGGCTCCTCTCATCGGGTCTTAACAATAACCAGTTGTTTTCGCAGCCTCTTATCCCTTTTGCCTATATGGCTTATGGTTACAAGACTGCACCCTAAGTGGGGTTTTCTTCGGACCGAGTGCAACATACGTTAAGACTTGCCAAGAATGGCCGAGACGCTTCAAACGCCCCAGGCACTCTTGGCTCAACCATGTACCTCGGCGCCTTGATCATATGTCGCACTCCTTACAAGAGACCCTCGGTCGTCCAACCTAAGTCGTAAGCTTAGGTTGAAAATCCAAGGTACCTCTCCTGGATGGGCTTTATTGACCCCAAATCTCCATGACTCAGGTTCCAGTGGCGGTGTAACCTTTTACAGAGCCATGCAACAGTACCCCTTCTATGACGCACTTTAGGTCTTACATTTGCCTCTTGCGAAATTTTGATTTCGCGAACTAGGGTGTACGCCATAGTAGGTTCTCCCCTTTCTGATTGTTTTGTTTCTTCTTCTGCATATCAGCTCTTTTGTAATTTCGCAATCTCATCTTTGTCATTCATAAAATATATTTTCTTCTTCTGCATATCACATCTTTTGTAATTTCTCAATCTCATCTTTATCATTCATAAAGTTTTTATTTATTTATTTTAAGATCAATCATACATCTTTCTTTCTTATCCCAATCTTACTTTTGCATTCATAAAATCAACAAATACATTCACTCTTTAAGTCTCTTACTTCTGCTACTTTCTGCCTCTGCATTTTTGAAATTTTCTGTTAATATCTTATCCTTTGCGAAATCTTTGTCGCTTCTTATCTACAACATGCATTGGTTTTGCAATGATTCTTCTTCTCTCTGTTCTATTGCATCTACCGTCAATCTTTCATTTTTTTTTTTGTTTTTCTCTGATGTTATGTTTCCAATTCTTCTTCTTCGCAGCTCTTTCTTCGCAAGATTCTACATCAATTTCATAACACTTCTTTCCTTCAATCCAATCTCCTTTTATTATGCCAATACCAGTAGGATGAGGGAACTTTATACATTGATGGAAAGTCGATGCTACACCTAGAATCCCATGTAACCAAGGTCGTCCAATTAATGCGTTGTATGGTGATTCCACATCAATTACACAGAACAGAATTTCAGAGGACAATCCTTTCAGTGGAATTCGCATATTGACTTCCCCTTTAGGTTTATTGGAAGTACCATTAAAACCATAGATCTTGTAAGTTAAAGGTATTAGATCTTCATCTTTTCCTCCCATAGTTTTATAAGTATGATAGAAAAGGATATCCACAGAACTTCCAGTATCGATTAAAATTCTGTTGATTGCCCATGAATTCTCAGATTCACCATCTTCATCATCACTAGGTTTTGGGTTAATCTCCAATCTTACCACTAATGGGTTATCGTGCATCTTGCCACCCTCGGGTACTTCTTCCGCGGTGAAGGAAATAGTCTTCTTTTGCCATTCTTTCAGTGGCGATATCTTCGCAATGTTCATTATTTCTCTATCATCGACATCTCTTGCAAAGACCCTGCTGAGAGTGTTATCATGAAAGTCTTCAATCGTTTTGTACGAATGTACAATAGAGTGACAAAACAGATTCTTTGCCTTTGCTCCAACTTCTATTACAAATGTTTCTCCTCCTTTTGTTGTATTTACCCTGCGAATTTCTGACGGTGGTGGTAATGGTTGAGACTGAGTTTGGTTTTTTTAGAAAATGATTTAGTTTCCCTTGATCTATCATTATGAGGATGATTCTTTTTATATTTCTGCAATCATTTGTTGAGTGTCCATGAAAATGGTGATAAGAACAAAATTCATGACTTTTGTCGCTTGGAGGTGGTTCACTCCCCATGTTCCATGGCACGGGTATGTTTTCCATCAAGATTATAGCTTCCCATATTTTCTCCACACTAGTATTCAGAGGTGGCATTTTGATTTCTTCCCATATTATCTTATGACTTCCCCGTCCTCTATGATGGTTTTGCCTCTGACCTCCATAAGTTTCTTGTGGCTGGTCAAGTCTTTGAATTTTGTTATTTCCACCACGGTTATAGAAGTTTATTTCTCTCTCGAATTCTTCTTGATCACGACTTCCCATAGCTACTAGTTTTTGCTGACTATCTCCCATTATCCTCTCTTGTTGTCCTTACGAAGTGCTCGCCACTGTATTTATCAACTTAGGTAACAAGCTTGCATTCGCTGCTTTTGAACTTGTGTTCGCAACTGGGTATGATTCCATCTCATTTTGCTTTTCCTCAAGAGCAATATACTCCTCCTGAAATTCTCGCAACTCAGACATTGTGATCGTATTCTTGACTCTGAAAATTTGAATGTATAGCAGATTGGTTGCGAACATAGCGTTAATGAATGATAGAATGAGATATCTCTCATCCACACGACCAGCCATATCACTATACATTTTCTTCCACCTCATGGTTAGATGTTTCAAACTTTCACCAACCCTTTGCTTTAACCCAAATACATCTTCAATGCCAGGTCGCGAAGAATTGTTACTTATATAGGCCCCTAAAAATGTAACCCGCAAATGGTTGAAAGATGTTATAGTATTCTTTGGCAAACCTTCAAACCATTTCAAGGCCTCTCCTATTAAACTTGATGCAAAATATTTGCACAATACAGCATCATGGTTTTCCCATTGTAGCATACATCTCACATAAACTTTGATATGTTGTACTACACAGGTTGTTCCGTCAAAAATGCTGGTAAACGCAGGTAGATTGCACTTTGGTGTATTCCTCCTAATTGTACTTCTTGTTTGAATGGAGTTTTCGCAGCTTCTTCTATGGCTTCGTCCAATTGTTTCCTACCTCCTTCTCTTTTATTATTTAACATTCCTCTTAATTACCGCTAACTCTATCAAAATCTGTTCATTTACACCAGAATTTGGATCCATCGGTCTTTTCAACTCCGCTTCTCTTCTTCTGCGTTCATATCTGTTTTGATTTTCTTGTTCATCATTTTCTTCTCGTCTTTCTCTGCGATCTTTTCTTTCATTTCTTTCATGAATTCGCACACCATTATACTTCTCATTTTCTCTTCTTCGCCGCCTTTCAGCTCTCCTTTATATTCTATCATATTCTTCATTGATATTACCATTATTGCGATTTTGTTCACGCCTTCTTTCTCGATTATCATGATTGTTATGGCGAATTGCCTCTTGGAGCTCTTGTTCTTCCACTTCTCTCTCGCCTTTCCCTTTCGCAAGCTAGACGTGCTTGTTCAGTGTAATGTCTTTCGATTTCATCTTCAATTATTTGTCGATTTCTTTGAACTTCTCTCCCATGTAATGTTCTTCTTCCTTCTCCCTGATTTTCTTCTCCATCTTGATTATTTCGTTCCTGACGTTGTCTATTTCCCTGATTTCCGTTGTTTTGTCCATTTTGAAGAATTTCACCATGTTGAATATAACGATCTTCTATTATTTCTCTTCTTTCGCGACGTTCTTCGTCTGGATTTTGTATTTCCTCTCGAATATTTTCATTAGCATTTTCTACAAGCGAATTTCGTCTTATTTCTTCTCTAGATGACCTTGAACTTGATCTTGTAGTACTTCTTGACCTTCTATTTTGTAATCTCATGTTTTCCATCCTCAACTCATGATTTTGCCTTGTCAGATTTGCACGTTCTTTTGCTTCTAATCGCCTTTTTCATGTATTCTTTGCCTCAATGTCTCTAATGCTGCGATCTCTTCATTTCCATGAATTATTCCTCCAATTAATTCTTGGTCTCTCTCCTCTCGTCCATTTCTTCTTAATTGCTGCTCTTCTCCCATTTCATCTACAGAATCTGATCGCCAAGTATGTACACTCACTCTTTCATAATCCACAGTTCTATTTTGTATTGGTGTACATTGAATTGGCGGTTGAACTTGATTTTCTCCATTGTTTCTTGTGTTCACTCTTGAAGATTCCTCTATTTCATCTCCCCCTTTTCCAGCAAGCCTCCTACTCTTTCTAATAGTTGTTGGTTGTTTTGATGTATTTTTTCTTCTAGCCATTTTTCAACCTTAATGAGTTGTTGAAATTATATGAAATTCTTTATCTATTATTACAAATTCTTTCAAATCACAATATCAATCTTCAATCCATGTTTCTAGTGCCATTATGTAGTTGCAGGAAATCCCACAATACATCCCTCATAAGAATTCACAATAATCAACCCATCTTTAAGATCAACAATCACCCTTTTTATTAATTGAATTAAGGAATTTTACAAATAGGAAATGAAATTAAGAATACAACTGCTGCTCTAGACTTTCTCTCTCCTCAAAACTTTCTCTCTACTCTAAAAAGATCTCTCCCCTCTCTTAAGCATGCTTGGCTCTTTATATAGGATATTACATAGTGGGTGTGACTAAGTTTGTCTTTTATTTTAGGATCGACTTGCGATATTCTCGCAAGTATACAAGTGTAAGATTTCGCAACACTCCTAAATCTCGCTAGATCTCCACATCTTTCTCGTGTTTGAGCCGTCGTCATCATGTTGCGTCATTTAAGAACTTGATCTGCGATATCTTCGCAGTGTGTTGTATAAAGATTTCACAAAGGTATTGATGTTGCGATGTTCTGATCCTACAAATAATGTCACTTTGAGCACAGTTGAAGGTCGATAGGGTATTTCAAAAATTGAGAGATCTATCGGATGTTCAGACATGGGAAGGAATATGTAATAAGCTTACATTGAGTGCCTTCGAGCCTTCCGCAATTGTTTTCATCAAGTTCCAGAATAGTACTGTACTGGGGGTAAAACTGTCCAGTACTATTCACCATGATTCCTACTGAAACAAGAACTGGAGTCGTTTAGGGTACAAAAAATCATCCCAAAACCAAGCTCTATATAAACACATTGAGGCCTGCATACAATCTCTTTCTCATCTTTTTGTTTTTCTCCGATCGTCATGGGTTTCAAAACCAAGTTATTGTTTCCCTTGGTACTTTTGGTCATTGCGGTTCCTTTAACGGTGAATGGTTTTGTTTGTTCGAATGTTGGTGATGTTGCTGGTTTGTCCATCAGGCTGCACATTTTCAATATGATTACCCTCGGTGGACGAAGAATGGATTTTTTTTTCTCAATGACACTCTCCGTTTTTCCTATGATCGCAGCACAGCTAACGTCTTAGAGGTAAGTTCGGATGATTACCAATTATGTATTTCCAAGTCCCCACTCGCCACTTACACTGCAGGGAATGACTCATTTCCACTGACAAAACCTGGTCACCGGTATTTCATTAGTGGTAATTCTGTTGATTGCCAAAATGGTCTCGAGGTTGATATTCGGGTTCTAAATGTAACAAGGGACGATTACAATGAGTGGGTATCTAAACCAAAAAGACCAATCCTCATTTCGTATTTGATTCCACCCTCTACCTTCAAATCTCTTCCCTCTACAAAGACTACGATGTATCAACTCGCCATCTACAACGCATCGAAAAACTCAGGGAATTAGGTAACGTCCGTCACTGGATTGAGGTTTAGATTATATTCAAGTGTTTATTAGCGGTGGCCCTAGTTGTTCCTGCATTAGTTTTAGTTTTTTAGTGTTGTAATTGGAACTTAATCTTTTGTAAGAGACTTTTAATGAGGATATGTTGCAAAAAGCGTCCAGGCGAGCGAGCAACAAGCCACAAAGTTGATTGAAACAATTTTCAAAATACAGCATAGCATCACTTTCAAGTATTTTTTTCTTTTTTGGCATGAAATTAAATCTAGCTAACTCGTTATATACGTGCATATGGGGGTTGGTGTTTCAGTCGTTGTTGTTTGATAATATGCCTTTCGATTTCCTGCACTCTCATCTTCGCGGGAGGAATTGCAAGTCTACTAATAACATGTTTATATCTGTCATCATACGATAACATCAAGTTTCATGTCGTTGATGCTTCATTAACAAAGTTCTACTTAACCAATGATGATATACTTCATTACAATCTCGCAGTAAATATTTCAGTCAGGAATGGTAACAAGATGGAGCATATCTCTTATCCTCGTATTCACTCTAATCCTTCTTGTTACGCTAAAGGATTTGCCCTGGGTTCCTCTTACGCTGCCTTTCTTTCTTTTTTTCTTTCTTTCTTATGATCCTAGGATTCCTACTCCAACTAGAATTCTGAATCCGTTTTAGAGTACAATAAGTCATCTCAAAACTATTCTATATATACCGATTGTCTTACGCTTATTTTTCAATTTGGAATCAATCAAGGAAGATGTATCCAAGAGTTATATCTCTGTTTCTCAATGTAATCAGCAAATCAAACATATATGAATCCGTGAGCTAGCCTGATTAATATGAGAAACTACTTGAACGGTACTAAAGACCAATGTTCAAGTGTCAATCAATTTATATCAACAACCAAAGGTTGGATTATCTAATTGATTGAACCACGCACAACCTGTGATCGATATTTAAATTATATAAACAAATATAATGTGGAAAAGAAATAACACAGACGCCAAAAGTTTTGTTAACGAGAAAACCGCAAAGGCAGAAAAACCCCAAGACCTAGTCCAAATTAAACACCACACTTCGGACTGGAATGTAGTTGAGCCCTAACCAATCTTACACTAATCAAGGTACAGTCGCGTTCCTTACATCTCTGAATCCCAGTAGGACACGCACTTGATTCCCTTAGCTGATCTCACCCATAACTAAGAGTTGATACGACCCAAAGTCGAAGACTTGATAAACAAATCTGTCTCACACAGAAAAGTCTATTGAATAGATAAATCTGTCTCCCACAGAAATACCTACGAGTTTTGTTCCGTCTTTTGATAAATCAAGGTGAACAGGAACCAATTGATACACCGGTCTTATATTCCCAAAGAACATCCTAGTAATATCAATCACCTCACAATAACTTAACTATGTGGTAGTGGAACAAGTTATTGTCGAATCACAAAGAGTGAGACGAAGAGCTTTGTGATTACTTTTTATATCTTACCTATCGGAGACAAATCTCGAGCAAATCTTAGAGAAGATAGTACTCAACACGATAGAACAAGTAAGATCAGAACATGCAACAACAGAGAAAATAGTTGGGTCTGGCTTCAGAATCCCAATGAAGTCTTTAAGTCGTTAACCTATAATGGTTTTAGAAAAACCTAGGCTAAAGGAGAATCAACTCTAGTACGCAACTAGTATCACACAGGTGGTGTGGGAATTAGGTTTTCCAGTTGCTAGAGTTCTCCCTTATATAGTCTTCAAATCAGGGTTTGATAACTTTGGAACAAAGTAATCAATATTCACCGTTAGATGAAAACTTGATTAGATTCAAGCCAATATCTATCAACCTTAGATGGTCTTATCTTGTTACACACAAATGAAATATACTTTCATTTAGATATGGGTAACCATACCTAAACGTGTATATTGAGTTGGCTCAACGCTAGTTAACCGAAGTTAACTATATGAACACTTTTGTATTAACCTTGTTCATCTAACACTTCTAGATCACATATGATGATCAGTCAAACAAGAATGATAATCAAATGAATCTAATTGTGTTATTCATAGAGTTGTTCAATTGTTTATATTCTCATAGAAATATACAAGACACAATTGAAGCAAAATCGGTTTTGATTCAAGAGAATCAATTCATTAACATTGAGCCACGATTTGCAAAGATTGCATTCCTTATTATATAAATATATTTGTTCATGAGTATGAAATCATACTTAACCGATTTTATAACTTGAACCACTTAAGTTTGCAAACGGGTACGCAAACTTAAGTTCCGGACATTGGTCTTAAACCAACAGTTTGGAAATGGGTACACAAAATTTAGCTTCAGACCGAACTCAGTTGAAACCGTTTGCGAACGAGTACACAAACTTGGTTCCCGGACTTCAACAGTTAAATCAATTTGCGAACGGGTATGCAAACTTAAGTATCCTGACTTTAACAGTTGAATCAGTTTGCGAACGGAAACTTATTTTCCGGTTCTGAATTCTGTCGAAACAGTTCGCACACTAAGTACACAAACCGTAATATATCCAGACATGGGTTTTGTTCTAAACTCCCATTTCAATCATTGAAACATCCTTAGAAGACGACAATAGCTGTCTCACACAAACTATTAGCTTATAAGTAATTTTCAAGTGATCGACTGATCAATACGAAACATTCCGAGTCTACATCAAATGACTGATCAATCATGTAAGATGTTACAAGGCAATTTTCACATAACCATCTTTTGACTTTCGTCAAGAATAATGATGAACATAGTTAAAGCAAAACTCTTTCCAACACATATTTCGAGAAATAGATAAGCGACTTATTCTCAGCTCGAAATATCAAATGTGTATAATAACGAAGTCTATATAGCTATACGACTTTGTCTCAATATGAGATAGAATAAAATAGACTTCTGAGTGATAGATGAGCTTAAGTCTTCACATACCTTTTGTTGATGAAGTTCCACAAGCTCCCATTAGTAGTTCTTCGTCTTTAATCGATGAACGCCATTAAGTCTAGGCTCAACTACTCATTCTATCATAATCCGAGACATAGCTATAAGTAGACTACAAATCAAGACTTATAGTTTTGACAACTAAACTTGACAAACAAGCTTGAGATAGCAACGCTTGCGAGTTCGACCAAGCAGTGCTCTAACAAAAACACCAAGGACAAGAACTGCTCTGATACCAATTTTCATGTACTTGATTGTACGATGACAATATTGGATCGATACATAAGGGTAACTTCCTGATTCTCACGAATCAAGACTTTCTGGTTCAATGAAGAACGCTGCCTAAAATCGATAATATGATTCAATTCATAATGATCTGGTTAATGATTCTCTTACAGAATAGTTAGCTTATAAAGCTAAGCTTCCTAACCGGCTAACCCTAACATCTAACGGTAACTACTAGCACAGATGGCTAAATGTAATCCATCCTTACAATAGATAATAATAACTATTATTTGGCTAAAGGCTACCAAACACAAGTAATAATTATTAATAAGTATTAACATTGAAGATGATATAGGCACCCTCCTCCAATAGTCGGGTACATGAAAACAACACACATAAAATTTTTCAAGGGATTGTTTGTGTAGTTACACGAAACCTTTATTTATAGTGAATGATCGAGGCTAGGTTGCTTGGAAACAAAACTACCATGCCTAGGAAAGGAAACACCAAGTAACCTGACCAAAATAGGCATTTAGTCACGTATTCACAGTTTTAGTTCGGGAATTGTTGCCAAAAGTTCATGTGCAATTTTATATTCACGAATTTAAACTTAGCCACACATATAAGTGTTGTTATATTAAATCACTCATAACTTATTTTTTATAACTCGGAATTGAGTGATTCTTGGCTCGTTGAATTAAAATTTTCATTCACGACAACATGAAGACCTTTATAGGGACACATGTCATTCTCATAAAATATTTTCGAGTGTATACATAAATATATATTTACCGTCTTAGGAATTGTTCCATGGAGTGAGCACTTGTTTCGATAGATAGAGAACCAATAGTTTGTTACTAACCCTTAATGAAGTTCTCCAATATGTCTTCGTGTAGTCTTCAATCTTGATTCCCCAAGGATAGTTTTGATCCATATTCTACTTCTTAAATCTAATCTAGACCGAAACTGACTTTTAGGAGACTAAATCAAGAATGTATTTTGTCATCTAAATTTAACAATCAACCTGACATACCAACGCTAGTGGGTTCAACCGAGCAATGCTCTAACACTAAGAATGTTCAAAAAAATTAACCCAATTCTTGCCTCAAGGATATTAGCTTTGCGAAATATAAAACAACCATTTGTAAAGACCAGTTGAGTAATTTTGGGACAATGAATTAGTCTTGACTTCATTTATATTCCTGATTGTTCTGCTCAAGATTTATTTTTTGAAAGAACTTCTAATTCTATGGCTTTAATAATCATGTAAGGTGACAAGAGGTCCTCTTGCTTGAGACCTTTTGATGGTTCAAAACTTCGCCTGATGAACCATTAATTTTAACTCGATTAGACATCATACACACGATTAAGCTCCACTTTATTTTATCAGAAGCTTGTGATGATAAATCAAGTTTAAGAGCATTATAACCACTCTTAGATTGGGTCTAGTGGATGTTCCCGGCCTCAGTCAGCTCCAACAACCGTGGCCAAAAGCTACGATTTCTGCTCACCTTTGCTATTAATTGGAAATCGCTGCGAGAAGATGTAGTGAATGAACAATGGTTGTCCATTTTTAAAAAAGTAGAAAATGGATAGTGATTGTTCATATCGAGCTTAAAAACCTTGTAACTTAGTGATCAGTAGGAAAATAAGTGGGAACTTGCATAACAATCGTACAACTTAGTAGATAACGGGTAATTATTACCCGTTTTGGCTTAAAAGTTAAAATGGACACAATAAAGTAGAAAACGGATAATCATTCTCGGTTTTTCTCTCAAAATCGGATAACCAGTACACGTCTATAATAAAAACAGTCAATCACCACTACGGCTAGGCACTTCCCAGGCTGACATGGAAAGAGATTTCGGAAGAGCTTGGGGAACTCCATGAAACCCTCGGAGACCCTGTGAATTCATGAGCTATAATTATTGTCCACTAATTGTCTTAGCCCATTAAACTCAACACATCTAAGATTCTAAATATCTAATGTCATACCCTTGCACGAATAAAGAAACAATTATATTGAATCCGTTATGAACAGATTCCAGCTGTGTTTCTCTTGTTATTATAAGCAACAAACACAATGAGTTGGAATTTTAATAAAAACTTTACATACTCTTTCCAATTTTATTGTTTTCGAAATACCCAAACCCTTATTATGGCGATCAAAAACTCAAACCTACCCTGAACTGGAAATTCTTGATCAGACTTTCATCATTTCTCAAACTCAACACAATCCAAACTATCAAAAATCAAATCAAACCACAGAAATCAAAATTTGTCTGCTCCTCATACTTTCAATTGGTCCATTTTGCACTCCATTAGTAGGTCCCACATTCTCATTCACAGTGGGTCCCACATTAAACAAAAACAAAGACATCCCCTTCTCTCCTCCACCATAGAGAGAGAGGAGGAGAAAAACCAAAAACCAAACCTAGATGATTGAAAGCCAAAGGTGGCTTCTTTTGTTCAGTCAATAATCCAATCAACTAACTACACACAACACACTCACTTCCTTCCTCCTCCTGCTCCTCTTCTGCTGTGAAAATGGCAGAGTTGGCACAGCAAACCAGTACTACTACAGATGTATACACAACTGGAACACCTAGCAGTGGTGGTAGTAAAAACAACACAATATGGAGAGGTTTGTTAAATTGGTTGAGTTTTTTCTTCCAAGTGTTCATTCAATTGCTCAAAGGGACACCTTCTTTTACAACTAAGTTTCTCTCGTTTACTCATTTTCGCCATAGATTTCTTCTTTCTTCTTCTCCTTCTTCTTTGGATTCTCCTTCTTTCTCTCCTTTGCCTGTTGTTGATGATGAAGTTGAACTCGACCATCTAGAGTCACCACCTTCTCATATCAATACCCCCACCACCAATAACAGCAACAGAGATGATGAGGGCATTGAAAAACTCACGGTATGTTTGAAAATCTACTGTCTTTTGGATCTGATTTTATGGGTTTTTATTTCTGTTTTTGGGTGTCTTGATTCAATTTGTTCGGGAAGGAGATTGATTTGATTGAGTGGATGTGAAATTTTGGTATATTTAGGTGAATTGCGAAATGGGTTTTCGTTAATTTAGTTTGAAATTGAATAAAGTTTGCAAATTTAGTGTGTTTTACTGTACATTTAAGAAAATGGGCCTTAAATGATGCACCCCCTTTTGGCATGTTGGCATTACAGGTAGTTCTTGATTTAGATGAGACGCTGGTGTCTGCGTATGAGACATCGAGTTTACCCGCTTCGATTATTAACCAAGCGAAAGAAGCTGGATTGATGTGTTTTGAACTGGAATGTGTATCTGTAGAAAAGGTATGGGTTCTGAGTTGTAGTTGTTGTATGTTGCTCCTTTGAAATCTCTGGAAAGGTAACTTACTTGAAGGTGAATTGTTTTGAGTTGAAGGATTATGATGGAAAACCGAAGGTGAATCATGTAACGGTGTTTGAGCGTCCGAATCTGAAAGAATTTTTGAAGCAGATAAGTGAATTTGCAGATCTTATACTCTTCACTGCTGGACTTGAAGGTATGCAGTGTCTACTTCTATGTGTTCACATGGGTTTCAACTCTTGTTTTACTTTTTTGATTGACTCTTGTGCCATCATCCTTCAGGGTATGCGAAACCGCTTGTTGATATAATTGACACCGCAAATCTATTTAAGCTTCGACTTTACCGGCCTTCGACATGTAGCACGTAAGTTGTCTTTGCTTTTTAAGAATGTTGCATTATGAGTAGCACATTACTTTTCTATATAGTCAAACATGAGTACATAACAACACATTTTCAGACCTACTTGTCACATGACATTATGTTGGAGTCAACGCATATAGAGAGCTGATAGTCGCACACATTTGTTTGGTGAAGTGTCGGGGATCTACCATCCTACCAGATAACTACTAGGTGTCGCCTGCAACGCTCAATAAATTTTACCTACTCATTTCAAGAAGTTAAACTAATTGAAATGAGTCTAATGATGAGATTTATACTGCAGTGCAGGTCAACTATTGAGCTAACTGACAACTCCATGTTTATAGAACTTTGTAGCAAAGTACCAGGCGGTGTATTTGCAAGTACGAGATTTTTCTAGCTGTCCCTCTTAGAGTTCTGGGCAGTGTAAGAGGTAAACTGTATTGTCTGAAATGGAAAGACTGACACGCGCTTGAGTTATGAGTCCCTCTAGCTTGCCTTATTATTTATTGCCTAGACATGATGAATCAGAAAACTCACCATTGTAGGAGTATCATTTGCTTGACCTACCAGGCGGATAGAGAGTTCATTACTATTGACTGCTTGCTCGAGCTATCGAAGTGCTAAGTTTGCATACATTCCCAAATATGTCATGGGTCTCATCCTCGAATATGAGAGGAATGCAATGGCAAGCAATATTTTAACATGAGGCATCACAAGTCTTTTTAAGGAAGCATGGCATAAAAATGTTTAGTACTATAATGTTTTCGATTGGACCATCAATCTACGACAACTGATTACTGACTTCTAAAATTGATACAGTTGTAGTTAACTTGTTAATGACCTTGCTATTGTTATAATAACAGGGAGTATAGGGAGCACGTTAAAGATCTATCTTGTCTTTCAAAAGACCTCAGTCGAACAGTTATTGTAGATAACAACCCTTTCAGTTTCTTGTTACAACCACTCAACGGAATTCCATGTGTTCCGTTTGTTGCAGGACAGCCTAGGGATGATCAGGTATAACAAGTTACAGTACCAAAAAGTTCCTTAATAAATATTTGTTTGATGTTCATAATTCTGAATTTCTGTTAATCTGTCTATTATCCTTGTTTAGCTTTTGGAGGTACTTCTTCCTCTTTTAAAGCACCTCTCTCTGCAAAAGGATGTACGGCCTGTACTGTATGAAAGATTTCACATGCCTGAATGGTTTGAAAAACATGGAATCCCAGCATGCAATTGGACATACAATTCTGTTTCTCAAGGTTCCTGAACATCTCCATCATTTTGTACACACGTATAATCCAATTAATGATGCCATTCATTGTATATTATCAGTTCCTTGTGTATTTCCCAGTTCGTTCAGTAGGGCAAGTTGCATCAACTCATAGGATAAAATTGCCAAACTTTAGCTATGTGATGGTTCAGAATACTGTTATGTGATTTGTTTATACCATATGCTTGAAGTTGTCTTCGTTGTCCTAGGAGTATTGAGCTGTTCCTGCTGTCCCAGTAGCTGCCTGTAATAGCAGTTGTACATGTGGATTAAACTGTAACAAATTTATACAGCAAATTGACATTGTTGAATCAAGTTTTGTTGTACAAGCGGATCTTCAAAACATTAGCTTTTGCGTCGTCAGGTATCTCCAAACCTAAAACGCATGCATCATCCACTAAAATAGTTTGAACAGTATTACAATTGTTTTTGAAGATAATTGCGATTTGAAAGATACTGCAATCTGTTTCTTCTTATCTGTCTTGCCATGTCGTATTGTGAATCTGAATCAATTGTCTGCATTCATTCGTAACCATGGATGAACAAGAATCTGTTGAGCAGTTAAACGCTTACTTGGGTCATGCTCTAGCATTTTCCTGATAAGTTTTTTCGCGCTCTTAGAAATCTTCGGCCATGGATATGTGCTTAAATTTAACTCCCCTTTAAGAATTAGTCTCCCAGTATCTTCATAAGTGTGTGCAGACCATGGATTGTACCCACTTAACATGGTATACAGAATCACTCCTGCACTCCATATATCAACCTCTGGTCCATAATTTTTATTGATAATCTCAGGTGCAAGGTAGTGAATGTCTCCGACTACCTCATCAAACTTCTCACCGGGTTCGAAACAAACTGAAAGTCCAAAATCAGACACTTTAACAACAGAATCTTCATTTTCATCGACCAGCAACAGATTCTGGGGCTTCATATCTCTGTGCATAATTCGGTGTCTCTGTAACTCGTCGATTACTTGCATTACAGTCTTGAAAATATTTGACGCTATACGTTCCGAAAAAGGGCCTTGTGCTGCCATCCGATCGTAAAGATTGCCGCCTTCACATAGCTCCATTACTATCTGTATTGATTCTTTAGCTACATGGACATCTTCCAGTGCAACAATATTTGGATGACGAATGTTCCTCATAACATATACCTCTTGAATATCATCGTCTACACCATCATCGCCGCCATCATCATCATCACCAACTTGGTCGTCGTCGTCTTCCAGCTGGATACATTTGCAGGCATAAGCTTGTTTAGTTTCTTTATCTACACAACGGTAGACGATCCCAAATCCTCCTCTGCCAATTTCACAACCCACCAAGTATTTTCCGTCACAAATTTCTCTTGGGATCTCGCCATCACCTTCCAAAAGTTGGTTGTTTTGGCCGTCTTCCAGATCCATCGATAAGATTTTTCTCCTGCTTCTGGTTTTTCACTCTCAATTTATTAGTAACCAAATTGGACACTAATGCAGAAATAGGAACGAAAACTTGGTAAAGAAGAAAAATAAATAGAAAGACAGACAGATTTACCTGTCCATAACAACCGACACGGTTTGACCGCGGATCAGTCCATCAAAATCACAAGGAGTATATAGTAAGGACGATTTCAACGAATTAATCACAAGGAAACACAAACGAATTAATCAAAAGGACTTTTCAAAATTCAAAAGTTATAATGGGCTTCGATACGAGAAGCACCGAAGTTATAAGCAAAGTTATATTGGTTCACAAAAAAATGATTTTTTTATTTCTAGAAGTCGTTCTGAAATGTTACACACTAACTTCTTGCTTTTTGACTTCTAAAAATCAAAAAAGTTACTTCTGGGAGCGTATCCAAACCAACTTCTTGTGGGGTACATATGAATATGCTTTGAGACTTCTAAAATCGAAAAGTTAGAAATCAGTTTAGATAGTCGATTTCAAAACGACTTCTAGAAATCAAAAAATTATTTTTGTATGAAGTAAAATTGTTTTGCATGTGACTTCTACTTCTGATATTTTTCAGTTGTGTGAAACAAAATAGTTTTTTTTTTTTTAGTTACACATCCATATTTACCTGGACAATGCAACCAATGTTGGAATCTGATAAGGGACGAATAAGATAAATGAGGTTTGTAAAAAATGCACTTGTATCTGGATTACTCAATACTCGATATTCAAAATAAAGAACCCCAACAACAAGTAGCTTATAAGACTCCACTCACCAGCATTTGATTAAGAAAGTGAATTAGTGAAATTTAAATTTGAGACAACACTCAACAATATTATGGGTAGTGTTATTCCTTAGTCAGTATATACAATCGTTCTAGCTTTTGGTAAAATCCATACTTTCTGATTGTTGTTGATGTATATGATAATAGTAATTTTTATAAAAAAATTGAGATACCTCTGCATAATCAACCAACCCATAATCGATATTTAGGTTTTAACTCACTATGACAACTTCATGAACGTAATTTTTTTTCACATGGACCTTAGATAGTGCGCACGGGTTATTTCTTGTAAAACATACGGCAAACAAACCATTAGTTTTTCTTTTTTTTCCTTTTCCCTCTTGTAGTTGTTGATTTGTTACCTTTGTTTCTTTATACTAATATAGTAGAAAACTTTTACTCGGTTTTCCATTTTTGGTTTCAATTAAAAGCTGATGATTTTTGTCACTTTGTTTCTAGTCATTAAATTTTGAAGATAACTTGTATGGTTTCCCTCTTGTAGTTGTTCATCTGTTACCTTTGTTTCTTTATTCTTGATAGGAATATTTTTCGTTTCAACAAAACACCAAACATCTAACATATATATATATTATCGAAGAGACATAAAACAAAAACCGAGAAGAGAACCCTTCGTACCTCATCCATCGTCCTTACCTTCCTTTCCTTCTGAAAAAAACTTCACTTCTTGAGAAATAAGAGTGAAAAGATGAACATATATTTCCTTTATACTCTATTGGAAAGTCTTCACCATGCACGTAAAATGAGAAGAGTATGGAAATTAATGAAGATTTATCCATGTAAACTAGTGCCTCACGCGTCATATTGGAAGTTGATTATGTTGTTTCAGGGCAGTGGAATAGGTCATGTGTTATATGGAGCAAGTGGTGTGCGTTCTTGTTCATCTGTTACCTTTGTTTCTTTAGTCTGATAGGAATATTTTTCCATTTCAACAAAACACCTAACATCTAACATATATATATTATCGAAGAGAGATAGAAGAAAAGAAAAAAATGAGAAGAGAACCCTACGTACTTCATCCATCGTCCTTATCTTCCTTTCCTTCTGAAAAAGCTTCACTTCTTGAGAAATAAGAATGAAGAAGATTGTTAGAGCATAGCTCGGTTGAATCCACCAAGCGTTGGTATGTCAAGTTTGGTTGTCATATTTTAGTGAGCCAAAACTCATTTTAAGAGTCGCTTGATTATGTACTAGAGTCAACTTCGTATAGGTTAGCTTGAAAGTATTAGGATATGAGACATTACAAGTATTGCGAAGACTTGAAGAAGTGAAGAAGTAAGGAGATACAATGACAACATCATCCTTCCACTTGAGGTTAGTGATATTTGACTTGAACTGTTTCATTCCCTAACGTATCTTTCAATTCGTGCATATTGAAAACAAAACTGCGAAGCATGAACACTTTAGTTAGACATAGAATTAAGGAATACAATACGAGGTATTTTGCTTAACCATTAAACTTTGTAGATAAGACATCGACATAATCGTTTAAATGCTATTGTGATTATGTATGGGTATGAGGTGAGGATTTCATCCTAGGAAACAATGTTTTACATGTGTTTTAAGGAAGTAAATTCATAAACTTGTTTTGTGAATCGAAAAGGAAATCGCCATGCGTTATTGGTATTGTTATTCATTGCATATCATGTGAACAACCAATATGTGTGATTAGTATAACCGCTCATGACTTGTTTGTGTTCTTGGTAAAACTATTCACTAAGGCCTGACTTTTGTATTGGTATGACTTTTATTAGTGAAACCGATCTTAAGTAATCACCTGAGATGGTATGATCGAGTTTGTGATTTTGTGTAAGACCGACTCTGGGTAAAGGGGAACTGATCCTAGTAAGAGGTGTAACATATCACAAAGGGGAATCGATCCTTGTATGAGGTGCAACATGTTTTAGCAGAAAGGGGAACCGATCCTATGGACATGTGCAACACATTCAAGTTAGATACCATATATATGTGGGGAACCGATCCTAGTACCTAGTCAACCGAATTTGGGAAAGCTAGTGTGACTATGCACAGTACTCACATGGAGGTAGAACCGAAACTTGTTTTGGTAGAACCGTTACACCCATGATTGGTAATTGAGTGTTCTTGATAATTCACATAGTTCTTGAAAGTCAAATGAACCAATTCTAAACTTGTTTGGAAGTGTGGCAAATCGGTTTCAAGATTGTAAGTATGAAACGGGACTTACAGAGTAGGGATGTCGACATACTTTGAACATGTGCAGTAACGCTAATCTTTAATTGTTCAAAGTTATTCCTTAATAGCTAAAGGAAGAAAATCCCAGGATCGAAACATAAATAAGTTAAGAATCTTTTATTTAAGGTTTTTAATTTTATTTTAGGAAAATGAGAATTAGTAATGTGCATTTACTAGTTGAAGATTTTCCAAAGAGATTTTCGGCCAATATTTTGGACAGAGCATTTTCAGGAATTATGGAAACCGAATTTGGAATATATTGCGTATCTTGAGAATATTTTCGGTTTTGGAAATTCCTTGGTGTCCAAACTTCCTTGTCTATAAATACCTGAAGTTTGCATTTCTAGCAAACTAATCCTTCGTGACAGCAAACTTCCTCGATTATGTTGTTACTGGTGAAGCCGCCTATTCGGAGAGGAGAGTAACCTAATTAGGCGAAATCTCTTAAGGCCGCTCAGTTTAAAGTCTTCATTGGGATTGAGAAGCTCTATTAGTATTGTGGTGGGAAACTAGATAATTGCGGTTTATCTTGTGTTTTCGATTGATTTGATTGACTAACGGCGGTTGAACTTTGATTGCACCTAGTTTGTTTATGCTTGAGAATCTTCTCTTCTGGTATATGATTCACTCAAACTAGATCGAAGATTCGACAGGGATATTTAGACTGTTTGTAGATCTAAAGACGTCTTGTGATAATCCATTGTTAACAGACTTCGTTCTATGCGTGATTGATCACAAGAGATTCAAGTTGTTGTGTGCAGGCGTTTATTGAAGATCTAAGAAGATTTGAAGACAAAGAAGATATTGAAGATTTCTGATTTGGGGTTCATAATCTTTGGTGTGCACAATACTTGTTTCGGTATAGAGGATCCAACTATAATCGGTTTATACTTGTGGTAGATTAGATTGATTAGTTGTGTAGATCGGCATCAATACAATTCTTTGTGATTAAAAGTATTGATTGCAAAATCTTAACAATTACCTTTGGTAGTTGATCATAAGATAGATCTAAGAACCTGACGAAGGATTTTATTGAGATAAACAGAAGAGCCTTTGTCGAACTCACATCACTTGGTTGAAGAGAGTTGCTACCAAACAGATTTGTTATTCCTTTACTGTTTGGAATACGAACCAAATGAATTGTTCCAAGTACGTGACTTATTCATAAGTTGGAGGCGTGGGAATACATACGGAACTAGGTGAACTATAGGTTTAGTTGCTTGGTCTCAACTATACGAAGTTGGTTTAATTTTGTATAGCGGCTTAATCCTGAGAATATTCAATTCTGGACAAGGTCCCGGGTTTTTTATGCATTTGCGGTTTCCTCGTTAACAAAATCTTGGTGTGTCTTTTACTTTTCTATTTCCGCAATTATAAGTGTTTTTATTATAATTAGAAGTAAAATACACAAACGTTAATTCTTATTTTACTTGATAGTAATGTTATTGTGTTTGGTTAAGTCCGAACCTCTTATCAAGTAAACATACTCCGTTGGTGTATTGTCTCGATCTCGTATCCATAGACGATCACACGAAGTGTGAACCGATTAGTTGTATTGTCTCGACTCAGTCCATAGACAATCACTTTCGGAAGAAATGACTTATAGGTAGGAAAAGTTTTAGCTTGAGGTATATTTGGGTACCCTCGCCTTTTCAACCTGAGATGGTATGATCGATTTAGTGTTATTGGTATGACCGACTATGGGTAAAGGGGAATCGATCCTAGTAAAAGGTGCAACCTATCACAAAGGGGAATCGATCCTTGTATAAGGTGCAGCAAGTTTTTTGAAGAAAAGGGAACCGATCCTATGGTCATGTGCAGCAAGTACAAGTTAGATACCATATATATGTTAGGAACCGATCCTAGTACCTAGTCAACCGAATTTTGGTAACTAGCGTGACTATGCAAAGTACTCACATGGAGGTAGAACCGAAACTTGTTTTGGTAGAACTGTGAAACCCATGATTGGTGATTGAGTGTTCTTGATCAATCACGTAGTTCTTGAAAGTCAGATGAACCAATTCTAAACTTGTTTGAAAGTGTGGAAAATCGGTTTCAAGGTTGTAAGTATGAAAGAGGACTTACAAAGTAAAGATATCGACATACTTTGAACATGTACAGTAACGCTAATCTTTAATTGTTCAAAGTTATTCCTTAATAGCTAAAGGAAGAAAATCCCGGATCGAATAAAATAAATTGAGAATTTTTTATTTAAGGTTTTTAATTTTATTTTAGGAAAATGAAAATTAGTAATGTGCATTTACTAGTTGGAGATTTTCCAAGATATTTTCGGTCATTTTTTGGACAAAGCATTTCCGAGAATTATGGAAACCGAATCTGGAATATATTGCATATCTTGAGAATATTTTCGGTTTTCGAAATTCCTTGGTGTCCAAACTTCCTTGGTCTATAAATATGAAAGTTTGCATTTCGAGCAAACTAATCCTCAGAAACAGCAAAACTATCTCAGTTGTGCTGCTACTGGTGAAGCCGCCTATTCGGAGAGGAGAGTAACCTAATTAGGATAAATCTCTTGCGGCCGCTCAGTTTAAAGACTTCTTTGGGATTGAGAAGATATATTAGTACCGTTGGTGGGAAACTAGATAATTACGATTTATCTTTTGTTTTCGATTGATTTGATTGGGTAACGGTGGTTGAACTTTGATTGCACCTAGTTTGTTTATGCTTGAGAATCTTCTCTTCTGATATAAGATTAACTCAAACTAGATCGAAGTTTCAACGGGGATCTTTAGACTATTTGTAGATCTAAATACATCTTGTGATAATCCATTGTTAACAGACTCCGTTTTGTGCGTGATTGATTACAATAGATTCAAATTGATTATGTGAAGGTGTTTATTGAAGATCTAAGAATATTTGAAGACAAAAAAGACTTTGAAGATTTCTGATTTGGGTTCATAATCTTTGGTTTGCACAATACTTGTTTCGGTAAAAGAGGATCCAACTATTATCGGTTTATCCTTGTGGTAGATTAGATTGATTAGTTGTGTAGATCGGCATCAATACAATTCTTTGTGATTAAAAGTATTGATTGCAAAATCTTAACAATTACTTTGGTAGTTGATAATAAGATAGATCTAAGAACCTGACAAAGGAGTTTATTGAGATAAACAGAAGAGCCTTTTGTCGAACTCACATCACTTGGTTGAAAAGAGTTGATACCAAACATATTTGTTATTTATTTACTATTTGGAATACGAACCAAAGGAATTGTTCCAAGTACGTGACTTATTACAGGTCGGAGGCGTGGGAATACAGACGGAACTAGGTGAACTATAGGTTTAGTTGCTTGGTCTCAACTATACGAAGATGGTTTGATTTTGTATAGCGGCTTAATCCTGAGAGTATTCAATTCTAAACAAGGTCCCAGGGTTTTTCCGCATTTGAGGTTTCCTCGTTAACAAAAGTTTGATGTATCATTTACTTTTATTTTCCGCAATTATAATTGTTGTTATTATAATTTAAAGTAAATTACACAAACGTTAATTCTTATTTACTTGATAAGTAATCCTATTGTGTTTGGTTAAGTCCGAACCTTTTATCATGTAAACATAATTCGTTGTTGTATTGTCTCAATCTCGTATCCATAGACGATCACACAAAGTGTGAACCTATTTGTTGTATTGTCTCGACTCTTTCCATAGACAATCACTTTCGAATAAAGGACTTAAAGGTGAAAAAGTTTTAGTTTGAGGTATATTTGGGTACCCTTGTCTTTTCAATTGGTATCAGAGCAGGCAAACACGAAAAGATCTACCAATATGTGTTTGGTGCGATCCAACCTATAAGAAATTAAATCTATGTATGATTCAGTTAACATAATGCAAGAGTATTACTACTCAAAAGTTTAAGATGTTACTACTTCGTTGACTCATGATCCAGGAGTTGCGAAAACATCTGTGTCCATCTCTGATGGAAAGGAAGATGATGATAAAGAGTTGGTAAAACTCCTAAAGCCTATAAAATCTCTGTCTTCTAAAGTGTTGATATTAAAGACGGAGATAAATCTTCTTAAACATGAGATCAGAGATAAAGACATTCAACTGAATATTCTAGCCATAGAGAATATGGATCTCACTGTCAAATTAGAAGCTCTTGGTAAATCTCTTTCTCAAGAAAAGGAGACACGTCTTATGACTCTGACTAATGATGATGTTGTGATTTCTTCTGATGTTAAGGAAACTAAAAGTCCTTGCTCGACTTTTACAGATTGTGATAAAACCGGTTTAGTCACATCTGAAACAGATCAAGATGATGGTAGTTTGCCTAACTACATCAAGTCAGGAGAGGATAAGAAACCATCTTCTATATCTACTGATGATCAAACGAAATCTTGTCCGAAGGAAACTTTGAACCGATTCCGTGAAAGTGATCTTAAGGAATACAATTTTCAGTCACTTGACAGGAAACTTATACTTCTTCAACATACGGTGGTAAAAATATTGAAAGAAGTTTCTTGTCTTAAAAAACTGAAAAACCATTCCTCAGTAGAAAGACAGATTATACCTCTACCCTATAAGATCAACTCAAAAGAGTCAGAGGAAAGAGTTGATAATCGCTTCTGGAAAAAGGTTCCTCCTCACCCATATCGAAACAATTCTCGTTTTGATGAAAAACGACTCCAGAAGGAAGGGAAACAAAGAATCTCTGCCAAAAGAAACAATCAGGAATTTCCGATAATTGTTTCAGATAATCACACTGATGTGGATCATAAGGAAGTCCTTAGAATGACAAAATCTTATGAAAATCTCATTGAAAGAATTAAGATAGATTTATCTATCTCTGAAAATTCTCACGTCAGTACAGTTTCTCCACATGATCATATCTCTAGAGTTAGAAAAGATCATCGTCTTGGGAGAAAATATTTTGGGCAGAAATTCCCAAAGAGAAACATGAACTATGTTTCTGATATTCACTGTCATCTAGAAAAAGCTTACTCCGATGCAACTTAGTTGTATCAAAATTGTGCACTGTCATCCTTTTCCCGTGCTCTTATTCGTGGATGGGAAAGGCACAATAAAACTGGAGCACTTTTTTTTTGTGTAGTTGTTTATCAGAAAAGTTGTGACACTTTATGGATAACTGCGAATCCATGGTTGTCTGAAAAATGTTCATGATTAACATGATCTTCCAAAAACAGGTTTTATTTAGAATTTTCGAATTTTAATAAACCTCCCAGCATGAGAAGTTCGGACAAAGGAAACGAAATATATTTTTATAATATTTTCGGATTTTCTGATATTTTCGGTCCGAAAGTTGTCTCTTCTTAAAGGGAAACTATCTATTGCCTGTATTATTGAAACTCTGATCAATCCTTATTTATATAACCGATCATGCCTTCAATAACTCGTAGTATCACAAAGGCTAATATGGAGTAAGCTCAAAAGGTTAAAGATTGTCAAGGAATCAATACAGAGAGGAAGAAGAAAAGCATATCAAAGATCATGTCTGATTATGTTTCTGATAGTTCAGTTGGATCACAAGATGAGTCATGTATGTTGGCTTACAACCTACAAGATCCAACCAAAACCAAATGGATTCGTTCCGATAGTATGATTGACTGTATCCAAGGTTTTGAAGAACTAAGAACCAATCTCATAATAACGGTTCGAAATCAGGACTGGCCCAAGGATAAGATTGAGGAAACAAAAGCTGATATTGCTGATATGAAGGTTCAAGTTGAAAAGCTTGAGAAACAGGAAGTGGTTGCAGACAAGTCTCTTGAGACATGCTTCAAAAATTTGAACACTGAAGAATCCTCAATGAACAATAAGAGCACCACTAGAGATTAAGTTATATGTTGTAATACTTAATCCAGGAAAATAGACATCTATGTTTGATTTCTTTCAATAATTGTGTAAGGTCTATTTTATGAATAAAACTATCTTATTATTATGAATAAAATTATTTGATTTATAATTTTTCTTGTGATAGTTTTTTATTTACATAGCATGTGCTTGAATGCTTTATCTTATTGCTATGTATGTGTATGGGATGTTTGATTTCGGTTTTCTAACCTTATTCGATCTCATAATGTTGTGAACCCTTATGGTTTTGGTGACTTTTTGATTTAGCAGGATTAAGTTCTAGCCCATGTTGGTAGGCTTTATCAAAGGATCATGAGGGGTTCTGATAGAAACAATATGTGAAAAAGTCACAATATGTTGAATCGTTTGGTTTAGTATAAAAGCATATGTGTTTCGGAGTTTTCAACTTTTGCTTGCAATAGTTAAAAACCGGTTTTCAACCTTTCTCTGGTAAAGGTTGGTTGTTGTTATTCTTTTGTTTTGCATAAGGATATTTCGATATCAATTCTCCCTGGAAGAAGATGCAAACATATTGGAGAAGAGAATGCGAAATTTGAGGTAACGAGTTTGTTAGTTAATCGTTTTCCTGTTTAAGAAAAGCCTG
The DNA here is from genome assembly GCA_023531295.1 of Papaver armeniacum. Classification (NCBI taxonomy): domain Eukaryota; kingdom Viridiplantae; phylum Streptophyta; class Magnoliopsida; order Ranunculales; family Papaveraceae; genus Papaver; species Papaver armeniacum. Next base: position 316,447 of record JAJJWW010005753.1, on the reverse strand, counting down.
ATTTTATTTCATATATTTATTGTTTTTGCTTAACAAAATTTCGGTACAATTGATGCTTTATTCCATTATGTGTGTATGGATGTGTGTGTGATTCAATTGGTTCTGGTTAAGAAAAACTATTGTTATCTTGCTTTATTGTTTGGTATCAATTGTTTAGGCTTACAAAATTTTGGTGCAATTGCGGTGCTTTAATGTCTATGTTGTTTCAATTGCTTCCGGTTGAGGTGAATAATTATGCAAGTTGATTTATTTGGTTTGTATGAATTGTTTATGGCTTAACGAAAGAAAAGGTTTACGGGATGAATTGTTTAGTCCAATTCGATTCCGGATAAGAGAAACTAAGTTAATTCTGATCTTAGTTAGACTTATCAAAGAGGAGGTTTCGGTTATTCAATTTTAATCGAATGCCTTAACAAGAAATGCTAGTTAATTAACCTAGTACTTGTCTTATTTAAAATTAAAGGTCTAAGTTATATGGATAATTAGAACCTGATGAGAAAAATAGAGTTGTCTTTATTTTGGTCTTATCGAACAAGCGATTGTATTTGTACAATCGGTTTAGCAAAGGATCTAAGGTGCTTAGTTGATTTTTGGTTTGCTAAACTATTAGGGAAAATTGCTTCGGGAAATTGTTTCCTTGGTAACATATCAAAACAAAATTACTTTGTAGTTTCGGTTTTGATATTGGTTATCAAAAATGGTTTGTGGAACCCTCATGCTTAAATCTATAGGTTGCAAGTCTATTTTGAGATTTGTAAGATCCTTTTGGTTTGTCCTTTATTTTTTCGTTTCTTTGTCATTTTGTGACAAAAAGGGGGAGAAATATATGGAGTAAACAAATGATACTGGTATTGATTTATATTGATTGGTATCACTAAGGGAAAGGAAAATAGTGCTTAAACGTTTATCTAACGAAAGAGTAAAATCATAGACTAAGGGGGAGTATCATATCATATGATACTTGTAGTTATATGGACTACAAAGGAATAACAAAGACGTGCGGATTGAAAATCTACCTATCTCACCTTTAGGGGGAGTATTAGCTTTGTTATTATAATGTCAACAACGACATTTATGGATTGAATGTATACAAGTTATTGTGTTGTTGAATTCGGGAATCAAGCGTATGTGTAATGAATTCTTGTAATTTGTTTATCCATATGATGTAAGAGTTTTGTCACTAAAATTGACAAAAGGGGAGATTGTTATAGCATAGCTCGGTTGAACCCACCAAGCGTTGGTATGTCAAGTTTGGTTGTCATATTTTAGTGAGCCAAAACTCATTTTAAGAGTCGCTTGATTATGTACTAGAATCAACTTCGTATAGGTTAGCTTGAAAGTATTAGGATATGAGACACTACAAGTATTGTGAAGACATGAAGAAGTGAATAAGTAAGGATATACAACGACAACATCATCCTTCCACTTGAGGTTAGTGATATTTGACTTGAACTGTTACATTCCCTAACATATCTTTCAAGTCGTGCATATTTTAAACAAAATTGTGAAGCATGAATGATTATACTCTAGTTAGACATAGTATTAAGGAATACAATACGAGGTTTATTTACTTAACCATTAAACTTTGTATATAAGACGTCGACATAATCGTTTGAATGCTATTGTGATTATGTATGGGTATAAGGTGAAGATTTCATCCTAGGAAACAATGTTTTATATTTTTTTTAAGTAAGTAAATTCATGAACTTATTGTGTGAATCGAAAGACAAATCGCCAGGCATTATTGGTATTGTTATTCATTGCATATCTTTTGAACTACCAATTTGTGTGATTAGTATAACCGCTCATGACTTGTTTATGTTCTTGGTAAAACTATTCACAAAGGCCCGACTTTTGTATTGGCATGACTTTTATTAGTGAAACCGATCTTAAGTAATCACCTGAGATGGTATGATCGATTTAGTGTTATTGGTATGACCGACTCTAGGTAAAGGGGAACCGATCCTAGTAAGAGGTGCAACCTATCACAAAGGGGAATCGATCCTTGTATGAGGTGCAACAAGTTTTTAGAAGAAAGTGGAATCGATCCTATGGACATGTGCAACACGTTTTTAGGCAAGGGGAACCAATCCTATGGACATGTGCAGCGAGTACAAGTTAGATACCATATATATGTGGAGAACCGATCCTAGTACCTAGTCAACCGAATTTTGGTAACTAGCGTGACTATGCAAAGTACTCACATGGATGTAGAACCAAAACTTGTTTTGGTAGAACCGTGAAACCCATGATTGGTGATTAAGTGTTCTTGATCAATCACGTAGTTCTTGAAAGTCAGATGAACCAATTCTAAACTTGTTTGGAAGTGTGGAAAATCGGTTTCAAGGTTGTACGTATGAAAGAGGACTCACAAAGTAAAGATGTCGACATACTTTGAACATGTGCAGTAACGCTAATCTTTAATTGTTCAAAGTTATTCCTTAATAGCTAAAGGAAGAAAATCCTGGATCGAATAAAATAAATTGAGAATCTTTTATTTAAGGTTTTTAATTTTATTTTAGGAAAATGAAAATTAGTAATGTGCATTTACTAGTTGGAGATTTTCCAAGAGATTTTCGGTCATTTTTTTGGACAAAGCATTTCCGGGAATTATGGAAACCGAATCTGGAATATATTTCATATCTTGAGAATATTTTCGGTTTTCGAAATTCCTTGGTGTACAAACTTCCTTGGTCTATAAATATGAAAGTTCGCATTTCGAGCAAACTAATCCTCAGAGACAGCAAAACTATCTCAGTTGTGCTGCTACTGGTGAAGCCTCCTATTCGGATAGGAGAGTAACCTAATTAGGAGAAATCTCTTGCGGCCGCTCAGTTTAAAGACTTCTTTGGGATTGAGAAGCTCTATTAGTACCGTTGGTGGTAAACTAGATAATTACGGTTTATCTTTTGTTTTCGATTGATTTGATTAGCTAACGGTGGTTGAACTTTGATTGCACCTAGTTTGTTTATGCTTGAGAATCTTCTCTTCTGATATAAGATTAACTCAAACTAGATCGAATTTTCGATGGGGATCTTTAGACTGTTTATAGATCTAAATACGTCTTGTGATAATCCATTATTAACAGACTCCGTTCTGTGCGTGATTGATCACAAGAGATTCAAGTTGATTGTATGCGGGTGTTTATTGAAGATCTAAGAAGATTTGAAGACAAAGAAGACTTTGAAGATTTCTGATTTGGGTTTATAATCTTTGGTGTGCACAATACTTGTTTCGGTAAAAGAGGATCCAACTATTATCGGTGTATCCTTGTGGTAGATTAGATTGATTAGTTGTGTAGATCGGCATCAATACAATTCTTTGTGATTAAAAGTATTGATTGCAAAATCTTAACAATTACTTTGGTAGTTGATAATAAGATAGATCTAAGAACCCTCGACAAAGGAGTTTATTGAGATAAATAGAAGAGCCTTTTGTCGAACTCACATCACTTGGTTGAAAAGAGTTGATACCAAACAAATTTGTTGTTCCTTTACTGTTTGGAATACGAACCAAAGGAATTGTTCCAAGTACGTGACTTATTACAGGTCGGAGGCGTGGGAATACAAACGGAACTAGGTGAACTATAGGTTTAGTTGCTTGGTCTCAACTATACGAAGTTGGTTTGATTTTTTATAGAGGCTTAATCCTGAGAGTATTCAATTCTGGAAAAGGTCCCGGGTTTTTCTGCATTTGCGGTTTCCTCATTAACAAAATCTTGCTATGTCATTTACTTTTATTTTCCGCAATTATAATTGTTGTTATTATAATTTAAAGTAAATTACACAAATGTTAATTACTATTTACTTGATAAGTAATCCTATTGTGTTTGGTTAAGTCCGAACCTTTTATCAAGTAAACATACTTCGTTGTTGTATTGTCTCGATCTCGTATCCATAGACGATCACACAAAGTGTGAACCGATTTGTTGTATTGTCTCGACTCTGTCCATAGACAATCACTTTCGAATAAAGGACTTATAGGTGGAAAAGTTTTAGTTTGAGGTATATTTGGGTACCCTCGTTTTTTCAAGATGAACAGATATTTCCTTAATTCTCTCTTGGAAAGTCTTCACCATGCACGGAAAATCAGAAGAGAATGAAATTAATGAAGATTTATCTTGTTCCATCCATGTAAACTAGTGCCTCGCACGTGCGTATTGGAAGTTGATTGTGTTGTTTCAAGGCAGTGAAATAAGTCATGTGTTACATGGTGCAAGTGGCGCGTATTCTTGTTCATCTGTTACTTTTGTTTCTTTATTCTGATATGAATATTTTCCCGTTTCAACAAAACACTTAACATCTATATTATCGAAGAGACATAAAAAAAAATGAGAAGAGAACCCTACGTACCTCATCCATCGTCCTTATCTTCCTTTTCTTCTGAAAAAAACTTCACTTCTTGAGAAATAAGAGTGAAGAAGATTAACAAATATTTGCTTTATACTCTCTTGGAAAGTCTTCACCATGCAAGGAAAATCAGAAGATAATGGAAATTTAATGAAGATTTATCTTGTTTCCATCCATGTAAACTTGTGCCTCGTGCGTGCGTATTGGAAGTTGATTGTGCTGTTTTAGGGCAGTGGAATAAAACATGTGTTATATGGTGCAAGTGGCGTATGTTCTTGTTCATCTGTTACCTTTGTTTTTTTATTTTGATAGGAATATTTTTTCCATTTTAACAAAACACCTAACATATAACATATATATATATTATCGAAAAGAAAGGGAAAAAAAACGAGAAGAGAACCCTACGTGCCTCATCCATCGTCCTTATCTTCTTTTCCTTCTGAAAAAAAAACTTCACTTATTGAGAAATAAGAGTGAAGAAGATGAACAAATATTTCCTTTATTCTCTCTTTGTAAGTCTTCACCAAGCATGGAAAATCAAAAGAGAAAGGAAATTTAATGAAGATTTACCTTGTTTCCATTAATGTAAACTAGTGCCTCACGTGTGCGTATTGGAAGTTGATTGCAATGGAATAGGTCATGTTTTATATGGTGCAAGTGGCGTGTGTTCTTCTGTTACCTTTGTTTGTTTATTCTGATAGGAATGTTTTTCCGTTTCAACAAAACACCTAACATCTAACATATATATACTATCGAAGAGAGACAGAAGAAAGAAAAAAATGATAAGAGAACCCTACGTACCTCATCCATCGTCCTTATCTTCCTTTCCTTCTGAAAAAAACTTCATTTCTTGAGAAATAAGAGTAAAGAAGATGGACATATATTTCCCTTATACTCTCTTGGAAAGTCTTCACCATGCACAGAAAATCAGAAGAGAATGGAAATTTAATGAAGATTTATCTTGTTTCCATCCATGTAAAATAGTGTCTCGCACGTGCGTATTGGAAGTTGATTGTGCTGTTTCAGGGCAGTTGAATAGGTCATGTGTTATATGGTGCAAGTGGCGTGTGTTTTGGCACAGTTCTTGAATAAAAAGTATCTCAACACTCAATGCACTAGATAAATTTGTATGTACATTAGTTACATATTTATTTAATAAGATCAAAATCACTAAATGAGCAATTTACAAAAGACCAAAATTGTGAATCAATAAAAATTACATCAAAACAAATATCACCGTGAAAGGATTATATTATGGTCCCATAACTTGTACCACTCCCAGCACTTCCTACATAAATTAGTACACATCTACCACCAAGTTCTATGATGGGAGGAGGAATGTTATCTCTTCCTCCTACATATCTAACTTAAATCCAGTTGGCAAATACGACAATAATCCACTTCCAGGAAGATACCAAAATGCAAAAAGACCACTCTCCCTTCCAGCATGTATAATCCACTTCACTATCATGCAGTTATTCACATATAGTTCATACTTCATACTAGCCTGAGATCTGTAAGATCGCTGCTAAGCATGTATTCTCTCTTAAGATTATTTCCAACTTATCTATCAGCAGCCTTGGCTCGAAGAAGCTGGTGCCATAAATACCTGCCAAGTTAATAACTTATAACAGAGTAAGTTGATAGTTACAAATATAGGCCTACAAAAAAATGTTTGTTTTTGTGAATGAAAAATGGTTCGTTTAGTTCCTTGAAAAAGGATTTCATGCCGCACATGATGTCTAATTCACCTTTAAGGTGTTTTTCTTTAACTTATATAAGCCTAGATCATTGGTAAATCTCAGCATAAGTTCCGAGATCATAAAACAGAAAGCTATGGTTTATAAAGAAAACTCATGTTTAGGGCTTGCACGAATAGCACCAGACAAACAAGAATAGTTACCTAAATGTTGTTAGTGTATATAAGTTTCTTGCTCGTATCATCTCCATCTCTAAACTATGACTTCAATACTCTAAGATTATCACTTTTGTTCTATTGCAGTACATCTTGACTCATTTCACCAATTTTTTAGGTCTGGTTCATTAATTATACTTTATGAAGCACTTTTTTCAAAATTTATAACCCGCCAATATCCTACGGTGAAAATTAGGCCCTTCCAAAGCTTGAATAGTACAAAAACACAATCACTCATACTCCGTACTTGTCCTATCTCCCAAGAAGCATTGCAGACCAGGAAGAAAAAAATAAACAAAGCTTATAATGAAGGAAATGAGGTTTAAATCAATAGCTACAAAATAAGGAATTTTGGTAGTTGTTCTTCTAAAATAATATTTAGATGAGCACATCTAAACTTATCTATTATTAGTTAATTCATTCTTAGGCTTGTCTTTTACACGATCCCGATCCATCTTGTCACGCTTTTCCTCATCATCAGCTACATCTTTTTTTTCACTTGCTTTTTCCTCTTTTCAGCAGATCATCTGTTCCATACCCGATAGCAGGAGTTAGCAACTAATGGTTAAATATGAAATTAGTTTTCAGAGTACAAATACGAGACATATCCTTTTTCTCGAAAACAATATCTAACCAAGAAATGAGGTAAAACAGCTTACCTGTCAGCATCTCAATTGATACTCTCATTTTCATGATGATAGAGAGAAAAAAATCATCCTTGAATTCTTTCTTATGCCTTTTTGCATTATGCCATAAAGACTGAAATGTGAAACCTAGGTTGAAAGGATTAAACATCCATTTTCATTTGAACATGAAATGTATTGTTTACATCCTCCAAACATTTTTGTAAGAACATACAATATTTCATGTAATGAACAAAAGGACATATAAACCAATGGCAGTTGATAAAACATGGTCACAGTTCAAACAATTGAAATTCTTCTCTAATTTTCGGGGCAGCTTAATTATTAAAGTACGCAATCGTACTTTATAATAGAAGAGTCCAAATTCACTACTTCCAAGCAAGGTCCCAAAATTAAACTCATTGTTTCCTTTCTTAAATTAATAAAATTAAAATAACTTGTCGTTCGAAGATTACCTTGGTGGAGTCAGGTGCATCCGCAAATCAAAATTCAATAATGAATCCTTAAAAAAAATACATAAAAACAAAACTATTTACTTAGAAAATGTTTTCCAATCTGGAGAACACAAATTATGTTTACCCATTTTCTATTTACCTCGTATTATTATTTCCTTCAACTCCACACACTTGGAAAATTTCTGAAATAACATTAATAAGATCAAACATATTTGAGAGAGCATTTCCTACCACATGCGAGGTCTATAGAATTTGAAAAATTGTCTCAAATATACAAAGACAGATCGGTTCCGGTAGATTCTCTGTATAAAGCAAATATAACACCTTTACTATTGTATTAATTAGAAATAATCCAGATTAACATATCATTACAACAACCTTATATCCGGGATGTCGATCGGAAAAAAAAATATATATATTCGGGATAATTCCCAAGTGAACTATTTCCTATTAAACTCTCCCCCTTCCCCCTAATTATTTCCTTCATTTTCCTGAGCAGTTCCGAAGTTCCTATTAAACTATCCTCCCCCTCGACAAGAGCATTGGTAGGTTGTGGTATTGGGTTAGGTCCCTCCTTGAGCATGTCATCCAATAAATACATCACATACTTCATTCACTTTTTTGCTTTACATAAAGGAATTATGATGGAATCGAAGGTATCGGAGCCTGATTTTAGCCCCACCTCTCCTAGTTTTTCCAAGAGATTAAGGGCATCCTTGAAGAAGTTTTCTCGCGTTACTATATATATATATATATAAGTTCATGGTAGATGCTAATACCTGGGATCCGCACTCGCTTCCTCATTTCACCGTAAAGCCTTGGCGAGTCAAATAATTCTCAAATGAAAACCAACCTTTTCCACCTTCAGTTGGACAACCAGAAGTCAGCAAAATTAAATGATTAAATCTAAACAAGCAAGCAGTTGATAGATGCGATATTCATCCCTCAGTTGCATTGAATAATTATCAGACACCACTGGACACTCGACATGATTTTGCAACCATTTGGTACCAAAATGAATACTACAGAGATGAAAAAATCTACAGAAATCTCTGAGAAAGAAAATTAAAACATCTGTTGAGCATGTTGATAAAAACATTTGAAACCCATTTTCAGTTTCTAAAAGAAATTCGTTTTCAACATTTTCCTCACAGGAGTGCAAACACAAATAAATGATCACTAGAACATGCATCTCACAATGGCATGCAAGCAAAAAAATTCTTGCCTCTGTGTTTTATATCTAAGATGGATCATCATAACACATCACCTAGACGAGATTGTTGACGAGGTTGACAAGGGTTACAAATAAGACTTTGGAAATTTTATATGCAGTGTCCAAGACTTTGCAAATTTTATAGCTAAGAAACGGAGATTACCCAGACTGGATAGATGATTTCAAAACGACTTTTGAACGTCCAAAAGTTATTGCGTGTTTGGATACCAGAAGCATAAGTCAGAAGCAAAACTATTTTGCTTCCAAAACGTTGTCTTGTTTGCTTCTAAAAGTCGTTCTGAAACATTGCACTTGAAATAACTTCATGCTTTTTGCCTTCTAGAAGTCAAAAAAGTTACTTTTGGAAGCGTATCCAAACTAACTACTTGTGAAGTACATAAGAATTTGTTTTTGGACTCCTAAAAATAGAAAGTCAGAAATCAATTTAGATAGTTGATTTCAAAACAGTTTCTAAAAATGAAAAGGTCAATTTTTTATGAAGCAAAATAGGTTTCTTGTGACTTCTACTTCTGACATTTTTTTTTTGTGAAACAAAATAGTTTTGTATTAATTACACATCCAAGTTTATTGTACAATGAAATTAATCTTGGAACCTGATAAATGGCGAATAAGATGAATGGGGTTTGTAAAAAATTGCACTTGTATCTGGACTACTCAATACTCGATATTCAAACTAAATACAGCCAACAAAAAGTATCTTATAAGACTCCACTCAACAAAATTTAACTAAGAAAGTAAATTAATGAAAATTAAATTTGAGATAACGATCAACAATATCTTGGGTAGTGTCATTCCCTAGTCTATATATACAGTCTTTCTAGCTTTCGGTAAAATCCATACTTTGTGATTGCTGTTGATGTATATATAGTAGTATTAGTATTTTTTAAGAAAAATTGTGACACCTCTGCATAATCTACTAACCCATAATCGATATTTAGGTTTTAACATCACTTTGTCCATTTCATGAACGTAATTTTTTTTTCACATAGACCATCAATAGTCCACACGGGATATTTCTAGTAAAACATATGGCAAACAAACCATTAGTTTTTCTTTTTCCCTCTTGTAGTTGTTGATTTGTTACAGTTGATATAGGAGAAAACCTCCACTAGATTTTCCATTTTGGGTTTAAATTAAAAGCTGATGATTTTCGTCATTTTGTTTCTAGTCATTAAATTCTGAAGACAACTTGTAGGGTTACCCTCTTGTAGTTTTTTATTTGTTACCTTTGTTTTTTTATTCTGATAAGAAGATTTTTTTGTTTCAACAAAACACCTAACATCTAATACATATATATTATCGAAGAGATAGAAAAAGAAAAACCGAGAAGAGAACCCTACGTACCTCAACCATCATCCATATCTTGCTTTCCTTATGAAAAAACTTAACTTCTTGAGAAAGAAGACGAAAAAATATTTCCTTTATACTCTCTTGGAAAGTCTTCACCAAGCATGGAAATCAGAAGAGAATGAAAATTTAATGAATATTTATCATGTTTCCATCCATGTAAACTAGAGCCTCGCGCGTGCGTATTCCATCCATGAAGATTTAAAAGTCAGAAATCAGTTTAGATAGCTGATTCAAAACAACTTCTCAAAATGAAAAAGTTAATTTTTTATGAAGCAAAATAAGTTTGCTTGTGACTTCTACTTCTAGAATTTTTTTTTTTTGCGTGTGTGAAACAAAGCAGTTTTGTTTTACTTACACATCCAAATTTATTGGAAAATGAAACTCATGTTGGAACCTGATAAGGGACGAATAAGATGAATGAGGTTTGTAAAAAATTGCACTTGTATTTGGACTACTCAATACTCGATATTCAAACTAAAGACAACCAACAATAAGTATCTTATAAGACTTCACTCAACAACATTTGATTAAGAAAGGAAATTAATGAAATTTAATTTTGAGATAGCGATCAACAATATCTTGGGTGGTATCATTCCCTAGTCTGTATATACAGTCGTTCTAGCTTTTTGTAAAATCCATACTTTGTTATTGTTGTTGATGTATATATATAGTAATTTGTAAGAAAAATTGTGACGCCTTTGCATAATCTTCCAACCCATAATCGATATTTAGGTTTTAACATCACTTTTTCAATTTCATGAACGTAATTTTTTTTCTTCACATGGACCTTAGACGGTGCGAACGGGTTATTTCTAGTAAAACATATGGCAAACGAACCATTAGTTTTTCTTTTTCCCTCTTGTAGTTGTTGATTTGTTACATTTGTTTCTTTATACTGGTATAGGAGAAAACCTCCACTAGGTTTTCCATTTTAGGTTTAAATTAAAAGCTGATGATTTTCGTCATTTTGTTTCTAGTCATTAAATTCCGAAGATAACTTGTAGGGTTACCCTCTTATAGATGTTCATCTGTTACCTTTGTTTCTTTATTTTGATAGGGAGATTTTTTTGTTTCAACAAAACACCTAACATCTAACATATATATATATATATTATCGAAGAGACAGAAAAGAGGAGAGTTTTATGTTTCAACAAAATAATATATATATATATATATATATATATTTATTTTGAGGAGAGTTTTATGGTTGAGGTACGTAGGGTTCTCTTCTCAGTAATATATATATATATTACTGAGAAGAGAACCCTACGTACCTCAACCATCGTCCATATCTTCTTTTCCTTCTGAAAAAACTTCAATTCTTGAGAAATGAGAGTGAATAAGACGAACAAATATTTCCCTTATACTCTCTTGGAAATTCTTCACCATGCATGGAAAATCAGAAGAGAATGAAAGTTTAATGAAAATTTATCATGTTTCCATTCTTGTAAACAAGAGCCTTGCGCGTGCGTATTCCATACATGAGTATTTATCTTGTTTCCATCCATGAAGATTTTAAAGTCAGAAATTAGTTTAGATAGCTGATTCCAAAACGACTTCTAAAAACGAAAAAGTTATTTTTTTATGTAATAAAATAGGTTAGCTTGTGACTTCTACTTCTGGCATTTTTTGTTTTTCTGAAACAAAACAGTTTTGTTTTAGTTACACATCCAAATTTATTGGACAATGAAACTAATGTTGGAACCTGATAAGGGACGAATAAAATGAATGAGGTTTGTAAAATATTACACCTGCATCTGGACTACTCAATGCTCGATATTCAAACTAAAGACAACCAAAAACAAGTATCTTATAAGACTCCACTCAACAATATTTGATTAATAAATTAAATTAATGAAATTTAAATTTGAGATAGCGATCAATAATATCTTGGGTAGTGTCATTCCCTAGTATGTATATACAATCGTTCTCGCTTTTGGTGAAATCCATACTTTGTGATTATTGTTGATGTATATATATAGTAATTTTTAAGAAAAATTGTGACGCTTCTGCGTAATCTACCAACCCATAATCGACATTTATGTTTTAACATCACTTTGACAATTTCATGAACGTCATTTTTTTTCTCACATAGACCTTTAATAGTGTGCACGGGTTATTTCTAGTAAAACATATGGCAAACAAACCATTAGTTTTTCCTTTTCCCTCTTGTTGTTGTTGATTTGTTACATTTGTTTCTTTATACTGATATAGGAGAAAACCTCCACAGGTTTTCCATTTTATTTTAAAATTAAAAGATTATGATTTTTGTCATTTTGTTTCTAGTCATTAAATTTTGAAGATAACTTTTACGGTTACCTGTTATAGTTGTTCATCTGTTACCTTTGTTTCTTTATTCTGATAGGAAGATTTTTCTGTTTTAACAAAATACCTAACATCTAACACATATATATTATCGAAGAAACAGACAAACAAAAACCGATAAAAGAACCTACGTACCTCATCCATCGTCCATATCTTCCTTTCCTTCTGAAAAAACTTTACTTCTTGAGAAATTGGAGTGAAGAAGACGAACATATATTTCCTTTATACGTTCTCGGAAAGTCTTCACCATGCATGAAAAATCAGAAGATAATTTATCTTGTTTCCATCCATATAAACTAGAGCCTTGTGCGTGCGTATTTGAAGTTGACTGTGTTGTTTCAGGGCAGTGGAACATGTCATGTTTTATATGGTGCAGGTGGCGTGTGTTTTGGCATAATTCTCTAATAAGAAGTATCTCAACACTCAATGAACTAGATAAATTTGTATGTAAATCAGTTATATATCTATTTTATAAGATCAAAATAACTAAATGAGCAAATTACAAAAGACCAAGATGGTGAACAACAAAAATTAGATCATAACAAACATCAACCATGAAATAATCACATTATGGTCCAATAACTTATACCACTCCCAGCACTTCCTACATCAATTAGTACACCTCTAACACCAAGTTCTCTAATGGAATGAGGGGCCATCTCTTCCTCCTACATATCTTTCTTAAATCCAACTGGAAAATGCGACAGCAATCCACTTCCAGGATGATACCAAAACTCAAAAAGACACTCTCCCTTCCAGCATGCATGTATAATCCGCTTTACTATCATGCAATTTTTCACACATAGTCCATACTGGCCTGAGATCTATAAGATCGCTGTTAAGCATTTATTCACTCGTACGATTATTCCCAACTCAGATATCATCAGTCGTGGCTCAAAGAAGCTGACACCATCAATGGATACAAATTTAATAATTACAACAAAATAAGTTGATAGTTACAAATACAGACCTACAAAAAAAATGTATGTTTTTGTGAATGAAAAATGGTTCGTTCAGTTTCGTGAAAAAGGTTGTCATGCCGCACATGACGTTCAATTCACCTTTAAGGTGTTTTGTTGTAACTCGTATAAGCTTAAATCATTGGCAAAGCTCAGCATAAGTTCCAAAATTATAAACACAAAGCTATAGTTTATAAAGAAAACTCATGTTTAGGGCTTGCACGAATAACACCAGACAAAGAAGAAAAGTTACCTCCTCATACAAATGCTTCTTTATATATTGTTAGTGTATATAAGCTTCTTGAGTCGTATATCTCCATCTCTAAACTGTGATTTCAATACTCTTAGATTATCAATTATGTTCTATCGTAGTATATCTTGACTCATTTCACCAATTTTTTAGGTCCAGTTCATTAATTATACTTTATGAATCACTTTTTCTAAAATTTCCAACCCGCCAATATCCTACAGTGAAAATTAGGCCCTTCCACAGCCTGAATAGTACAAAAATACAATCACTCATAATTCGTACTTCTCTTATCTCCCAAGAAACATTGCAGACCACGAAGAAAGAGATAAAGAAAGCTTATGATAAAGGAAATGAAGTTTAAATCGATAGCAACCAAATAAGGGATTCAAGTAGTTATTCTTCTAAATTAATATTTAGATAAACACATCTAAACTTTCTTATTATTAGTTAGTTCATTCTTAGGCTTGTCTTCTACACGATTCAGATACGTCTTGTCACGCTTTTCCTTATCATCAGATATATCTTTTTTGCACTTGCTTTTTCCTCTTTTCAGCAGATCATCTGTTTCATACCCAATAACAGAAGATAACAACTAATGGTTAAAGATAACATTATGAAAAAGCGGGGGTCCAACAACCACACCCAATATTTCGTTTGGCAATCTGAATAGACAAACTCTAATATACTTTCAAGAGAATCAACTAGACAGTCAGACTCAATCTAGAAATGTGTATCAAAGAGTTTTGTATCTCTCTTTCTTAATTCAATCTGCAATCATAGGAATTTGCGAGCCCGATTGAATATAAGAGAAGTAACTTGAATGGTACCAAAGACCAATGTTCAAGGATCAATCGACTTCAATCAACAACCAAAGGTTGGATTTACCAATTGATCGATTCAACGCACAACCTGTGATATTTCAATTATATAACAAAATATAATGCGGAAAAGAAATAACACAGACACCAGAATTTTGTAAATGAGGAAAATTCGTAAATGGGGAAAAACCCCGGGACCTAGTACAGATTTGAACACCATACTGTATTAATCCGCTACAGACACTAGCCTACTACCAATGAACTTCGGACTGGACTGTAGTTGAACCCTAATCAATCTCACATTGATTCAATAAGGTACAGTTGCGCCTGATCCCAGCAGGATACTACACACTTGATTCCCTTAGCTGATCTCACCCACAACCAAGAGTTGCGACGACCCAAAGTTGAAGACTTGATAAACAAATCAGTCTCACACAGAAAAGTCTATAGAAATAGATAAATCTGTCTCACACAGAAATACCTATGAGTTTTGTTCCGTATTTTGATAAGACAAGGTGAACAGGAACCAATTGATATACCGGACTTATATTCCCAAAGAAAAACCTAGAAATATCAATCACCTTACAATAATCTTAATCGTATGGTAGCGAAACAAGATATTTTGGAATCATAAATGATGAGACGAGGATGTTTGTGACTACTTTTTATCTTGCCTATCGGAGATTAAATCTCGAGCCAATATTAAAGAAGATAGTAATCAAATACGATAGAAACATCAAGATCAGATCACGCAACTACAGAGAAAATAGTTGGGTCTGGCTTCACAATCCCAATGAAGTCTTTAAATCGTTAACCTACATAGTTTCGTGAAAAAACTAAGGTTAAAGGAGAATCGACTCTAGCTTATACAACTAGTATCACACAGGAGGTGTGGGGATTCGGTTTCCCAGTTGCTAGAGTTCTTCTTTATATAGTTTTCAAATCAGGGTTTGCAATCTAAGTTACCTTGGTAACAAAGCATTCAATATTCACCGTTAGATAAAAACCTGATTAGATTCAAGCTAATATCTTTCAACCGTTAGATCGAACTTAGCTTGTTATACACAAATGAAATGTACCTATATTTAGGTTTAGTAACCATACCTAAACGTATACACCATGTTGGCTCAACCGTAGTTAACCGAGGTTAGCTATATAAACACTCTCATATCAACCTTATTCATCTTAACCATAACTAGTTCAAATGACTCAAATGAATCTAGTTAAAGAGTTTTTCAATTGATATATTCTCATAGAAGTATACAAGAACACAATTGAAGCAAAATCGGTTTGATTCACTCGAATCAATTCATGAATATTATAGCCACGGTTTGCAAAGAATGCATTCCCTAATATATAAATGTATTAGTTCATGAGCCAACCGATTTTAGAACTTTAACCACTCAAGTATGCAAACGTGTACGCATACTTAAGTAGTCTGTCTGAGTTTGGGTTCCCCAGTATGCGAACGTGTACGCATACTTAGTACACTTCCAAAATCCAGCAGAAATTCCCGGACCTATACCTTACGCAAGTATGTGTACCGGTATGTGTACTTGGTATACGGAATTTCACACCATCAAGTACGCATATGGGTATGCATACTTTAATTCCGGTCATGGATCGCATACATGCAAGAATGCACATTATGTTTATAATCCAATGATGGTTAAGTATTCTAAACTCTTATTTCGATCATTGAAACTTTCTTAGAGGATGACAATAGCCGTTTTCAAACACTATTAGCATCAAAGCAATTTTCAAGTTATTGAAATAATCATAACGAAACATTCCAAGTCTACACCAAATGATTGTATCACACAAATCATGTAAGATGTTACTCGGCGATTTTCACATGATCATCTTTTGACTTTCGTCAAGAATATAAGATCAACTTGGTTGAAGCGAAAGCTTACCAACACATATTCTCGAGTAATATGTAAGCGAGTTAAACTCAGCTCGAAATCTCAAATGTGTAT
This sequence comes from Papaver armeniacum, assembly GCA_023531295.1. Classification (NCBI taxonomy): domain Eukaryota; kingdom Viridiplantae; phylum Streptophyta; class Magnoliopsida; order Ranunculales; family Papaveraceae; genus Papaver; species Papaver armeniacum. Next base: position 300,169 of record JAJJWW010005753.1, on the reverse strand, counting down.
AATAGAAAACTATATCGTAAAACGACTTATTTCTCAATATAGGAGATAGAGTAGAAATAGACTTACCAAGTGATAGATGAGTTTCAGTCTCCACATACCTTTTTGTTGATGAAGTTCCACAAGCTCTCCTTAGTAGTTCTTCATCTTCAATGATGAACGCTGTGAAGTCTAATGCTCAACTACACAATCTATCCTAGTCCGAGACATCTGTAAGTAGACTAGAAATCAAGACTTATTGTTTTGATAACTAACAATGAAAAACAAGCTTGAGATAGCAACGCTTGCGAGTTCGACCGAGCAGTGATCTAACAATCTCCCCCTTTGTCAATTTTAGTGACAAAAATATCAATACATATGGATTACAGAATAATAAACTTTGTAGCTTCTCATCCAAATGCTTGATCTCCTAGGTTCTTCAAAATTACTCGAAATCTTCGTTATTTTCAAGTACTCCAATGATTCCAAATGTGTTCAACTAAGCATCATAGTTGTTGAAGATCCGTAGCTATAACAATGAGAAACCAGTTTCTCTCAATCATTGTTATACAGTGTCATCGTATTATTACACATCATCAAAGTTCAATTGTATCACAACTTTGACAACAATACTATGGTGATATGTATCACTCCCCCTTAGTCAATACTTCATCACACAATGAAAACCACTCCCCCTTACATAATGATCCGTAAGCCATATGTATTTGTAGTGTGAACTACACATTAATTCTCCCCCTTTTTGTCAATATAAATTGGCAAAGGTACGAAAACTAGTGGGATCCTCATGAAATTTTCATAGAGATACTTCATGACCAAAATAAAACAACATATCAACTTGTTTAGATGTCATCATATAGTCGAAACTAAATGCATTCATCAAGGAGTTTATAAAGATACAAGATAACCCCTACAATATTCGACAGCCGCACTCCCCACAAAGATTTGGCAATTAAGCACAAGTTCAATTAAGAACTCTCCCCCACAAAATGTCATTCCCGAAAGAACAACAAGAGCGACCTTAATTTTACAAGAAAAGAAGGATTTCTTTGGATATTAACAAATCACATAAGAATATGAATTTGTATCCAAAAATCTCAATTGAATTAACCACAAAGAAAATGATCAATTCAATTGGTCATGCTCAACATGAGAGAACTTACGGAGCAACACAGTATATGGACAAAGATGTGGATCAGGGAAAGACCAATACTGCGGAATAATCAAAGATTTATTCTATTTTTCATCACTATTTGCACAATGACATATAATAGACTTAATCTTTGTAAACAAAAGTTCATACTTTCTTCCATCAATATTTGCATAATGACATAAAAGGCTTAACTTTTGTATTCAAAGTTCATTCATACCGACATAATAGAGATAACTTTTGAACAAGTATGGGACAGTCAAGGTTCACGGACGTAACAACATATCCCATAACAATTTGCAATATAGAAAACCTCAAAGATTAATATTGCAAAAATCATCTTCCAAATGAACTTTAGAATTTAAACAAATAAATCTAAAAACATTGCAAGATGAAAAACGTTGGAAATAGCTATGTGTACTCACAATAGTGGCTATTCCAAACCCTAGTTATCCTTTTAAAAACACAAGAATAAATTCTCATAAGAAGTTTCCTAGACATTGAGACCTCTGAAAAAAATTATTTATCGTCCCCGAACTCCTTGTTGTCAATAGCCATGGGAACATAAGGTTCATGAAGAAAGGAGTCAATTCCAACAAACCTTTTGAACTGATGCTGAACTAGGGCCTTCTGAATTTCAAGAGTTCTCACAACAATAGCCTTTATTTCCTGAATCTCCTTCCTTGTTTCCTTTAACTCTTCAAGAACACCAGAAAACTTCTGAGAATTTGAAGGAACAACTCTTGGCTTCCTCACATTCCTTCTTTTTCTTTTCAAAGTTGGAGGCAACATAGATTTATATTTTTCCTTCATGATTGATGGCTTAACAATCATATTAACATCTTTTTCCATCAGATGACATAATGCTTGGAGTATCCATATGAGTGGAATTGTGAGAGGAAATCACAAGATAATCTCAACAAGCAGTCTTATGATAAGAGTTTCAAGTGAAGGGAAAAGGAATGTAGGCTTACGGAACTTTTAAACACATAAGTTCACGCACGCACAACTCTCAACCCTAAAGAGGGTAGAATTGTCGAGAATAGCCCTCTTTTATTGATTAAACAGGGAAGTCCTTTCCAATATCAATTAGATATGAAAAGAGGCATGAATTCCAGAATGACAATGCTCATCAGAGCAAAAACAATAAAAAGAAGATCAAAATACTTTAAAAGAATTTTCTTTTCCTAAAGCCTGAGGTGTGCATAATCTTGTCTCTTTTGATCAGGCACATGAGACAAGATGCACTAACCAACACAATTAAGTTGTGCTGGGGTGAACAATAATTTGTCCACCATATCCTTTTCGAAAGGAATTCATAGAGCCTTGTTTCTCATAGTGTTTATACCATAAATTTCTCTCTAATGATCTAGTCTTTTATTTGGAAACTAACTTCTTTGAAGAAGAGATGTGTTTACATACCTCTGATGATTTTTGAACAAGTTTGAGCTTGTTTTTTAATTGATTCGCTCTTCATTGAAGTTTGTTGACATATCTCAATTTGTTTTTGTACTTGAAACACTTTGAAAGTTCATGACCTTTGAGAGAACAATAAGAGCATGTCAAACTGGAAGATGATTCAGACGCCCTAGATGTGTAAGCGGCTAGACACATAGTGGAACCTGAAAAAATCAGAAAAAGAGTTTCCAGTAGAAACAGGTAGATCCGTTTTTTCTTCCAGACCGGTTGAGATTTCTTCTGAAAGAATATCAAGATTTATGTATGTATTGCTACAATTATCAAAATAAATATTTTCACAAAGAAAAGCAACACTTGAATTTTCGTCTTCATTAGAATCATAGTTGTCAGACATTTCATCAAGAGTTGTAGCTAGAACTTTGTTCCCAATGTATTTTTTACGATTTGGACACTCATTTGCAAAATGGCCAAAACCTTTACACTTAAAGCACTGAGGCATATCCACGTCATCAGTTTCATCAATATCCATGTTTTTAGGAGGAACACGATTATGAGGTTTAACTGATGACCTAGGTTTATCTCTGGAGAATCGTTTACGTCTCTTCAAAATAAGATCCCTAAACTTTCTTGTGATCAAGGAGACTGACTTATCAAGATCTTCATCTGATGAATCAGCCTCAGAAAGATCATCTTCAGAGATGCAAACACTTTTACTTTTGTCAAGTAATTTAGTGTTCTTTTGTGCTTTGAAAGCCACATCAATTCCGGATTTGGATGTTTGCTCATGATCAAAGATCTTTAACTTCCCAACCAGAGTGTTTCTGGAAAGAGTTATAAGGTTATTACCTTCAAAGATGGCATGCTTCTTAGAATCGTATCTAGATGGCAGCAATCTGAGAATTTTCATTACAATATCTTTTTTAGGAATAGTCTTACCCAATGCAAAATATGCATTAACAATTTCAGACACTTTGTGATTAAACTCATCAAATGAATCTTCATCTGCCATACGAAGGTTTTCCTAATCGGAATTTAGGTTTTGATTCCTAGCTTCCTTTTCACTGGTATTTCCTTCAAATACGGTTTCTAAGATATCCCAAGCATATTTAGACTGACTGTACGTAGTCATATGGTGCTGAAGATCTGGGGTAATGGCATGGATGATAGCATTTAACCCGTCAGAATTTTTCTTTGCAGCGAAAATCTCGGCAGGTTCATATGCACCAATATCCTTTGGAACAGTTGCATCGCCTTCTGCAACAACCGGAGGATTATAGCCATTAACAACAAAACCCATGATTGAAAATCACGTGCTTGAAGAAAGGCACGCATATTAATTTTCCACCATAAGTAATTTGAGCCATCGAAGACTGGTGATACGTTTATGGAGATAGCACTTCTGACCATATTCAGATCGCTACAAACACAGACTTCTAAGGTCTTTAACGTGTTTGCCTGCTCCGATACCAATTGAAAAAGCGGGGGTCTAACAACCATACCCAATATTTCGTTTGGAAATCTGAATAGACAAACTCCAATATACTTTCAAGAGAATCAACTAGACAGTCAGACTCAATCTAAAAAAGTATATCAAAGAGTTTTGTATCTATTTTTCTCAATTCAATCTGCAATCAGCAAATAGAAATTTGCGATCCCGATTGAATATAAGAGAAGTAACTTGAACGGTACCAAAGAACAATGTTCAAGGATCAATCAATTTCAATCAACAACCAAAGGTTGGATTTACCAATTGATCGATTCAACGCACAACCTGTGATATTTCAATTATATAACAAAATATAATGCGGAAAATAAATAACACATACACCAGAATTTTGTTAACGAGGAAAACCGCAAATGCAGAAAAACCCCGGGACCTAGTCCAGATTTGAACACAACACTGTATTAAGCCGCTACAGACACTAGCCTACTACCAATGAACTTCGGACTAGACTGTAATTGAACCCTAATCAATCTCACACTGATTCAAGGTACAGTTGCGCTCCTTACGTCTCTGATCCCAGCTGGATACTACGTACTTTATTCCCTTAGCAGATCTTACCCACAACCAAGAGTTGCTACGACCCAAAGTCGAATACTTGTTAAACAAATTTGTCTCACACAGAAAAGTCTATAGGAATAGATTAGTTTTTCTCCCACAGAAATAACTACGAGTTTTGTTCCATCTTTTGATAAATCAAGGTGAACGGGAACCAATTGATATACCGGACTTATATTCCCGAAGAACGGCCTAGAAATATCAATCACCTCACAATAATCTTAATCGTATGGAAGCGAAACAAGATATTGTGGAATCACAAACGATGTGACGAAGATGTTTGTGACTACTTTTCATCTTGCCCATCGGAGATTAAATCTCGAGCCAATCTTAAAGAAAATAGTACTCAGATACGATATAAACAGCAAGATCAGATCACGCAACTACAGAGAAAATAGTTGGGTCTGACTTCACAATCCCAATGAAGTCTTTAAGTCGTTAACCTACAGGGTTTCGTGAAAAACCTAAGGTTAAAGGAAAATCGACTCTAGATTATACAACTAGTATCATACATGAGGTGTAGGGATTCGGTTTCCCAGTTGCTAGAGTTTTCCTTTATATAGTTTTAAAATCAGGTTTTGAAATCTAAGTTACCATGGTAACAAAGCATTCAATATTCATCGTTAGAATGAAAACCTGATTAGATTCAAGCTAATATCTTTCAACCGTTAGATCGAACTTAGCTTGTTATATACAAATGAAATGTACCTTCATTTAGGTATAGTAACCGTACCTAAACGTGTACACCATGTTGGCTCAACCGTAGATAACCGAGGTTAGCTATATGAATACTCTCATATCAACCTTATTCATCTTAACCATAACTAGTTCAAATGACTAAAATGAAACTAGTCAAAGAGTTGTTCACTTGCTATATTCTCATAGAAGTGTACAAGAACACAATTGAAGCAAAATCGGTTTGATTCACTCGAATCAATTTATGAACATTATAGCCACGGTTTGCAAAGAATGCATTCCTTAATATATAAATGTATTAGTTAATGAGCCACTCAAGTATGTAAACGGGTATACTTTAGTAGCCGGTCTGAGTTTGGGTTCGCCAGTATGCGAACGGGTACTCATATTTAGTACACTTCCAAAATCCAGCATAAATTCCCGGACCTATACCTTACGCAAGTATGTGTACCGGTATGTGTACTTGGTATACGGAATTTCACACCATCAAGTACGCATATGGGTATGCATACTTTAATTCCGGTCATGGATCGCATACATGCAAGAATGCACACTATGTTTTATAATCCGATGATGGTTAAGTATTTTAAACTCTTATTTCAATCGTTGAAACTTTCTTAGAGGATGACAATAGCCGTTTTCACACACTATTAGCATCAAAGCAATTTTCAAGTTATTGAATAATCATAACAAAACATTCCAAGTCTACACCAAATGATTGTATCACACAAACCATGCAAGATGTTACTCGACGATTTTCACATGATCATCTTTTGACTTTCGTAAAGAATATAAGATGAACTTGTTTGAAGCGACAGCTTTCCAACACATATTCCGAGAAATATGTAAGCGAGTTAAACATATCTCGAAATCTCAAATGTGTATAATAGAAAGCTATATCGTAACACGACTTATGTCTCAATATAGGAGATATAGTAGAAACAGAGACTTTCCAAGTGATATATGATTTTCAGTCTCCACATACCTTTTTGTTGATAAAGTTCCACAAGGTCTACTTAGTAGTTCTTCGTCTTCAATGATGAACGTCGTGAAGTCTAATGCTCAATCCGAGACATCTATAAGTAGACTAGAAATCAAGATTTATAGTTTTGATCACTAACATTGACAAATAATATTGAGATATCAATGCTTGCGAGTTCGATCGAGCAGTGCTCTAACACATTAGTTTCCAGAGTACAAATACAGGACACATCCTTTTTCTTGAAAATAATATCTAACCAAGAAAGGTAAAACAACTTACATGTCAGCATCTCAATTGATGCTCTCATTTTCATGATGATAGAGAGGAAAAAATCATCCTTGAACTTTTTTTATTATGCCTTTTTGGATTATCCGATAAAGACTGAAAATGTGAATCCTAGGTTTAAAAGATCAAACATCCATTGTCATTTTAACATGAAATGTATTGATTTACATCCTCCGAACATTTTTGCAAGAACATACTGCTTTTCATTAATGAAAAAAATAACATATAATCCAATAAAAATTGATAAAACATGGTCACAGTTCAAACAATCGAAATCCTCCTCTAATTGTCGGGGCATCTTAATTATCAAAGTACGCAATCGTACTTTATAATAGAAGAGTCCAAATCCACTAGTTCCAAGCAAGTTCCAAAAAACTAAATTCATTTTTGCCTTTCTTAAAGTCTTTAAATGAAAATAACTTACCGTACGAAGATTACCTTGGTGGAGTCAGGTGCATCCGCAAATCAAAATTCAATAATGAATCCTTATTAAAAAAATACATAAAAACAAAATTATTTACTTAGCAAAAAAAATTCCAATCGGGAGAACAAAAAGTATTTTTACCCATTTTCTATTTACCTCGTATAATTATTTCCTTCAACTCCATACACTTGGCAAAATTCAGAAATAAAGTGATAAGATCAAAAAAATGAAAATTAGTATCATGAGCACTAAGAAAACCAACATCCATTGCCAATGGGTGAAATATTGGCTAGAGAGCATGCAAGTTGTACAAATCCAATGCGATGTAAATATATTTTAGAGAGCACTTCTTAACAAATGCGAGGTCTATAAAATTTGAAAAATTGTCTCAAATATACAAATACATATTGGTTCCCGTAGATTTTCTTTGTAAAACAAATATAACACCTTTACTATTATATTAAAAATAATCTAGATTAACAAACCATTACAACAACCCCATAGGGGACAATTCTCAAGTGAATTATTTCATATTAAACTCCCCCTCCCCTCCTGCCTCCTAATTATTTCATTTATTTTCAAGAGCAGTTCCGAAGTTCCTATTAAGCCCACCCACATCGACAAAAGCATGGGTAGGTTGTGATAGTTGGGTTAGCTTCCTCCCTGATCATGTTATCCAATAAATACAACACGTGCTTCATCCAATTTTTTTACTTCACATAAAGGAATTATGATGGAATCGTAGGTATCAGATCTTGCTTTTAGCTCCACCTCTCCTAGTTTTTCCAAGAGATTAAGAACATCCTTGAAGCAGTTTTCTCGTGTTAGTATATATAAGTTAATTGTAGAGGCTAAGACCTGGAATCCACCATCGCTTCCTCATTTCATTGCAAAGCTTTGACGAGTCAAATAATTGTCAAATGAAAACCAACTTTTTCCATCTTCAGTTGGACAACCAGAAGTCAGCGAAATTAAATGGTTGAATCTAAACAAGCAAGTAGCTGATATATGTGAGATTCATCCCTCAGTTGCACTGAACGATTATCAGTCCCCACTGGACACTCAACATGGTTGTGCAACCATTTGGTACTAAAATGAAGACTACAAGGATGAAAAATCTACAAGAATCTCCAAGAAAGAAAATTAAAAAATCTGTTGAGCATGTTGATAAAAACATTTGAAACTCATGTTTGGATTCTAAAAGAAATTCATTTTCAACGTTTTCCCTATAAGAGTGCAAATACAAACAAATGGTCACTGAAACATGAGTCTGACAATGGCATGAAAGCAATAAAAAAGTTTTTGCCTCGGTGTTTTATAGCTAAGCTGCATTAGCATAACACATCTGAGATATCACCTAGACAAGGTTGTTGACAAGGTTTACAAACAATATTCCGCAAATTTTATATGCAGTGTCCAAGACTTTGCAAATTTTATAGCTAGGAAATGGAAAATTACCAAGACTGGATACCTGATTTCAAAATGACTTTTCAAAGTCCAAAAGTTATAGCGTGTTTGGATACCAGAAGCAGAAGGCATAAGCAAAACTATTTTGCTTCCAAAAAGTCGACTTTTTTTCTTCTAGAAGTTGTTCTGCAACGTTGCATCCAAACTAACTTCTTGCTTTTTAACCTATAGAAGTCAAAAAAATTACTTCTGGAAGTGTGTCAAAACTAACTTCTTGTGAAGTACATAAGAATTTGCTTTTGGACTTCTGTTGATGGTGGTTTTTAGTTCAGGGCTAAAATTGTAAAACCCTGTATTTAATGTGCCGTCGTTCTGCAAAGAAACAGATCCATTTAAAAGTTTGAGTGCCTAAGACTCTTTACTTACATATGTATTGAGAAATTCAGTATATTTATATATGAAATTTATCCAGAATGCAGCATGTAGCAACAATTCCAAATATTCTACAAATTTTATCCTCCACCTGCATTACACACTAATGCATGGCCTGTCGAGTACTTATTCTATGCTATGTTCCCAAGCTGAACTCTTGATACTGACATGGCATGAAAATTAGTGTTTGCTCGCAGCTGAGTAGCATGAATTTCCTGAAGTGTCAGGATTAAGACGTGCGTGGAAGTACTCAATCAGAGGCATGCAAATTTATGCTGCCCTCTGAGATAAAAATTAGTGATTTTGTGTCAATGCGCAAAATTTGCCAAAATTGATTGATTTTGTGGCAGCTCGCAAAATTCAATCTTTCTAACCTAATTTTGCCAATTTACAAAAATTAGGTTTTTTGCGGCCTGCGTAATATCTCGAACCCTATTGGTCGAGACCAAACCTAGGCAAGCTAGGAAATTGATCCACCATGGAACTAGTAGGAGCAAATCCTACCAAAAAAGGGAAATAGGAAGAAATGAGGAAACCGAGACCCACTGGAGCCGTGGAAGAAAGGGCTTGGCTGCGCCACTTGGACGACCAATTTTCCCTAACTCGAGCTTCCTTTGGCCGGCGCTCCTTCTTCTATTTTGTTGGCTGCCGGCTCCCTTTTCCCATCGACCAATCAAATCGCTCTAAATGCGCATCCTACACTTTTAATTAAAAGGTGGAAGTTGGCTGGTCGGCACACTTAAATTCCTTAAGACATTGAATTTTGGCTGCCCACGCCAGTCTCAAAATGATCACAGCCGCACGATTTCTCCGACCGATTTATCACACTTAGCTGCCTCCTGGCACGACCAAACAAGCTCCACAAAATTTACCGGTGGCACATTTCCGTTCCAGCAAATCGGAACTCCCCTAGCCTGCAGGAAGCATCCATGATCGCTAGCCAAACTAGGCTAATCGCGCTGTTGAAAAAGAGGTTTAACGAGTTAAGACATGCCATGGCAGTCTCGAATCCATCGTGGCCGTCCAACTTAGCCAGCCTAGTTGGATGGCTTAAATTTTGTTTTGGGCGACCAATGAAGTGCTGGTATGCTCACCGGAGACTCGCCTTTAGCCTTGGAAAATCATGTTGCTCACGACCTGCCAGCAGCACATCAAACCAATCACTCAAAGTAGGTTGGTTTCACGGTTGTGAAACCCTAATTCATGTTAGCGGCAGCACATTACTGTCACAAAACTATCTCGGTCGTCCAACTTGGCTAGCCAAATCGATCGGCCCAGATCCAACTCTAAGCGGCCAATGAAGTGCTGGTATGCTCACCGACGACTCACCTCTAGCCCTGACTAATCGAATTGCTCCCAGCCTGCGGCTAACGCCTAAAATCGTTAGCTCAAAGTAGGTTGGTCACACGGCTTTAAAAGCCTCAAGATCGACCAACGGCAGCGCATAACTTCCGCATATAAATCCTGGTCATCCAACTTCGCCAGCCGAATTGACCGGCCTAGATCTAATTTCAAGGAACCAATAAGATGCTGTCGTGATCGCTAGAAGCCCCTCTTCCATGAGAACCGATCGACACATCCTCAACTCGCTCGGATAGCTCCTGGCAGCTGCTCAAAGATGGTCGATCGCTCTCTTTTTAAGATATTAAGTTCCGCGACTAACCAGGGCAGGCTCTATACAACGATGCTTCATGAGCATCGATTATTTTGAGCTGCTTACTTAAAAGCGATGCTTTACACATGCATCGAATACAGGCGATATTTCATGAATATCGATTTCACAATAACTTAATTATTTAACTTAAGAGTATTACATGCTATTTTCTGCGGCAAGTCTCATGGATTGACTTGCCACATATGACTGCCCGCCGCCTAGTTTGCGTGTGATTGGTCGAAATAAATTAGGTCTTGCAAGCAAGACCCACTCAGCAACTTGCTACATATTTTCCACGAAAATACTCGAGACATTAAACATGTCACAAACTGGGGGATGCTCATCAGGGTGTTGATCTGGCGGTTTACATCGTGCGGCGTGCAACACGCCCATTATGAGAAAGTGTCAGGAAAGGCGGACGGTTGATAGCAGTAAAGGAGTAGTGGGTGTAAAGCTGATCGATCTTCCCTTCATGACAGGGACATGGTTTTCACCACTTCTACACGATCCCTACTTCTCCACTACTTAAATACCTCCACTTCCTACGAGATAAGTGCGTTCAACTATGACTTGCATAAATAGGTTTTCAATCTATTTCAACCAACAACGGTTATCCACACAAGTATCCAGAAAACATAAAAATAACTTATAGCTTACATTCTGCAAGCAAGTTCCACATTCTGATACAAGTCATAAAGCAACCACACCTTCATAGTTAACCATTCTGATCTCAACACCTTCTTCGCTTCCCTCCCTAAGATCAACCAATTTCCTTCATTTCATGACCGAAGCAATACTGGAACGACCATTTCTTGGTTTAGGCCAGAATTTTACAGATTGATCTCTCGAATCTAAAGTACTCATGTGCAGTACATTTGTTTAGGGTTTAGATTCATTTCTCGGCGGCACACCCAAATTTACCATTTCCAGCAGAATCAGTTTTTACCCCACAACAACTTCTAAAAATCGAAAATAAGAATCAGTTTGGATGGTTGATTTCAAAACGACTTTTAGAAACCCAAAACTTAACTTTTTACGAAGCAATATAGTTTTGCTTCTAACTTCTACTTCTACTTCTGACATTTTTTTCTTTTGTGAAGCAAAATAGTTTTGTTTTAGTTATGCATCCAATTTATTTTCAGAAAATGGGCTATTTGGCCAAAAGGGTTCTTTTCCTGGTTCAGATGGACGGGTAAACTTTTCCCTTGGGTCAAATGGACGGGACATTTTTTAATGGGAACAGAAAAAAGTGCCCTTATAAACTTCATCTTACTCCAATACAAAAATAAAAACATGTTTAAGAAAGAACATCGATCTTCTTCTTCACCATCTTTATCTTCCTCCGCCATCCCCACTTCCACAAAATACCAGCGCCACCATAAAAAAACATAACCCTTTTCCGCCTTCATCATCGACACCACCAATATCATATACTCTACCACAAACAGCAACACCACCATCGATAACATCAATTTTCTCTATTACCAACATCGACACCACTGGCACCATTTCCACCACCTCAAACTCCGTCGTCGTCGATCATATCGCGTTTCCCCCAAAACCATCATCGACACCACAACCACCACCATTATCCAAAAAGAATTTTCTAATGCCCTAATTTAATTGAATTTTCTCAAATTCATAAATTAAGAGAGTTAAGGTTCTGTGTTAATTGATGAATTTCCTCAAATTGGTATGTATCAAGACCCTGATGTTAGACTACGTTCAAAATGGTTTCATCTTAATTAGTAAATTTGATGCACATTTGTACATATGTTTTAGCTTTGTTTGTGAATGTGCAATGTGAATGTAATGCTTTAATTGTAAGTGTACCATGTTCTCAATTGGGTTGAACATGATTTCATCCAATTTTAAACTGAGATGAACTTAGTATCATCCTGTTTTAAATGTCTAAATTGATTGATTGATTGATTTTTTTTGGAAATATGGACATACTCAATGTTATTACTGAATGAAATTGGTTTCATCGTGTGTTATTATTGGATGAAAACTGGTTTCATCATGTCTTGCCAGTTGATGGAATCTTTGTACATTCAATGCTATTACTGAATCAAATTGGTTTCATCATGTCTTTCCACTGAATGAAACCTATGCACATTTTATGTTATCACTGGATGAAACTGGTTTCATCATGGGTTACTAATGGATGATACTAGTTTCATCTAGGTTTAGAGTGGTCACTTTGAATGAAATAATGTTTATTTTTTGTAGGAATCAAAAGAGGGACAAGAGCCAACCGGCTGTGAATTGGATGCTCAGACTAATATCCCTAAATGGGCTATCAGTATCAGCCAACAAAAAAAAAAAAAAAAAAACGGGACAAGACTGTTAGTGGATCAAGAAAACTAAAATAGCAAGGTGTAAGATCAAATTGAAAACACAAAATTGGTTAAAAAGACCAAAATCAACAAATCCTGGGTGAATAAGACATCTAAATTTTGATACTGTTTAAATGGACAAAAATACAAATATAGCAAGGATGTAAACAATTTCATCCTGCCTATTTTCAAATACTTTTTCTTTTCTTTTTTTTAATTTATATCATGATGCATCCAGTTTCGTCCTTGCTATTTTTTAAGTTTAAGTCAGGATGAATCCAGTTTCATCCTTGCTATTTTTTTTTGTCAATTTCACCCATACTAATTTTTACTCGTCCATTTGAACCAGGTTTTAAAAATATTTGGACAAATGACCCATTTTCCGAATTGAAAACTAGACACGAGGTGAACTTTGTTGCTGAATCAAGAACGCAAAATTGGCATGATGTGATTAACTGCAAGAACTGAGACTATTTGGCTCCGTTGATTTGTTTAGCACAAGGTTGCCAATAAAAAGAAGTTATTCTTGTAGTTTTTTTTTTTTTATATTTTTGCTTGTAAACTATTATCTTTGCATTCTTTATTTATATGCATCTCAACCGCAGTGTGAGTTTATATGAGAACTTACATACATCATCCTATGGTGTTATTTGTACGATCTTGTCAGAAATGTTTAGGATGAACCTGGTTTCATACTGAAAAAAGTTTGTTTTTTGTCAGAAATTTACAAGATGAAATCAGATACATCCTGAGCAAAATTTATTTTTGACATAAATGTACAAGATGAAACCAGGCACATCCTAAAGAAAAAATGTTTTCCTATCCGAATTAATCGAAGGATTCTGGTTTAATCTGTGATGTAACTGAACTCATTAAAAGAACTTTAATGGTTTAATTAGAGATGTACGTAAAACCAATAGCATTAGTGGAAATCAACTAGTGTTTACCAATAATATCACAAACTATTGCTGCACTACTTTCCGATTTAAAATAGATTGAATAACACACACTTTTGGTATAAGTTGATGCCCCGGAACATTCGAAACTTAAAATGTTCATATGTGTGCTTGAGATGAACTCTAGGCGTGAAATTAAATCACACCGGTATCTTAATTTCAAACTAAGAAAAAACAACACAACCACTCTGTTATTGATGGTTAAAAAAAAAAGGATACACTACTAAAGATTTATAAAGATTTATAAAGATAAAGAAAGATAAGAACTTTTACTTTTTCCTCTCTTGGGACTTTTATCGAGCAACTCGTAGGCGTTTTGTTGTTGATGGAGAGTTAAGCATTTGTTGTTCTGTTTTTCCGCTTATATAGCTTATCTTCAACCTTCACACTCAAGTTGGATATGTAAGAATATTTTTGTATGACTAAAATATTCCCTTGGGCCCATGTAATAATCTTGGTAATCTAGATTATTGCTATACTTATGTTCGGTTTCCTTTATGGGATTATTATTCCTAATATCTCTTCTTTGATGGACGGTCGAGATTTAATGCCAACACTAAATCCTAGGAACTTGGTCCTCCTTCTACCTATAAGAGGAACACAATAACCATCAGTATTGAGTTCGAGAATTTAACATTCATAACGTACGAGGTGAAGAAGGAGAAACCAAGACCTCCACAAGGTATTATGGTTACATAAAGATGATCGGTGATGTACTCCGGATTAGCGTCATAAGGTATTTCTTCTAAACTAATCTTGCATATTTATTGAGTGATTATCATGAAATTCAACGATCCTAATTAACGATCTATAAAATTAAATCTTATAGTTGGTATCAGAGCTAGTGTTTAGAACTCATGATCATCCATTGATAAAATGCAATTACGTATTATTTTTTTGTTTGCCGCTATGTATATATATCTCACATCAAAGTTACATCCATTTGATAGTGACGATGTTTTCATGATCGATCAATTCGTAAAACTTAAATCGAAATTAAACGTATACAGAAAATATGTGCCTACATTAATGCTTAGAATTTACCTTTTCCCTAAATTTGGAAGGCAAAACATCACCGGGTGGGCCTGTGCATTTAAGTTGGACAATCTTTTTTATTTTGTTTATAATAGGTATGTGGGCTAATAAGGGTAATAAACTGTGAATTATTATTCGACATAAAATATTAATGGGATATAAAATCTTAAACGGTGAAAATCTTTTCGTTTTAATTGACTGAGAGCCATAAGGATCAATGAGGTTAAGTCTGAAATGATTGACGGGTCCATACAAATCCAATTGGCCACAAAATATTAAAGTTTGAGAAAATGTTAAAGGGCTCCACATTAAAACGATTGACGGGTCCATACAAATCTAATTGGCCACAAAATATTAAAGTTTGAGAAAATGTTAAAGGGCTCCACATTAAAACGTTAAGGTAAGTCAATTTGGCATTATAACTGAATTTATGGTGGGACAATATTATTCATTTCCTTCACTGGCACCTTGACTGTTTTATTTATGTTAGTTAACTTTTACGATGACTTTAACGGTTAGCTTTTAACTGGGACAAATTGGATTTTGACCGAATCCGATTACGCTTGTTTTGGTTCCATGATATTATAGATTGTATTAAGCTACATAATCAGCACAATTATAAATGATGACAATATCAAAAGGATTATAAAATTGTTTTATCCAAGGAAATGTGAAACAGCTAGTATGCTTCCGCTTTATCGAAAACATTAATGCACAATCAAATCCGTTTTCTTGACAAACGATATTATGATAAAAACCATTGTTTGACATGCACTATTAAATTTGTGTGTACATTATGATATGGCTGTGTGTTCGTGCGTTAGGGTATAGTTTCCCTCAGATTATTGTTTTTCTTTTTTGATTTTATGAGATTATACTTGAAATTATTATGGGACTCTTTAGTTATCACCACAGTGATACTAGAGTGTTATATCTCAGTATAATCATAATGTCATATTATAAGCATGAATTTGCAAACCATAAAGTGTAGGTTTTGCAGTTATCGACATCATATGATAATGACATTATTTTAGTTGATTGGCTATCACCACAGTGATGTCAAATCACTTTTGGTCATGATCACAATTTTGTCAAATGCTTGTAATCTTGTTTTTCTTACATATATCAGAACAAAATTTACCCACAGGAAATTGGAGTTCACATATTTAAGAAAACACTGACAGATATGATTGTTGATCATATATTATGGATATGAATTGATTTGAATCTTGTGGGTGTCTTCTGTCATTTTGTTTCACTTTTCTCTCAATGTTGATGATAATTTCAATTGTACGTATAAAATTATTGTGCTTAAGATTCTTAGGTCATAATTCTTTAGTTATCACCACAGTGATACTAGAGTGTTTTATCTTAGCAATAATAATAATTTTATTGTAAGCACAAATACGCCAAGCCGTAAAGGCAAGGTTTAGTAGTTATTATGGCATTATTTGAGTTGTTTGGCTATCACCACAGTGATGTCAAATAATTTTTCCAGTCATAATCGTTATCATGTCAAGTGCTTATAATATTGTTTTTCTTAAATGTATTAGAACAAGAATTACCCACAGGTAATTTGAGACATGTTTAAGATAACATTGGAGTGTACAATATCTATCATACATTATGGTAATTAAATAATTGGCACATGATTTTACGTTATTTCTTAAAAGTGCATAAAAGAAAAATTACATAAATTAACTCATTATCGAGTTGAGTAACCTATTACGAATTTTTCATATTTTCATGAATATTTTTATTATGTTGTCCAAAACTTATTGCATCCTCTATGAAATTGAGATTTTATTGTTGATAAATTTCTCCATATTTCTGAAAATGATATTCATTGACTATTTAACACCTTTCATATTAATTCATCATATATCTGTTATTTATCATGATTTTTAAGTTTGTATCATATTTAAATGAGTGATGCATCAAAGAACTTTTCTTCAATGAAATTTTGAATTATATTTATAGACTTGCTTCATGCTCGATTTTGGTTTAAGAAAAAGTTCATTATGTTTGGATATTTTTCGATTATAGGGTGTTGATATTTTTTTCACAATTTATGTATGACATGCTTTTGAATAAATGTTCGTGATTGATGTTTTAGGGTTACTCATTATTGTTTATAAGCGACTAAATTTATGATTAGATCAAGTATGTCCATATCATTGAGTGGGACTGTGCAATATCACAAGAAACGTTAGTGTGATATTTGCAATTGTACATGTTTGTTGGATAGTTTAGTTATCACCACAGTGATGCTATGCTCTTATCTGGTAAGTGTTGTATATTTTGAGTCCTCTTAGTTTGATTTAACGATTAGAACAATGCTGCTCACAAGTAGTTTTTCTTCACACGTTAAACAAGCATTAAGGTTATCTAAATATTTCATATACATGTGAAATAATAGCCACCCACAGGTGACTACAATTCACATTATATTAGGTTGAACATATTTAGAATTATTGGAGTTTGTTAATACATTTTAAGACGTGAATTGCCCACAGGTGATTCTAGTTGTATTATTTGACAGACATAATGTTGAAATTATGAGAATGTAAAATATCCACAGATATTTTTCATGTCTCACATTGTTCCTTGATAAGGTTTTACCCACAGGAGAATCTTATTGAAGGTATGTAACTATTGTAAGCTTAATTGTCATTTATCTCTATTATAAATTTCAGCTTTTTTGTTCTTATTAATTGTATATTATGATTATTATGTAGACTTTTAATGGTCCAGTTTTTGGAAGATAAAATTGTTTATCACCTGATGATTTTTCGCATTACTGTGTAAATCTATCAATTGCATTATGAATCTCAATCCATGGATGTTTTATCGAACATTCATTATTGAAATTGAGAGGCAATTATAGATAAAGTGAAAATCATAAAGTCTGACAAAGGTGGTGAATATTGTGAAAGGTATGACAAAACAGGATAATATCCTAAATCTTTTGCATAATATCTTCAAAAGTTTGGAATGGTTGCTCAATACACAATGCCAACTTATCCTTGGCATAATGGTGTATAACAAAAGGCAAAATCATACTTTTATGAAAAGAGTTAGAAGCGTGATGAGTTATGCATAATGACCACATATCAGTGAATGTATGTTCTTTCTGCAACTGCGTAATTTAAATCGATTTCCAGTAAAGCAGTTTCAAAGACATACTTTGGACTAGAAAGGCTGGAAACCTAGTTTAAATCACATTTAAGTTATGGTTGTTCAGTTGGAGGTGAGGGCTTACATTCCCAAGAATGCAAATTGGATTTGGAAACTATTATTGGTTCATTGGTTTTCCTAAATGACCCAAATGGTATTCTTTAACGTTCTAACCGTAGTATGAGACTTATTGAAACCGAAAATATAAATTCGTTAATGATGGCATAATCAGTGGGAGTGCGTGGATATATTTGTTCAAAAAATCATGATAATAATCCCTTTATTTAAGATTTCTACAGATATTGTGAATCTTCTCATTATCAGAATGTTAGATAATGAAAGACAACAAATTACTGACCCAATACTCCATCATTTAACTACTGCCAATAAAGAATTTTTTTTTGATAACAACATGAACTAGCATCAAGAAGGTCTCAACAGAGATTGAAAGAAAGTTATTCATGTCGTTTCAGTGATTTTCTTACAAGAATTTGATATGGAATGGCAAAGACTCGGTTTTCGGTTCATAAATATTATGTGTAATAATTTTGATTAATGGATTGATGCTATGTGAGCAAAAAAAAAATAAAAAAAAATCATTGGTTGAAATTCAAGTCTCGGATATTGTTTAATTGCTTGAAAGACACAAATCAGTTGTATGAAAGTGGGTCTTTCTGACCTAACACGACTGTAATAGCAATGTTAAACGGTATAAAGCAAGACTTATTTCCAAAGATTTTACTCTGAAATGACGCATTGATTATAAATAAGTTTTCCTCTCGTGTCAAAGAAAGACTTATTCAGAATTATCATAGTATTATTAGTAGCCCTGTATGACCTAAGAGTTGCATTAATTAAATGTGAAAATAGCCTTTACTAATGATAAATTTTAGTCTACAAATTTTAAAAAATCAAAGTATGAAATTTAAGCAGCCTCCCACAATGGTATATGAAATTCAACAAAACTATAAATGTTTCAAGTTTTGGATGAAATTATTACAGGTTTATGCATATACCTCAAGATCAGTGGGAGAAATTCATACTCTTGGTCTTGTATGTTAAGACATACTACCTACGAGTAGTGATCTTGACTTTATGCATATATCTATATTTTTTGTAATAAAGGATATCAATGAAGCCTACCATGTGATAGTAATATCATATGGATTACTAAAGCTCTTATATAAGGCATATATCGAATATTCAAGGAACTTCGAGATAATAACAGATTTAACAGATTTTATTTCATGTTGGATAGAAGATATAAATTTAATCTTCATTATGTCTTAATTCTGATATGAAACTTATAACAAGTTGTTAATATGTTAACTAATTGCCTAAAGATTTGAAGAACAAATTATGCCGAAGCTATCAAGATTTTGAGATACTTATCTTGACTTATGTCTCACAATTAGTTCCTCAACCTAATTAGAGTTGATTGGGTTTTCAGACTACAATTTTGCTGGATGTGCTGATTCTATAAAGGAAGAATCCCTTAAGATTAGCTCCACAATTGAGTTTGAATATGACTGCGAGACTTAGAGATTTAAGTTTGTCTCTATATTGCTTGAAATTTATGGTCTTAACTTCAACATTAAAGCACAATATGAATGCAAAGGGAACAAAACACATGAACCTTGAGTATCCATATGTGAATTATGAATTTCAGAATAATAAGTTTTTTATTTACCGTTAAGCACAATTATTTTTGCAAATGCACTTAACGAACAGTTACCTTTTAAGACCTATTAAGAAAAGTGTAAATCTTAGGTCTGTGGGAGTAACTAATTATTGAATTCAAATAGTTTATGTGCTTAGTTTTGAATACTTATTGAGCTCTTACTAATGCAATTCTGAATATATTTCTGTATCCATGTTTAGTATACACTTATGTGAATGGATGAATGTCAACAGAAATTGTCTTTCTTTTGAAGACATTACTGGACCATTATGATATTCCAATTTAAGGCCTAGTTAAGTAAGTTATTTGTGTTGTGGTACATGGAAGGGAACATGTTGATAACAGGACAATGTGCAACCGCCATGACCCGCATGAGTAGTTTGCTTGATCAAGGTATTATGTTTAACCATTAAATTTCGTTTAGCAATTATGCGCACTTATGTTTTCTATGATTAGCCATTAAATCGATTATCACATGGACCAGTGGGAGAATGTAAGAATATTTTTGTATGACTAAAATATTCCCTTGGGCCCATGTAATAATCTTGGTAATCTAGATTATTGTTATACTTATGTTCGGTTTCCTTTATGGGATTATTATTCCTAATATCTCTTCTTTGATGGACGGTCGAGATTTAATGCCAACACTAAATCCTAGGAACTTGGTCCTCCTTCTACCTATAAGAGGAACACAATAACCATCAGTATTGAGTTCGAGAATTTAACATTCATAACGTACGAGGTGAAGAAGGAGAAACCAAGACCTCCACAAGGTATTATGGTTACATAAAGATGATCGGTGATGTACTCCGGATTAGCGTCATAAGGTATTTCTTCTAAACTAATCTTGCATATTTATTGAGTGATTATCATGAAATTCAACGATCCTAATTAACGATCTATAAAATTAAATCTTATAGGATAAGAACCCAACACTTCCCATTCAAAAAATCTAAAATACTCAAAATCACAGCCATTCATCAACCATCGGCAACAACACCGCCCATTTCTAGTTTTGAAACAACCGTTTCCTTCATAATTTTCCTACCAACCAAACAAATTTCATATTGAACACTAACCCAATCCAATGTTCTGGGTTAACCAATGAAATCCTTGTTAATCTCTCTTACAAGACAATAAATATACATGGCAGAAAATTAGTTCCTTCAACCGTTTATCTCCCCAGATTTCACCCAAGCCTAAATTACTATCTTCATCAAAATTTCGTATGAACTGCATATGGTTTTTCTTAAATTGGTTTCTCACCTTCTTCCTGAAACTGCAAACAGAGAGAACAATCTCTTAAGGGCAATATAGTTAGCTGTTATAAAAAATAAAAAAAAATGTTGGGTGAAATATCCAAAATGGATAATTGAAAAGTATCTTTTTGATTTCTGTCCATATAAACAGTATCAAAATTTACAAGTCTATTTCACCCAGAAATTATTGTTTTTGGTATTTTTAACCAATTTTGTGATTTATTTTTTTCACGTCCAATTTTTACCTAAAGTTTTTAGGGGCCACTGGAAAGGATTTAGGGGCCAACAATAAAACAAAAAAGGTCACCCAAACGTAAAATGTAGCCATCCTTTGTCCCGCATAATTCATAATGGCAAAATTTCCCTTAGATAATCGATAGATAATATATTGTTTTTATCCTCCGAATGCATTCGGTAGACAAGATAAGAAGCATGCGTCTGAATGTAGTGGGTGCGGTATTTGAATGAATTTTGTTTCATTTTTCATTTCTTTTCATTTTTGAGTTATAGCCATGGCATGGTAGCATCAGCCACAGTCATATTCGGAAGATGAGTCCTGCTGTCACGCGCGCGTCCGCGTGACAGCCTAAATGAACTCGCGGGTATCAGCCGTCCGATGTTCATCTTCATAGATTATATCTGACTATGTTGACTATCTAATAAATTTATTCATTTGACAGCCATATATTTTTCTTGTATTTTTAACTAGGCCCTCTTCTTCATCATCCTTCAATACTTACTCTTTGATATCATTTCTCTCGCCTTTTCTTTCTTGATTCGTAAAGCCCCATGGTTATATTCCGATGGATGACCTCAATAGCGGATTATATAAGCTGCTATGTCCATTTGTTAATCTATAGCATCACAGTAATAATCACAACAATTTATATATATATGATCAAAATTCAATTTACAAGATTAAAAATCATAGATTTAGAGCTTTATTATTCATTAAAAATTCAGTTTTAACATGATTCTCAAAAAAATAAGATAATTAATGAAACCTCGTTTATGTGGCAGCACACTTGCACTGGTTATAAGAAATGCAAGATGACAACAAAAAAAAATAAAATAAATAAAAATAAATAAATAATGATTGTAGTCTTCTCCCATTGTCATCCTTTCAACCTCGTATAGTTCTTCGAGTTTCCATTGTCATCCTTTCAACCTCTTCTCCCATCCACGGATCTGGCTTTAGATTTTAATAAAAATTAATCCCTTCTTTTTTTCTTTTAAAGATCTCATGGCAAAGAAAAATTAGAACTTCGATAATCTAAATCAATAACTTGGTAAATCAGTTTCCATCGATTTTGAGTGAGCAACCCAAAACAAATATTAGGGTTTATGATTGTTTTAAGAGAGGAATTGGGATATCTCTTCCTCTGCAGATTTTTACAACCTTAAAAATAGAGGGCCTACTAAAAGTTAAATGGAAATTAAAAGGGTGTCAACTGATTTTATCATGGAAGAAATACTAAAAGTCAATCTTGTCAGATCCAAAGATTAAGATGAACATCCGACGGCCAGCACCTGCGAGTTCATTTAGGCTGTCACGCGGATGCACGCGTGACAGCAGGACTCTTCGGAAGATATATCATTTGAATAAACTCCCGAATATACGATGGCCCCAAAATTAGAATTTTAGAAAAACAGAGATTTTTCAAATTTTGAACTTGTAATAATCGGAGGAAATATAATTTAAAACTCCCGAATGTATGTTGCCTAACCTTCTAAAATGACCCTTGAAAACCACCTAGAGCCATGGCATGGTAGGATCTGCCACAATCATATTCGGAAGATATGTCATTTGCATAAACTCCCGAATATACGATGACCCAAAAATCAGAATTTTTGAAAAGTCAGAATTTTTGAAAAATCAGAATTTTTGAAAAACCAAAATTTTTCTCGTTTTGAACTTGTAATAATCGTAAGCTATTGCATTTGCATAAACTTCCGAATGTAAGTTGGCTAACCTTCAAAAATCCTTAGGTTTGCGCCTCTTGGAACCACATAGAGCCATGGCATGGTTTGTTATGCAACAAGCATATTCGGAAGATATTGCATTTGCATAAACTTCTGAACGCACAATGGCCCAAAAATCAGAATTTTTGAAAAACCTAATTTTTTCTGGTTTTGAACTTATAATAATCGGAAGATATTGCATTTGCATAAACTTTCGAATGTATGTTGGCTAATCGGAAGACATTAATAATATTTGCTACCGAATGATATATGGCCCCAAAACTATTTCAGTTTCAACATTTTACAATCGGAAGAATAGAATATTATATTCTCTTCCGAATATATACTGGCCCCAAAATGGGATTTTGCCTAAATCACAATTTTGAGAACTTTTTAATAATATATATATTCGGTAGTTAGTGTATTTCCGATTATTGTGTCTCTACATCAATATATTCGGAAGTCAAAAAATTCTTTAATCTACCGATTATATCCATTTTGTTCACAGGAAGATATGACCAACAATATTCGGAAGTTAATCTATAACTCTATCTCCCGAATATTGTCGATGTTCTTGAGAAATGAAGAACACGACTACATTCGGGAGTTAAAAATCATGTATATCTCCCGAATCTAGGAAAAAACAGAAAACCTTAGAATCTTTTTTTTTTTCGATTCGTCGAATTAAAGCGACATAAACCAAAAAAATCCTAGAATCTTATCTAATTTGGGCCATTTGAAGTTGCCAGAGTGTTTGGCTATCAGATTCGCCACCACCAAATACATCCGCGGCTTCGCGTCCGTCGCGTTCTTCGTCACTTTCAGCAACAATATCTTTATTTCTTGCTAAAATTCCAACATTTGGATCGATACCGCGAGCAACGGTTTTAGTTTTAGCTCTTTGGGGTTCATTACCCTTATCCGTGATTTTATAAACAAATCGACGATGTTTTTATTTGACGATTCACGACGACGATGATGAATTGAAGAAGAAGAGTTGAAAGGAAGGAAATTGAAATCAGATTTTGGTTTTTATTTTTATTTTTTCTTGAAGGGCATAAAGGTAACTTTAAATTCATATAAGGTGTCCCTTAGCTAGTGTCCTTGTATGGGTATAAATCAATGACCCCTAAATCCTTTTGAGTGGCCCCCAAAAATGCCAGGAATAAAGGAAAATTACAAATCCAAATAGACTTTTCACTTTTTGACTTAAAAACCTGGCTTGATTGGGTAGACCCAAACTAATTGGGGTATACCCAATAAGACAAAATCGGGTCATTTTGAAGTAAAATCAAGCCACCCCTTAACCTTGTATTTTCTAAATGGCTAATATGCCCTTGTTTAATTAACACTAAAAAATCTAATTAGCTTAATTAATTGAGTTTAGATTAAAATTTTGAAATTACGAATTCAGTAGTCTTTAACCCGTCTTATGAGTTCGATTTGGATCAAAAAAAATTGTTTTGAAAATGTGAAAGGCCGGCAAGGTCGACATTTGAATAAGGTGTTATGGTAGGCTTTTATGGATGCTTGACCAATTACAAATGCAGGCATTGTCTACGGATGAAGAACATGCCGACTATATCCGACCGGCAAGGTCTGCGAATGAAGAACATGCCGACAACATATGGCCGGCAAGGTCGATAAAAAATACTCTGCCGACTATAACATTTTTGACATGCAGAGAAGGTGATACAAATGCATGATTCGTCGGGAAGGTACTAATTTCATAACTTGCCGACTATATTTTAGTCGGCAAGGTATAGAGATGGATATCTTGTCGACCCTGTAATTGCTAAATTCAGAGATGAAAAGTCGGCATGTTATTCAACCTTATACCCTGCCGATTATATTTTGGTCGGCAAGGTCGACAAAAAATACCCTGTCGACTTTTGGTTCGTTTTGATTCTTCGTTTTTTTTTGATTTTTTTTTTATTTCACATGTATAGTTATAGTGTAGAAGAAAGATTTTGATTTTTTTTTTTATGTTTTGGTCGGCAAGGTTTTTTAGTATGGGCAATTTGGTCTTTTAACACCTTTTAAACACCCCTTAACACACTACTTTGGATGGGAACAAAATGGGTATACCCCAATTAATCTGGGTATACCCCAATCTCGCCGGGCTTAAAAAGTCGAAAAGCTGCTTCTACATTGCGTATCCTTGCTTCCAGAGAAGTTAAGTTACTTCTCCGAGGATTGTGTGAAATAAAATTGTCTTTGTTCTCTCAATTTCTTCTTTCTCTTTCAATATATTCTTTTTCTTCCTCAACACTGGAAATAATGAATCTTCCTTCGATTAAAAACCCATTAAATTACTTTGAAAATTAATATGATTCATTGTTTTAATCAGACAAATTCTTAATCACAAAAATCATTAATTTCGTTACTTACGAAACTCCTGTGAAGATCGACTCGGTAAGTATCATCTACTAAAACCCCAGTTCTCAATTTCAATTTGGTTCGATGATTTTCTTTTCATGTTATTCAAATTCGTAACCCTTAGATTAAAAGATGTAACTTTGTTTGATAATTCGTTATGGCTTGATAGATTTCAATGTGGTTATGCGTAGAATTTTTGTTGCTTGATAATTCTATAATGTTAGCAAATAGAAGTTAGATTAGGGTCTTACATTAGAAACCCCTCTTAAGGCTCTGTATTTTTATTTTTGGGTTAAGCATTTGGGAGTAAAATGTTGTTAGTCTTTTGTTAATTTTGCATTAGGATGAAATTTGTTTCAAAAGATACTTAATACAAACTGTACGCAATGGTAAGATGAAATGCATGCCCTATATTAGATTGTTATACATGATGGTCGTCTCTAATGTTTGTGTAGATTATGACTTCAAAAGAAGCTGCGTTGCCTTTGTTTGAAGATGTTAATGAAATTTACGCCGATAGGTTTTAACTGCATTAGCCATGTTGATGGCAGTTCTTGCGCCAGGCTCTTATAAGTAAATTGCAATTCTTAGAATAAAAATCCTGTATATGACTGATGATGCACGTATTAATATTTTTCTATACAGACAACTATGAAGTCCAACTTAGATTAAGAATTGGTACATCACTGTCTTAGCTCGACTGGTAGAGCACATTGTGTTTAGCCGTATAGATGTGGCTTCGACTCCCGCAAATGGTATAGAATTTCATTGAGCCAAGGCATATGTTCTTTTGATTCCCATTTATCTCTGTAATATGCAGTGTGACGTAGGGACACTAATGTCCTCACGTAATGTCGATGATGGCCGACACTGTTTATCTAGTGGATGTCATTTTTCCTAAATTTTGATATCCTTAAATTGGTCAGCGACTAGATTATTGCAGCAAGACGGTCTTATATCATTTTAGAGATGTTAGATAGGTATGTTGGTATCTATTGTTTGTTAAGAACTGGATTGTTTTGGAATAAGAAGAGCAGTGTATTCGGTAATTATTGATAATTACTGAATGAATTATGCTGCGGTACCAATGACCTATGCTTGCTTTGGTGCATATTGTGCCAGTTTTCAAAACAAATACTAATAGACCTGTGACATTATTCTAGCCTTTCATAAACTTCATCAGTTAGCTGCTTGTTTGTTTTCATGCATGCATACAATTATCTGACATAGCTTTATATGATAGTGTGCTTGTGTGTCTGTGTACCCACACAACAATTCTTTAGTTGGTCATTTTGCACAAGGATTCTTTACTATGTCTAGCAAGTGGTATCCATTTCCTTTGAATTATTTGCAAGATATAGCAATGACGTCAGTCTGTTTGGTGAAGGAGGAGTTGTTTATACTCTATTGGTAGATGTAGAGACCTGAAAATAGTTGATGTTTTGTGTACTTGAGTCGTTATGTGTCAAATGCTAAAATTCTTATTTATTTGTGCTTGCAGGGGCCCGAAAATGCAACACTAACCTCATTAGCTCCCGTATCTGAAGCAAGTACTGCAGCTTCCTAGCCAAGTGTTGCAGCCTCCTCGACTTCAAAGACATCAAAAATCAACCTAGAAATCTCTCTCTGGTTCTGTAGACAATAAAGAAATCGTAATACGATGAAAGATGATATCTCATCAGACAAAGGAATAAGTTTCCCTGTCGATCCAAATCTTCCTAGATGGCAGTGTCAAAACTGTCGTCACGCACTTTGTATTGTCGGTGTTGATTCTTACGTAAATGAATCCGCTTCTCGTGCTGGTTAGAGTTTTATTCAATCATCTCTTAATTCTTAAATTGTTTTCTTTCAATTTTGACTTGAATTTCTTACAATCTGGAACTTTAAATGAATTCCCATCTTAGTAGTTAATCTGAATTAGAAGCTGGGAATAATTTAATTTTAGTTCGAATTTGCTCAGTTGATTCTTGAAATTGAGAAAAATCAATCTTTCTTTCTTCAAATATTGACAACAGTTCAATCTTATGTTGATGTGTTTGGGCTAGACTAGCTTAATTCCAAGAATCTCAAATTACCAACTTATATTTTGCTTCCTTTGAATCCTAGGTTTCAATGGATTAAATTACTATTTGGCTTTAAAATTGTTTGAATTTGATGGGTAAGAATTCCTATTAGACTCAAATTTTAACCATGTTGCTTGTACTGAATCTTACTGTCTCAGTTTGTTAGAGCTTCAGAATTTCCAATTTAATGTAAAGGATAAGCATGGGTTTCAGGAATGCAAGGCTCTTCTGTTCATGGAGGAGCAGGCAGCGTTATGGCTTCAACTAAAATGGATCATTCCTTTGTTGTTTTATCGAAGCAAAAAAACTCATCACAAGGTGGTGTTCCTCCCCGGCCTCGTGGTGGACCAGGTGATAACCGTGCGGGTGGGAAAGCAATGGAAGACTCCTTTGTTGTGTTGCCACCAGCTGCTGCGTCCATGTATAATAGTGAATCTGGTTCAGATGGAGGAGCTCATTTACCATCATCTGGAGGAATTCCTGGTAACCATTTGCATCCAAACAATTCTGGTTTTCACTCGAGTATAACTGTTTTGAAACGTGCATTTGATATTGCCACCACTCAGACTCAGGTATAATGCGCAAACTTCCTTTTTATCTTTTCATTTTGTTTTAGTATTCAAACTATTATCTGTGACCATGAATCTGAAGCTTTTGTTATAAACCTTGTGAGATTGTTGCTTTCTCTTGCCTTATTGTTATTTGTTATACAGGTTGAACAACCTTTATGTTTGGAATGTATGCGGGTATTGTCTGATAAACTTGATAAAGAGGTTGACGATGTGAACAAGGACATTAAAGCGTATGAAGCTTGTCTTCAGCGTCTTGAAGGAGAGACACGTGATGTTATGAGCGAGGCTGATTTTTTTCGCGAAAAGTTAAAGGTGCTTAGTTTGCATCACCAAACTCATACTTCTTGTCTCTTACTTTTTGGCAAGAATGGGAAACTGTCTTCGCCAATAATCTATTTATTTACTGTATGTTAGTGAATAGTTTCTAGTGTATGCTCAGCACTAGAGCAACATGTACAGAGTGACTTCTTATTTCACAACTTGACTACATCATTAACGATGTTCTCTGATTTTCTTTATAGATCTTATTTCAGTCCTTTTTACTGCATGTTCTATTAATATTGATATAAATAGTGCTGATATTAAATCTATTTCCTCTCTGAAAGTGGTGACAATCAGCTTCATATCCCCTAATTTGTCCGTCTTTTTAATAGGATTTCTATCTTAACTTCCAAATTTGTCCGTCATCTGGTTCTAACCATCTTTAAGAAGCTACTGTTTCCTTCACACTTAATAAGAAATTCTGTTACTCTGTTTATGCTATTTGGATTCCTTTAGTATGTAACGGTCTTCTAGTTGAGTTTTGCAATATCTTGTCTTATGTGTTTTTCGTTTTTACTGATTTTGTGGTTACCTTTTCAAGATTGAGGAAGAAGAACGAAGACTTGAAGCAGCAATTGAGGAAACTCAGAAACAGTGCATAGAAGTTGATGCTGAATTGAAGGATTTGGAAGTAAAATCTAACCGCTTTAAAGACCTAGAGGAACAGTAAGTGGTAACACCTATGATTTGTTTATTCACAAGCTGTAGAAGATTAGATTACTATTCCTGAATGTGCATGATTAGTTGGGTCTTCTCTTTCTTCTCCCCACCCCACCCCAAAGATTGTTGACTATCTATCTGTTGCCAATTGAACGTAAATAGGTACTGGCACGAGTTCAACAATTTCCAGTTTCAGTTAACTAGACATCAGGTATTTTGATCTGTCTTATCTGATTGACTCCATCAGCTAGTGCATTTTAAAATCTTTCAGGATTTTTATGCGAATATGTTGATTCTTGGTTTGTGTATTTTTTTAGAACTTAGAGTAGATATGCAGACAAGTATTATCTTGTTATACTTTTCTTATGTATTCTATTAAGCAACTCTTTAGATGTTTCATTGAATGCAGTTTTGGCTCCATAGATGGGAAGAACTATAGGGCCTGTTTCTGGTTCATATTTGTCAATATTAATATGTACATAGTCAATGCACCTCATCAATAATAGCTGCAAACCCTGCATTATGCATCCTTTTGCTGTTCATTATTTTTTATCTGGTACATTCTTTTTCACAGTTAAGTAGACCCGTGAATTTGAGGTTAATGTAACCAATGATAACTGGTAGATTCTTAGGTTAGCAACTATTGATTTGGCCTTGGAACCCTTATTAATCATGCAGCTGCCTTTCTAGTAGAGTGGTAAAGTGCTGGGGTGTTGATACCACAACTTGTGTTCAAAACTCACTACCATCTAATTCCTACCATCTGCTATTCATTCATCCAAAGGGGCTCACCAATCTCAAGAACTAGGGCTTTAGATGTGTGGACAATATTGCTAGGGCGATGACTAGGGCGTGGAAAGCACTTCCATTAAATGAACATAATAATGAAACACTTGCTAGTTTCATTCAACCAGAACCTTTTAGCTCGATCTGAATAGATCTGGAAGATGCCGTTTGTTCTTTCATGCTATCTGTTAACCATCCTGCTTTTTTACCAGAAAAATAGCATTTAGTTTTTTTTTTTTTTTTTTTTTTTTTTTTTTTTTTTTTAAAGCTTGGATTGGAGAATGTTGTACAGAATTGGTGTTTGTGTTCTCTATTTTTTATTTATTGCTTCTCGTGAAGCCAACAACTGTGAACTCTGAAGTTTTCGTGATCTGCAGGAAGAAAGAGACTCGATATTGGCAAAGATTGAAGTTTCCCAAGCACATTTAGAATCTTTGAAGCGAACCAATGTTCTCAATGATGCCTTTCCAATATCGCATGAGGGAGAATTTGGAACCATAAACAATTTTCGACTTGGCCGTCTTCCGAAGATCCCGGTATGTTGTTCTGCAACTAGGTCACCCTTATCACTTGCATTTAAAGCTTTAAACATGAGATATGCTTGCCTCGGGACTCATGAACTGAGGGTCTCTTCTCACTTTTGGTGGTTTCAGAATAGTTCTCTCACGGCTTTTGATATGTTTCTTTACTTCAATATTTAGGTTGAGTGGGATGAGCTAAATGCTGCCTGGGGACAGGCATGTCTTCTCCTTCACACGATGGCTCAATACTTCAGGCCAAAGTTTCCGTATCCTTTAATTTATCTAAGTCTTTCTGGATGCAAGTTCGCAGGATCACAATTTCAGATTGACGTCCTCTTATGGGTTTGATCTTGGAAGGGTTCTTCCTGAAAACATTTTCTCACCATGTACAACCAATATGAATATGTATCAACTACCATGTGAATCACCTAGTAGCAGTAAGGTAATGCTAAGTTCATAAGTCACTTGACCTCAGCACACAATAGATATGTTGATTATCTTTTTTATTGATACCCTATATGCTCAGAAAGTCGTTATTCCATTTGATTGTTCATGAGTTTTCCTTAATTTATAGGTTTCCAGGTATCGAACCAAAATTCTTCCTATGGGAAGCTACCCTCGGATTATGGATAGCAACAACAACACATACGAGCTGTATGTACCGATTATTTTTTATATTTAACTGCTTGTAGAAATAGGTGTCTTTAATAAAAAGGTAGGTAGGAGGAGTTTCATGATCTAGTTAGAGAGTTTCAGTACAAAAGGTAGTTAGGAGGAGTTTGATTCCACCATTTAGTGGGTTCCATCCAGAAACCATTCCTTGCCATTGCAAACCTAGTTGGAGACTGAAAAATGTGGGGGTAAATCAGGAATTCATCCGCAGGTTGAACTGTTAGATCATGCTATCTGA
Organism: Papaver armeniacum; assembly: GCA_023531295.1. Lineage (NCBI taxonomy): Eukaryota > Viridiplantae > Streptophyta > Magnoliopsida > Ranunculales > Papaveraceae > Papaver > Papaver armeniacum. The sequence goes on along the minus strand of JAJJWW010005753.1, from coordinate 269,046 downwards.
TTTATTTTTGGTAAATGAAAAATAGAATATGTGCATCTCTTGCCACACAAATCTAGATCTCCATTCAATTTTTCTCCATGTGATTATCGATTTGTTTCTGACTTTTTCATTTCTTTTTATTAGGCTCTTTTTTTATCTATTTATTGTAATATCCTAAATCGTTGACTTCAACAGATTTGGTCCTGTGAACTTATTTTGGAGCACTCGCTATGACAAGGCAATGACTCTGTTCTTAACATGCCTTAAGGAGTTTGCTGAGTTCGCAAATTCTAAGGATCAAGAAAACAACATTCCACCAGAAAAGTGCTTCAAGCTGCCTTACAAGTAAGATCACCTTCTTTTTTTTCACTGGAAGAGAGATTCACTAAAACCTCAGTGGTGATACAGGTCTCCAAATGAATTATTTTGTTATGTAGGAATTTACGGGCTTGATAATAGGAAAGTAAATAGAAACTTTTGACAAGTGTGTTCTTACCCTCTTCCCTTAGAATTAGATACATCATTTCACTGATCCATCTGAATGGTATTGAAAGTAGTCCAGGGAGGGAGTGGGTCCTAGTAGGTTCCCCGGGTGATTAATTGCAGTGATGCTAAAGGCCCTTGGCATGCTATGAAATTCAAAAATTTGTCGTGCAAACCAATTTTACAGGTGCTTGTGAAATTTGCTGTCTTGCTATCGACCATTCTCTTGTCTTTCTCTTTCTACTCTAAAGATCTCTTCTCTTTCTTCACTTTTTTTTTCCCCTCATGCTAACATGAACTCCATTACCACCGACTGCAACTAGTATTTCTCTTAACATCTTTGTCACCAACTGCAACTCTTATATTCTCTAACAACTTCATCCTAATCTTTTTCATCTTTGACAAATCTTGGGTTCTCTCAGGGTCATTTTGTTTTGTCAATCTAGTGTTCAGTTTGATTCCCTTTCTTCTTCAATACAGGTTAAATGGTTTTTCTTCATCCATCTCATTTTGATTTTAGTGCAATTGAGTGCTTTGCAATGGCATAGATGACTTCTACAGGTAACTCTGGGCCAGCCTTTGTTGTGCGAGGGTTTCTAAACAGATGTGGAAGAGGAGAGTCAAATGGGTTATCATGATAGAAACACTGGACTATGAAGACACCCAAATGACCTAGTTATTCCTAAAATGCATACTAAGCAGCAACAAAAAGTTCCATTTTGAATTTATGCATATGCAAATTTGAGCATCTGCTGTATTCGCAGTGGTCAATCTCTGCAATCTGCAAAAGAACTAATGGCAATCCAAATATATGGTCCAGTCCAACACGTGACATTCAGTGGTTGGTTGACTAATTGGACTGTGAGTAGGCGCTCCGTTTGTAGGGATGACCCTATTCACCAGTGGGTCAGCTAAATTTTTACTATAACTATAAACTTGCACTCCTAAGAGTTGTGATAGCCTAACAGCCCAAATGTCAGTGCTCCAATTGACCAGAAAACACTTGGATAATTTCCATTTTTGAGTAGACATGCCTAGATTGTTTTGATATCTTAATTTCCTGTGTGTGCTAACCTTGTACATCTGTATGCTTTACAGGATTGAGAATGATAAAGTGGAAACCCACTCTATCACTCAGAGCTTTAACAAGCAGGAGAACTGGACAAAGGCTCTTAAATACACACTCTGCAATCTAAAATGGGCTTTATTCTGGTTCGTTGGGAACACAAATTTTCAACCTCTTTCTTCAATGGTATCTTCTCCCTCTGAAGTTCCAGCAGTTGGCTCTTTGTATGCGAAAAGGATAACTGGTACCAAGTCTGAATCTCAATAGGATTCGTGATGAAGATAAAACATCTTGTAAATATAGATCGTGTTAAAAGTTAATTATTGCTATTGGCAAAAGATGTACATAAACTCTTGTTCTCATTGTTGCACATTAAAATCTCAAAGACCTTTTATTCAGACTGAAAACAAAGATTTGCCAATTGGGTAAAGATGGAGATGCCGGCAGCAGAAGATTATCATTTGAAATTTGAGTGAATTGAAGCAGCCAAATTAGATAGATAACATTGTTCCTCATCCGGGGAATGATGATACACTGGACTTGCATTGACTAAAGTACAAAAACCACTTGTATTTTAGCATGGACTTGCATTGACTAAATTACAGAAATCGCGCACCACTCATTTCCTAGTGATTGTAAGATGCAACTCATCCTAGTTTACAACAATTTATCTGTCCATGGCCTTCTTTCACTTCCATTGCAGAAACTGACGCTCAAATCATGCAATCCTTCTCTTGTCCCAAGCTCTACCAGGCTCAGTTTAGCTATCTAACGAGTACCTGGAAGGAATAAATACTTCCGCTACAAACAAACAGTTGATGGTAATTAGCTAGCTGTTGACGATTCTTTAGGATCTGTCACTCCCTCTGCCACGGTGACAGAATTGCTAGTTTCGGTCGTTTGATGACTTGGACTCTGGTGCCTGACTGGAAACCTGAGAATCTTGTGCAAGACCTAAAACCACCAGCGTTGACCTATCCATAATATTCACTTTATTAAAATTACAGTTAACAAGAAGTTGATCAATTTTTATCAAAAAAAGAGGTTAGTCTACGAAGTACCTAAGTAGAGAAGATCGAATGCTTGGTTGTACGGCATGGGCAATCAAGGGAGCTTTCAGAGAAACAGCAGTTCTGCTCAATGCACTTTCCAGTTGCGCTGCAGGTAACAAATTGATAATAATAACTTAGTCAATAATTGTAAACAAATAAATCAGTATGGCTAACAACCATTTTTAGTAAAAATGACTTATAACTGAGGCTCAAATTATTGATAGTACAACCCCTTCATCTTAGCAATTCTTGAGGTTCTGATATCAATTCAACCTGGGTAACTAAACCTAAACCTATAACCTGATTTCCTAAGCTGCACTCTCTAAGAGTTTACAGACTCTGCTGTCTCACCAGCACAAGTGATAAAGTTTGAAATCTTGGCTATCAGTCCAACGAAGAACAAGGCCATACTGGAACGTCACCAACTCTATGTTCCATATCGTGTCTCAGTAAGCCAACAAGGCATAATCAAGGTATAACCTACCTGAGGTAACACGCCAAATGACTGAGGTTGCGTCTGGATAGCACACTTCAAGAACCCAACCCATAACTTTGGGTATTTCCATATCTGCACTCAGCCAATGCATAAAAAATTGTACATAAGGGACAACCAGGTAGATTGTTTCATGTGCAAGTCATCAAATTTTAGTATTAGCCAATGACATTATACCTGTTTGGTCACAAGTTGCGACAGAATCTCCATTATAAAGTCTACCTACAATGTACATATTCACCAATAGTCGAACATATTACAATTATTGGAATAAAGCAAGAAACTATTCTCTAAGATGATAGGGAAAATGATTCGCAACTCAAACTCAAAGCATAAAGGAACTATGAATAACAGGCAAATGGCCTAAGTTACCAAGCGAAAGTAAAGTCCCAGAGGAAGCTAAAGCACGTGACGTAAATTAATGCTCACCAAAGCTGGGAAAGCACCAATTGCTTGCATGACTGAGAGCACGAACAGCAGGGGAAGCGGAATCTGCACAACCTGTAGTTGAAAATGTTCAGATTGTAGAAAATTTTAAGAGATGAAAATTGGACATCTTGGCATGAAAATAATCAAGTTTCCAGAGGCAATACCAACTGATTCAACACCTTTGCTAACACTTCTGGTTGCTCAAAACAAGCATTGCATGCATCCATAACCTGTGAACAGAAAAGTACTTGCTTAGCTCAAGTGTCCAACATAGCATAAGACCTGTAAACTTTTATGAGAAGTATGACACGTGCCTTTTTCATGGCAATCCCATAATTCCCATTTTTCTCAGGAACAATTCCATGAATTGCAGTTAAGACTTCAGCTGGGAAGTACTGAACTTGAATGAGATGATCCCTGCATAACAACATTTCCAGCAAGTCATCAGTACAAAAGATGAGTAATGATTTACAATGAAAATGAGCCTACAGTATAACAACATAAAGGCTGACATTGAGAGAAACACAAACGGAAAAAAAAAGGGAAAGGGATGCAGATACGTGATACCATGGGGAAGTTTTCAAGCAACAGTTCTGAAAGAGAATTACCTGCAGCATGCGAACAAGTGTAGTTTAAAACTTATCTGCCGGAAGGTTGACAAGCTTAGGAAAAATTGGTAACACCTGATTAAACAAACTCATGAATCATACAGAACTCATATAAGAGGGGTAGAAGACCACAGATCTTTGTCAACTATATCATGATAAAATGACAAAACAAAATTGAGATGAAACGGAAAAGGTAGATTGATCAAAGAAACCTTGTCTTCTGGTAGAGATGATATTACTGGACTGAGAACTCCAACATCCTGCAAGCAGCACAAAACAAGATACAATATAAATGCTAACAGTTTTGAATTGAATAGAATCAATAATAAATTATACACAGATTACGGATGCTACCTTTAGTTTCAAGTCATAACTTTCTGACAGTGGATACTAAATCTGGTGAAGGAACTGTGCCATCCGTTAATATATGTAATACCTATCCCAGAGGACCGGATAAATGCACTATTAGTTTCACTTTGAGATGAGCTTAACAAAGGTACGAAACATATTGGTTGTTTTTGTTTGACTTCCACTTATAAAATATATGACTAAATAAAATTTCAGACATCACCATTTTAAATGCTTATCTTATCTACAGAAACTTCATATAACAAACAAACAAACAAACGAATGAACGAAAAGGTTGAACAACCTGCGATAGAAGGCTCTCACGGCCAGAAGGGGAATCTGAAATAATTGCAAGAATCTCGGTGAAGATCCTACTGTGCGAACTAATATTGGAATATGGTGATGAACTGCCTGCACAATATCATCGATTAAACAACTGTACTTGGAATAAAGATAACGGTAAAATCTGAAGTAGTTTTACTTATTAAAAACAAAATGCGAAATAAGTAGTTTTCAGACCTCAGTCACAGCCTTCGGAATGCTTTTATAAATAATAAAAATTTCCCTAAAAAGTGAGTGTTTCTGTGGTATCTCATAAGAGTTTGTTTAATGAACGAAACAGTGATACTTGAACACATCAAAGACAACAAAGAAACTTAATCAGCAAGAAACCGTATATCAATACATATAGATAGATGGATAGATATGCTACCTTGGTACAGAGAGCGAAGTAGAGAGACATGCACCGCTGCGCCTCAAAGATCAAGGATGTTGGCGTATTTGAGGTTGATCATGGCTGATGAGTGATGGGTATCAGCGGAAACTTCCTTGAGACCTGTGTTTGACAATAGCTGGTTATTTGAAGGTTTTTCCACGTCAGCATCCTGTATATATTGCAATGCATCATTAGCTCTGTTTGTAGCCTTTGACCTACGGGGTACATTTTAATGATATTGGATATGAAAGTAACTTCAATCACAAGGCCAATATACCCTTTGCGCTTCAGTCCTTCAGTATCCAATCCTTCTGTAGCATTTCTTTTTGTTACCGAGCATTTCCCTTCCGACGTCTTCGATTTTCTGAGCGCTGGATGATATTGGCTAAAGCTTGTTTACTACCTAAAAGGATAGCAACCCCAAAAGCACGGAAGTTAACGATGGAAAACGCCAACTTCTCCTCATTTGGATCACAATTTCAAGCAGGATGCCAACAGCTCAGAGATCACGTGTAAAGCAATTTTCAAGCAGACATCTCGAATAGGAAGTCTTTGCAAAATCAAGCTCCACACACCGCTGAGGCCTTGGGCAACTCTATCACCACTTTGGGTTTCCTCATTAGTAATTTCGCTGCTTCCAGGAGAACACAAAGATTCTAACAATTCAAATGCTGGCCCTGGCAGATAAGGGACTTCACCCAACAATCTACTCATAGATTTGACAGATGCTGGAAAAGAATCTCGAAGCATCTCAGCCTACATGAATATAATTTCCTTATTCATCAACTTTATGAGAATATGTCTTTTCTATATATGAAGTAAAAAAAAATCTAAGAAATACAATACTACACACCACTGTGAGAAGAAATGTTTCATATACTGAAGTAGCAGTTGTAGATGAAAGGAAGTCATTTTCTTTTTCTGCCTCTCCAAATAACCTACAATAGAGTACACGCAATGTCAACTCGTGTAACATCAAATAGTTTATGTCAGCGAAACTGCTTTCACTACATAAAAAATATGAACATTAACATCAAGATACACAACAATAAAAAAGAAGTAGAAGCCTCTTAACACATTTTTAAGACCCATTCCATTCTCATAAAGCATATTACAGAATATTTCAAAGATGAAGAACACTGATTAGTGGATTAGACATGTTAACATAAAAAGCAAAATGCACTGCCTACCCTAATAGCTCATAAACAATAGAAACCACGGCACAACTACACAAGTAACTTGACCCAAAATCGACTTGCGCGAATTGTTACCTCGTAGGTTTAATAATCTGACGATATATGCCCTTGTAAAAGCTTGCAAGGGTCTACCTCCAACGTGTACTGCAAATTGAGATCATTTAAAGTTTGGTATAAATATCCTTCAATCAACAGACATGGGAGCGATAAAAAAATAAAAAGCAAATTACTTAGTTGGTCGGTCCTAAAAAAAAAAAAAAACAGGACATGGTTCCAGACAATTGAAAAGTGTAGGCAATTGCATATCAATTTTCATTAAGCAAGTATTTATTACATGAGATTATTACTACTGCAACCCACAGATCTAAGTCAGGACCGGAAGGCTAAAGCAATTTTTCAAGATTATAATTATCTCGACTATTACTAAGGAGGTATCACTAATCAAAATTATAACCAGCAAAAAGAAAAACGAATGATAAAAGCATGCCTCCACAGTCAATTACCCTCCAAAAACCTTTCTGGACCTTGGAGTATCAGGCAATGTTATACTACAGACTATGTTTACCTTCCAAACACAAGTAACAAAAAAGACAAGGTGTCTCCAATAATGTTCCTCAACCACATTATAACAAGAAGCAATGAACCCATTTATGTCACATCCAAGGGAATACGAAATAATAAAGCAGTGTCGCAGGAGGAGTGAAAACATACTTTGATTGAAGAGTTTCCCCCAATCCGGCGCACTGGAGAACCAAGGGAAGTTTCATCTTCGGTTGCATTCCAATTCCTCTGCCTATCAGCTACTTCTTTAATCCCGAGTAATTTGTGCAGATGGCATCTTTTCAGCAAATGGTTTCCATCCATTACATGACTAATAACAGTGAGAATTTGCTATTCTTATATTTCAGCAATTGGAAGATTACAATGTTGTGTTTAATAGTTCCAATTATGAATCTAGTTTCTAATAATCTCTACATTCAATAAATTGAAGACCAGTAATTTATCACCGAATAAGAAGTGTAATAAGTCTAAGAGAGCCGTGAAATTCCTACGAAACCAATAATTTATGACTCAATTTGGTCGATATGATAAGAAAAATAAAATATATAGATACATAAAAGATCGATTACAGATGTTCAAGTGACAGAACAGCAACATATAACTAAGGGGTAGGATCCAATGACATAGTTATATTGACATAATCATGACATGGTTTGGTCATTTTTTCTACAAAATCTAAGCGACAACGAGTTTGAAGCTAGTTTTTTGGTGACATGTTCCTCTTATATGGATCTACATTCCTACAAAAAATGAGAGCATTTCGAGACGTATAAGACTACCATCTACCATTTTGAATATCAACCGTTGAAGATTAACAGTTGAAATTAAAATTTGTGGATTGTGAAGTTTGGTATATCGGAATACTCTCATTTTTAGCAGGAAAGCAAAGCTATATAAGTGGAACATGTCACCAAAAACCTAGCTTCAAACTCGTTGTCGCTTGGATTTTTTAGAAAAAATAGCCAAACCATGTCATGATTATGTCAATATAACCATGTCATTGGATCCTGCCCCTATAACTAAAACCCTGAAAATCTTCTAAACATCCCAACACTGTACCACCCACTTCCACTATAAAAGGAAGTCAAAAAACAGCTTACAATCTAGTAAGTCAACATAGCCAGTTAAACTTAACATGCACAGACATATAGGTGGCAGAAAATGAAAAACACTAACTAAAATCCTATGGCAACATTAACTAAATCCTGCAAATCTTCTGTCTAGCCAAAAAATTCCAACACTGACCCCCCCACTTATGCTATTGAGAAGACAAAAAACCAGCTTGTAGTCAAGTAAGTCAAAGAAAAAAAACTTAAGAAGTTGTTGACCTCGCTGATGCCTCCGATATCATCAATGCAAATTCATGAACCAAAGCGGCCCTTTTCAAGAGCACCTGCATCTCTTGAACTTGCAACTTCTTCAATTTTTCTTCCAACGCCGCCACTTTCGATGGCTCAATTGATTGAATAACTTTCTTAGCTTCCTCATTTACAATACCTTCGAAACCGCAAGCTGCCTTAGCCAATTGTTCAATCAGATTTTCCAATACACACTCAGCATCACCAGCAGTTTCTCTCTTCTTCTTCTTGTTTCTCTCTTTGGTTTCACCAGCTTCAACTTCTTTTTGCTTCTCAGCAACATCATTGACATGTACATTTTCTGCTTCAACTTTTTTTTTGCTTCTCACCATCAGCATGGACCTGAACATTTTCTTCAACTTTTCTCTTCTTCTTCTTCTTATTCTTCTTCTTCTTCTCTTTGATTTCACCAGCTTTAACAACTTCTTTTTTCTTCTCAGCATCACCATGGAACTGAACATCTTCTTCACCTTTTCTCTTCTTCTTCTTGTTTTTCTCTTTGGTTTCACCACCTTCGACTTCTTTTTGCTTCTCAGCAACAACATTGACATCTACATCTTCTTCTTCTGGTTCCTCTGCAGCACCACCTTTCCTTTCACCATTTTCCTTTCCAGGTTTCTTAGACTCAGCTGCTTTTCTTTTCTTATCTCTCTTACTCTTTCGAGTTTCTAAATCATCTTCATTCTCCACACAAACTATTTCACTGCCTTCAACACCACCACCACCACCACCATCATTTGGTTCACCACCACTCCCCCATACCGGCTTTGACAATTCATGACATTCCTGGAGATGAGGTATTGTAAACCTCAACTCTTTTCCTTTCTTCTCTTCTTTTTCTTTTGCTTCATATCTCTGTCTAGCTTTCTTAATTTTATTTCTGATTTGTTCAAAATTAACATCTACACTAATTTTAGTCTGGATAGATTCATAAAAAGCTGCAGAATTAGGGTTTTCACCTCTTTTAACATAATCTCCCATATCTTTGAGAAGCAGAATCTCATCGGCATCCGTCCAAACTCTACGAGGATCCTTCTCAGCTCCAGCTCCAGCATTATCCTCATTCTTTTTGGGTTTCTCAGTAGTAGTAGAAGAATTGGGTTTGAGTTTGGCGACTGGACGTTTGGAAGGAATAGAATAATTGGGTTTGAGTTTTGGAGGAGTAAAATAAGTGGATATGAGATTGTTGATCTGCTGGCTGTGATTACTACTTTCTTCCTCTTCTTGGACCTCTCTTTCTTCTACTCGGCCAGTGGAAGAAGATGAAGCAGATGGATTCTTTAGTAATCGAGGTGACTTTCGAACATCCATTGTTGTACTGTAACTAAGAAATGAAGAAAGTTGGAACCGAGAAAGTTTTTCTTTAGGGTTTTGGAAATGAAGTTTTTGTCTCTGTCTTTTGAAATTACTTTTCCTCACTACCACTCTTTATTACTATTATACCCCGATTCTAAAATTTGAGAACTGGACATTTGGATTTTGGAGACTAATCTAGACTTTTGGCTATTTCTTTTTTTTTTTCTTAAAAATAAGATTTAGATTAATGGCTTCCGTTAATCTGCGGATTCAGTCTCTTCAGAGATCGACTCTTGTTGAGTAGCTCTTCCAATGGCTGAATCTCTAGGATTAACATCGGCTTGAAAACTTACATAAATATTGTCATTTACGTTACAAAGTTCATAAGCTTTGTGTTGATGGTGGTTTTTAGTTCAGGGTCAAAATTGTAAACCCCTATGTTTAGTGCTGTGATCCTGCAAAGGAATAAAGGCCACTTGAAAGTAACGAGCGCTCAAACCTCTTTACTTACATATGTATTAAACAACTCAGTATATATATATGAAATTCATTCAGAATGGTGCGCATAGTAGCAATCCCAAATATTCTGTGAATTATATTTTATGCCAGCATTATTAACTAATGCATGACTCGCCTGGTATTTTTCCATGCTATGTTCCTAGCCGAACTCTCAATATTGACATGACATGACGATCAACGCTCAGTCTCAGCAGAGTAGCATGAATCTCTCGAAGTACCAGTATTGAGATTTGCATGAAAATACCCACACAAGGCTGCATCACTCTCTGACAAAGAGAATCTTGTATCGGTGAACTTTTAAGTTAGCTCGATCACGCTTGAATTCCTTAAATGAAAATCCAGACTGTCAATATCAGTCTCAAAAATAATCACGCCCACGCGAATTGGCCGCGCGATTTAACAAGCATAGCTTATTCCTAGTAGAACTAGGCAATCACCGTAGCAACCACCGGCAGGCCCACTAGTCCTCTAGTTGATCGAATCCCATGTTGCCTATTCACAAGCGCTTCAAATGCCGACCCAAACATGGGCGTTTGTGTTGCGTAAAAACAAAGCTCGAACGAGCTAAAACCGTAAAAAACGGTCTCAAAAGCCATCATATCCGTCCAACTTTGCCAACCTTGTTGGACGACCGAGATCTTCACTGGAATGATCAAAGAGGCGCCAGGATGCACATTGGCGGCCCAACTCTCCCCTTGCCCGGTCGATTTGCCCGCGGCAAGCCTATAGGGCGCTAAATCGATTGCCCAAACTCGAGCAAACACGTTGTGAGCAAAACCCTAATTTGGGTCGCGGCGATACTCAGCTGTCGCAGATCGATCATGACCGTCCAACTTAGCCGGCCTAGTTAAACGACTTGGATCGCATCTCGAGCAACCAAAGAAGTGCCAACGTGTTCACCATTGACCCAAATCGTCCCTTGGTCGATCGACCTCTCCATGGAAAAACCAGAGCATATCAAATCGTTTGCCCAAAGTAGCGTGCACGCGCTGTTTTAAGAAACCCTAAAATCACTTTGCGGCATTGAACAACTACCGCAAATCGATCATGATCATCCAACTTTGCCAGCCGAATTGAGTGGCTTTGATTTAATTTTAGGTGACCCAGGGGATGTCAGCATGCTCGCTGGCAACCTACCTTTGTGCATGGTCGATCGACCTACTCAATCCCAAATGCAACGCCTCGAATCGCTCGCTCAAAAGGGAGTTGATCGATCGGCCTCCAAAGCCTAAAAATCACGTCAACAACATTAAACAACTGCCGCAAATCGATCACGACTATCCAACTTCGCCAGCTAAGCCAGACGGTGTGGATTTATTCTCAGAAAATTAAAAAGTAGCGTTATGACCGTCGGCCATCACTCCTCCACGAGGAGTGATCGACCAGGTGGTAATTCACCCATATGACACTCAAACGATCACCCTAAGTGGTCGATCGCGCTACCCTTTTAAGACGCTTATCCGCGACTTATTCAATCAGTCTCTAAAACAATGATGCTTCATGCACATCGATTAAATTGAGCTACTTAAATGCAATATTTCACATGCATACGATATTTCATGTCGGCCTCATAAACAACTTAATTGTTTCACCTAACAGCGCCATATGCTATTCTCCGCGGCAAGTCTCACGACTTGACCCACTCATTCGAGACATCAAACATGTCACAAACTGGGGGATGCTCACTGGGGTATTGGTCTGGCGGTTCACAGCGTGCGGCGTGCAACGCGCCCATTACGAGAAAGTGTCAGAAAAGGCAGACAGTTAACGGTAATGGGAGTAGTAGGCGAACGTGTGATCAGTATTCCCTCATAACGGAAACACGATGATCACTACCTTCGCACAAATCCACTTCTCCACTACTTCACTTCCTCCACTTCCTAAGAGATCAGGGTGCGCTCAATGACTTGTATAAATAGATTTTCAATCTATTTCAAAAAGGAGAACACAAGTAGCCAGAAACCATTTTCTGATACGCAAGTCATAAATAACCACACCTTCATAATTCAACACTCTGATCTCAAACACCTTCTCCGCTTCCCTCCCTAAGATCAACCATTCTCCTTCACCTTGTGACCGAATTGAATCTGGAACGACCATTTCTTGGTTTAGGCCAGAGTCTTACAGATTGATTTCTCGAACCTAAAAGCATTCCCGTGTAGTGCATTTGTTTAGGGTTTAAATTCGTTTCTCATCAACACACCCCAAATTACCAAAAACAGCAGAATCAGTTTTTTACCCCAAAACAACTGGCGACTACAGTGGGAGGTTAATCTCTCGGTTGCAAGATCAATTTTCAATCTCATTTTCAATTTTCTCAAAATTCAAGATGGTGGATCTTAGGTCTGGATAGGCAACCAATTCTGATGGAACTAGCACTGACAACACTCTCGGCGATGATGTCTCTGTCAGTGGCACTACCGTACAACCTGTCAATATGATGAATGCATCTCGTGGAACTACGTCCTCTACTACCTACACCAGCGGAGCAGGAGATATTCCCTCGGGCGTAACACCTCCTATTACCAGAGCCAGAGCAGCCGCAAACCCTAACGTTTCTTCATGTATAATGCCTCCAGTCGTCACCAGAGCAGATGCTACTTCCCCGTCAGGACGAGGGGCTGGAGGAATCAGAGGAGGCCAACCCCCTATTACTATTGTTGATTTTATGGAGAGGCAAGAATTTCTTGCTAAGGCTCAAACGGACATGGCTACAACTCAGAAAGAGGTGCTTACTTTTCTCAAGACATTAATAGAACGATTGCCACAAGAGTCACGACAGCCCCTGGAACCAACAAGGAGTACCTTCAATACACCTGGCGCAAGTGCTTCATTAGGACGTGCCTATCTACATGAAGAAGCCCGTATTGCTCCCGAACGCCCGTGGGAAAGGAACCATCCATCCAACTTCATCAATCGTGAGGATCTGGAACGACTTCTCCAAAATCGAGGCAAGGAAAACCCGGTGGACCTGCACCAGCACCAACCTCCGTATCCTCCTGATGTGCAGAGAGTTCCCTTACCGAGAGGATATTCCTCTCCCCAGTTTTCCCTTTATGATGGTACTGGTAACGCTCGCGAACACATTTATCGTTTTCTGGAATCTTTGGGAGAACACGAATACAATCACGTCCTCCGCCTGAAAGAGTTCTCAAAGTCGCTTACTGGAAGAGCATACACCTGGTACAACAACATCGCACCAAAAAGCATATCAAACTGTTGTGAGATGGTCACCGCTTTTTACAAAAAGTATTTCTTTGGGTAGATGGGGAAAAACGATTTGCTGGTTTTTACGGAATTGAAGAGTCGACCGTGTGGAGACTCCTTGAACCGAGCGAAATGTTGAACCTCACACAGATGGACTGCAAGAAGGGAGTGCTTTAAGTTCTAGAGATCAATCTGTAAGACTCCAGCCTAAACCAAGAACAATGGCCGTACAGAGTTAATTCGATCACAAGAGAGGATGGGTTGATCTGTAGGAGGGAAGCTGAGAAATGCGTGAGATCAATGGTGATATGAGATTATAGGTGTGTTGTGAATTCAGCGTAAGAATGTTGTGAATGATTGAATTTTTGCTCAATTGAGAGTGAATGCTCAGACGGTGAGTTCGTGTAGATGAAATATTGTCTGTATGAACTTGCCGAGAATTCTTTTAGACGAATGTTCGAGTGTTCGAATCTTGTCTTTTCAATCAGGATTCAGAGATATTTTATAATGCCGGAGTTGAAAACACCATGATCCCATGAAGTGTGACAGTTTGCTGGAATCAGAGAGTGGGAAAGTGGGAAATCGTGTTAAAACCAGTTGCTCATCGTGCGGAGACTTGGTTAATTTTCCACCCACTACTTTGCTGAATCCTCTAACTGATTGCACAACTTGCTCACATTCTAATTGTGGGTGAACACACGTGTCGTAGACCGCCAGACCAAAACCCTAGTTAATATCCCCCATGTGACACGATTGATATCTCGTGATTGTGGAGTCAGTTGCTGACTTTGTGGGACGATGATTCCATGTATTGTTGAATTGAACATGTTTTGCAAATGTTCTGAAATTCATGAATCGAATATGTCTGCTGAGACGAGGTATTATTATGTTGATTACCTAAGACGAGCAAACTGTGTTGCTGAATTGTCGAATAATATTGATAGTTGAACCAATATTCTTAAATCTGAGAAAATATTGCTGGTTCGAGCAAATATTGCTAGTCTGAGGAATATTGCTAGTTTGAGCAAATATTGTTGGTTTGAATGAATGTTCCCCATTTGATGAATTGCTGGTAGCAGGACCAAATAAAATATTAATTTAAGATACTGACTGCTGGGTCGAGTAAAATAAATAAAAATTTTGATCATGGAATCAACATAAAATTATCAGAGTATTTGAATCTGCTCAGAATCATGTTTCTGCGGAGCTCTGGATTCAACAACCCTAATTTTACTAAAATGATGATTTATTGCAAATCAATCTGCAGAGTGAAGAAGGGAACGACTACATGGGATGACGAGTCCACCATGTACGCCCATATGCTCAAATGAGCAAAAATACCAAAGTCTCTCAAAGGACCAGTTGGTGAAAGAATGATTAAATGCTGGTTTAATCATTTATTGAAATAATGCTCGTGTGAGCGACAAATAATAAAAACCTGGTCATGAACTGAGTAGGAACCGACCAAGATGTCATGAGACCGGCTTGGTGGCCGTGGGACCAATGGATGGTCGTTCAAGCAAAACTTAATTGTTTGGAAGAAGTTTGAACCTAATATGAGCAATTGAGCAAATTAGGTTAAAATTATTAAAACATGCGGGACCGGCTGTTTGCAGGCTTTAGAGCCACCCTTGGTCGGTCAAGGGGATGTGCTCATGTCACCATAGTGTCCGTGTCTCAGTCCTGAGAGTTTTAGTATTTTCCGATGCGCATTTGAGCAATATTCTGAGAAAATATGCAGAATCCAGGGTTTTGCTGAAACTAGGAAAAATACATGAGATGATGAAAAATGATAAATAAAACCGGGAATTGCAAGGTGTGGGACCTGATCGCTGTCGTAGGCGTCAAAAATAAATTACACTTTCTCACTACTCAAAATATATAATATAGCAAGGGAAAGAAAGGATCGTTCCCACAGAGAGGACTTAGGTTGTCAATATGTTTTGGTTTCCTAAAGATAACAAGGGATATTTTCTGATTTTAATATACTAAAATAGAATAAAAGCAAATAATAAAATAAACACGCAAATCAAGGATGTGAAATTATTGGATAAAGGTTTCATCTTCAATTGTAAACAAGTTTTTGAATATATGAATAGAATTCGTATTTAATCTCGCTATCATCAAAAGCCCTAGAATATCTTATTGCAAGAATACTCCATAAATTTTCTAAGTCATCAACACACACATTAGAGCTGCGTATGTGAATTCTACCTAAAGAATAACCTAACGCCTTGCGCTAATTAAGTTCAATTCCTAGGAGCATTAAGTTTCAGAAATAGGCTAATCAATGAAATTGTAATACATTGCGCACACAATTCAAACAAAGGTAAATTTCTACATATGACTACAAGGATGTATCACTACAAACCATAATCATATCATGCTACTCGTATTCTAGGTTATCGCTTGATGATGAACCCTAAATTAGCTATAGATATGGATGTGAGTTCAATTAATTCTAGACTTAACTAAACAAACATTCAATCATATTGCAATACGTCAATCATGCAATTGTTATAAACCGTAGAAAGTGAACAATGATTTTGAGAGAAAACTAATTCATAAAAATCATAACTTGTTTTCAAAATCCAACTACATCTTTAACCAATAAAAATAAATCAACTACTTGGGTTTTTGGAAATCATCACAAAGAGTTTAGAAGAATCTATCATGTGAAACCCTAGAAGACAAGTAGAAGCCTCCCTAATGGAGAAATTAGGTTTAGAGAAAGAGTTTTCTATTTATATGCTTCTCCCATTCCAAAAATATACTCTTTCCAATATTAGGTCTTCTCAAAACCCATCTCTAATTAGTCCACCAAGACCATGTGTGGAAAATACCCGTGTGAAAATCTCTATCCAAAATTGTTCGACGGAATTGCTGACGTCATCGACGGAATCCGGTCACAGTCGCCGGAATCCGGTCACCGGGAAACTGACTCTGGCCGCCTTTCTCATCAGAAACTGTCACTAGCAAGTGCATACTTCCAGCAACTCAACTTTACTTCCCCTCAGTTCAAACATTCACAAGAAACCATCTAACCCAACTTCTTATTTCTTGCGAAAACGTACCCAAAAGCGTGACTCCAAACTCATATATGCCGCGGCCAACTCTTGCATCCGACTCATACCCCCTTCATGATTCACTGAAACTTTACAATCCCCACTTTCGGTTCCAAAATCCGACAACCAGAACTAGTACCACCAGTTAGCCATTCTTGCGGCGTTTTCGCACAGTTTCTGCGACATTTTAAAACATGTTCAGGCCAACTCTCATTCTATAATTCACACTCATTTATTTCAAACCCACTGCATCATAAGTAGCCACCAGTTAGCTTCATTGCTTGCTTCTAGCATTCATTGGCATCAGCAATTCAACACCTGCATTCTCATTCATTCTTCACAACTCAGGCCAATTCCACAAATTCATCCATGTACTAACTTTGTGTCACAACCCAGACTCCATTGTCTTCTCGCCACGACTTCCTTGTAGCTCCAATTCCACCACTGCATTGGTTTACACAACTGCAACTCAGCTTCCTTGGTCATTTATCACCTGCAACACCACGGGTACAACTCCATTCCCATTAACAGCTCAGTACTCGAGCTCCAATACCAACACACCCTTGAAAAACTCCATCTATGCAACACAAACTCACAATTCCATTCCCTCGCAACCTAGGCATACATCTATTGGTTCATACATCACCCTCAGTTTCTCATTTCAGCATATTCAATCTCCAATTGCGATCTCATTCTTCTTGACAGCACCAGGTTCAATGTCTTCTCTAGATTTTCATCATTGCCTGCTACATCTGTAGCTGCACCCGTTCCTTGCTCTACTCTCATTCACAGCTGCAACACCTCAGTTTCATCTCAACTTGAATTTCTCACAACTCCAACCAAAGTAAAACTTCACTGCTTCTTTGAGGTCAACCACCAGTACTACCATTTGTCCTTTCAAACTCAACACTACCACCCATTGCAATTGACTATAATCTTTCCTGCGAGTTCAAACACCTCAAGCTCACAACTGCAACATACCAGTGCTAGAATCATGTTCACATCCACTTCCCGCAGACTCACCAGTTCAAACCCACTGCAATTATCAATGGCAGCACTACAGCTCCACCACTGTAACACATTAAACTCAGAACATACACAATCAACAACATCTTTTCTCTCTCTATTCGCAGCTTGTGTTTCAGCCATATCCTCATTGCAAGCTGCACACAATCTTAGCTCAACCATTTCCGACTTGGAATCCCATTGAACCAACACCTGAATTGTAGCTGCAATACAGCTTACCACCAGAAGTTCCACCTAAACCATCACAGACCAGCTTTAGATGAGCTCAATAACACCCTTCAGTCCACAGACCCATCTCTGCAAATTCGCTGTATACTCCATAAATATACCACCAGCTTCTTCTAGTCTCTTCTCAACCCATTTCAGTTCCTTGATCCTGTAACTGCAACAATCCTTGGCAGCATCACAACTCCAATATCAGTGTATAGCTCTGCCTCAAGCCATTCAAACCATAACACAAACCCATCATTCCAATGCTCTTCTCTGCAGCAACAACACATATTCTTTCAGCCTTGTAATCTCTGGTCATAACCTGAAGTCATTCCTTCTATCCATTGGCTGCAGCTCCAATTCTGTAGCTCACCAACACTTCAACCAATAACACTTCTCATTAATCCTGCCTATCTGAACCACAAGACCATAGCACCACCTAAACCTTCAGCTCCATCACCAAAGCAACACAACCCTGCTCAGTGCATCAGCTGCCACTGCCATACACCACCAGAGACTCGAGCCATCCTGCTGTCTTCGATTCCATTGCAGCTAACCTTCACAGTTCAATCTATCCAAATTCAGTTCATCCAACTGCCTCTAGACCTGCAACATTCAGTTCCTGCAACACACAGCTTCCTAAGCCTCCAGATTTAACCAGCAGGCCAATCTTCATCTCAGTCTATAACTTTCCCAGTCATGACTCCTTGATGCTATCAGTTCATGACCCCTATTCCGTGTAATTCTTAACTTCAAGATCCATGTTTTGACCCTTAGAACATAACCAGCGAACCCATGGCTCGAACGACGACATGACTCTTAGTATAGGCGCTGGTTGAGTGACAAGATAGGCAGCAGACTGGTTTAGGCCTTATATCGAACACATTATGTGCCTGAAACTTGAAAAGCAGAGACACTCAATTTGCTGTTGTACTGAGTTCTCTTTATCCCGCAATTTCGAATTATAAACAAACCCATTCATTTACTCTTGTCACTGAACTCAAAGACTGCCTCCAATCTTCTCTATTCATTCAATCTGTATGGCAACAAGAACGTGAGACTTGAACTGATTTCAGTCCTGAAACTCCACAAGAATTCGTGTTCTTATCATTTGTACGATCTTTTCCTAACCCATGTGAAACACCCTTGAACCATGACTTGAACTGACGGCAACAAATCTGCAGGCTCGGTCGACGGCTACTGGAACAACGACTTGGGTCTTTTTCTTTACTTGTGAACTGAACCTGGTTTCAAAAGAGATATAACTTCATCTCTTTGTAGTTTGTACTGCACTTTCTAGCGCACATGCCAATAGCACAAGGTCATGTAGAACAAGCCCCTTTGCTAGACTATGTTGTCTTAATGGGCCGCTGGCTTGGTTTACTCCGCGTAACCGGAAGATGGCTACCGTGCTCCCGCAAATGCCAGCTGCTCCCGCAAATGTCTTTGTTGATTATTCCAGTGTTTTGTAACCAACAACTCCACTGATTCCGAGTGATGCTTTAAACCTCCATTTTTCTCTGTTTGTGCCAAACATGCCGAGTACCTACAAAAATACTAACCAAGCATAATATACAATGTTTTTAAGAGAAATAACTAAGAAAGGCATAAGAAATTGACATCCGAAAGATGTATTTTAAGCACTTATCAGGACCGACCACAGCTAGGGCATGGCCGGCCGGTTGACAAGCACGGTCCCACACTTTCCCAGTTTTATGTGATTTTATGTACTTTCTCTGGTTTGAGGGAAATTCCATGAAACTGGAGAGTTTGCTGAAATTAGGGAATTTCCATGAGATGAGAGAGATAAAATAAAAATAAAATAGGGAATGGTGGAGTGTGGGACCGACAATGGCCAAGGCATGGCCGGACGGCAAATGGGCACGGTCCCAAAGCACTCTTAATTTTATGTAATTTTCATGATTTTAGGAAATTTTCAAAAAATCAGAGAGATTTGTTAAATCCATGGTATTTGTTGAAATCAGGGAGTTTTCATGGAATCAGGAAACTAAAACAACAAACAATAATAAAATAATGGGCGTGTGGGACCGGCTAGGGAATGGCCGACCGGCTAGAGCCCGATCCCACGAATTTCCAAATTTTATAATATTTTTTATGATTTTAGAGAAAATTCATAAAATTAGGGAATTTTCATGGTTTTAGGGAAAATTCATGAAATCAGGGAAGTTTCCTAATTTGAGAGAAATAATAAAACCGTGGGACGTGAGGTGTGGGACCGGCCACGGCTAGGGCATGGCCGGCCGGCTGGTGCTCGGTCCCACAAGTTTTCCTAATTTTATAATATTTTTCATGATTTTAGAGAAAATTCATAAAATTAGGGAATTTTCATGGTTTTAGGGAAAATTCATGAAATCAGGGAATTTTCATAATTTGAGAGAAATAATAAAATAATGGGGCGTGAGGTGTGGGACCCGCCACGGCTAGGGCATGGACGGCCGGCTGGTGCTCGGTCCTGCAACACCTTTCCCTAATTTTATTATTTCTTTGCTAGAATCATCATGCGATTAGAGAATTTCCTTTAAACGAATGAGATTTGCTCGAACGAGAGAATTTTCACGAGATCAGGGAAAATAATAAAATATGACAAAATATAAAATTGGACGCGGGACTGGTCACGGCATGACCGGCCAGTTGGTGAGCCCCGTCCCCTAGCGCCTTTGCTAATATTTTATTACTATTATTTTTCCTTCCTATTTTACATAGGTTCATCGTTCATTCATATCTTTGAAATGCTCGCTTGCGCATTCAAATGCTGGTCTGTGCATTATTGCTAGGTACACTGACACCATTTTAATCAGGGCTTATTCGATGCTCGGGTGCCTGTTTTGTTGAATATTTATCACTAACCCGTGGAATTCTGCTGGGAAGAACCATGAATTTAAGTGACAAAATATAACGAAAAATCGTAGAATATTGTTGGATATTCAGACGATTAGAGATAATTAACTGATGGCTCTATACTAGCAAGGCTTCCTATCTAGGAGCATTAATTATCTGAGGTTTGAGCAATATGAACTTGCTGAAGCGTCATATTCCTCTTGTATAGTCAGGGAAAACATGGTTGCATCCTGAAGACGTTATTGCTCTATACTAGCAGACACGCTATCTAGGAGCCGTCCAATCTTGCAATTCTATACAGTATGAGATGTGTCGTGGTCTCAGCTGCGAGACTACACATCTACATCTTCTCTGAGAAACTTTCTTGATCAGAGGTTTTATGGCATGAGCTTTCACGCTTAGAGACATGAGTATCAATACTCATCCGATTGCCGGATCCGGAGTAATTACTGAAATTGCTCAGTATTCATGAGATGTGCCGTGGCCTCAGCTAGGAGACTACACATCTACATATACTCTGAGAGACAGCCTTCTCAGTCAGAGACGTATGGCATGAGCTTTCATGCTTTAATGTGAGACATGGGCCTTAGTACTCATCCGATTGTTGGATCCGGAGTATAGCTTTACAATTTTACCCTTTGTCGAAAATACACCATCTACATTAAGTCCCCTGCTTAGTGAGGAAAATTCATGTTCCTCAGTCAGCATTGAATGGTGATTTTCCAGGTACAAACAGAAATAAGTAATTGAACTTAGTCATAAGATAAGACATTACCTGATTTTCGACTAAATGAGCAAACCATGGTTTGAGCGGAAACCCCAGTGACATAAGAGAGCATCATCCAATGAGCAAAAATTGGTGTAGAACCGCTGATTCAATGGTG
Source organism: Papaver armeniacum (assembly GCA_023531295.1). Classification (NCBI taxonomy): domain Eukaryota; kingdom Viridiplantae; phylum Streptophyta; class Magnoliopsida; order Ranunculales; family Papaveraceae; genus Papaver; species Papaver armeniacum. Next base: position 247,692 of record JAJJWW010005753.1, on the reverse strand, counting down.
GAACCTTGGTTGGTCTAGGATTCGCGGGCCGGGCCCAAAGAGGAAATCCTTATGGAATTAGGTTTTGGAAATAAAATCAGGTATAAAAGGAATTAATTCCTCCTTTTTTTTTATTCTTCCACACAACCACCATCTTCTTCATCCTTCCTTCACGTCCGAGCATCAGGAGGAGTAGGAAAAAATCGTCGGAGCTTCCAACCGCCGGCGCCGTCCGTTCACCGTCCGGCCAAACTCCGGCCGGCCAAACTCCGGCCGACAATAACCAAGTAATTTTTTTTATTGCTTGTTTGCTGATTTCATGAGTTGTTCATGTTGAAATTCTATACATGTGTATATATTAGCATGAGTTTTGTAGAAAAACCCTTATTTTATTAAACATATGTTCGTTCGATCGTTAGTTTAAGAAACTAGCAACAATCCCTAACTTGAGAGAGATTTTCTTTGGAAATAGACCTGTGTCCAGTAATAAAATTTTGTTCATGAGCTTTCATGAAAAATAAAACTTTATCTTAAAAGATGTGAGCTTTCACAAAACCGAAATAAACCTCGTTTTAGAGAATAATGCTCATACGAAGGAAAAATAGATTTTTTTTTTAATGCAGCCGTGACATATTATGCAAAATATGATAACATATTTTATTTACATGAGTTTGTTTTCATTAGATAGAATTTGGGAATTTATGTGAGTAATTCACGTTAATTACCGTTTTGTAAAATCAAAACGTGGCTTTTGAGTAACCTCGAAACTTCAACAATCTATTTATGATGAAATATTTTCTTGGTGTAAATTTCATAGTTCAGTTGTGAATGTTTGTACTATGAAAATTGTGTCTATGATTTTATGAAAACCAGCTTTTGAAAGTTAATAAAGTTTCATTCGTTATTGTAGGTTTCAAGAAACGAACTTATTTTGGAGTGTTAACTCTTGCGGCACAATCACTATTGTTAGTGGAATCGTAAAGAGGTAAGAGTTAAGAGTTACCATTTTTATAGATGGGTTTATTTGCATGTCGATAATTTTATGCTCCTGGTTCCAGAAAATTTCAGCTTCCAGCAGTAGCTATTCCTCCAGATCTTCTGATGAGGATTCCAAAGCTAAATTGAAAGCTAAGAAAATTCATAACGAGGGAGTGAAGCCTAGCATACCCCTGAACGAGCGAAGGGTTACTTATGCTGAACTCAGGAAAAGAAAGGCTGAGGATGATGAGGTAGAGGCTCGTCAGCGCAGAAAGGATCAAATTCGGCGCAGAATAAAGGCTGAGGAGAGACGCCAATTCTTGGACGGGGTACCTTCTGACTCCGATGCTGATGCTTCTGAAGAAGAAACTACATGGGAGTTACCTGATCATAAGATCAAGCCTGACCGGTATTCCAGAGAGTTTGAGAGAAGCATGAAGCAAATTGAAGCTGAAGTTGAAGTAGAAGAAGATTCGGACTCAGATGATCGTGATATCCATCCAGATTTCATCGATAATTCTGACAGTGATTCCGAAGAGGATTCCGAGAAGGATAGTGATGAAGATTCTGAAAAGGACAATGATGATGAATTTGACAACTCGGATGAATCTGACGAGTAACTTTACTTTCGATCCCCCTTTCTCTTTTAGCATTTAAATATTTTTAACTTTCGTAGCAGACATCTTCATTCAATCATCTTTGAAGTATTAAGATTTTCTTTTCAAATAAGAGATCCTTTCATTAATGCTATTTTTTATTGATTGAATCAAATAAAGTGAACCAATCTTCACATGCCGAACCCATTATAATCTTCCTTTGCTTGATTTACGTTTCCATCTGTGAAAACATCTAGGCACAGACAATGTAACACACAAAGCCGTGTGACTTGCTGACCATGCCTAGCTTTGGTCAGTCCACAGTGCATTATTTACTCCGCATCTCTACCTCGTTCAAAGACTTAGGGTTTCAGTAAAACCCGCAACTGAATTGACTATTTGCAGAAAATAAGTGCCTGCCGTATCTTGTATATATCTCCAAGGTTTAGGGTTTAATACTTGCGCAAATATTTCTTCCATTCCTGAGTTAGTTTCACAGAAGAAATTTTCAATTGTCATACCTCTCATACAATGTCTAGCGATAATACTTCTTCTCGAAATGGACTCTAGTCGGAGCATGAAATAGAAGCGTCTATCTCGGTAAGTTATACATCTTCTTCGTCCCTGTTTGATCGAGATTATTGATCGTAGGGAATGGTTTGTTGCAGGATAATCAGAAAAATCCTTCTTCTCACAATTCGAGGCCCAAGCGGACTGTCAGAACTCCTGCCCGGTATAGGTCGGCTCCCGCTGAGATTGGATCATCTGTAATCAATCTTACAATTCTTGAAGTTTTACCATGCTCAGTTTCAACAAATTAAACACTTCCTCATTTCTTCACAGGCGGACGTTCGTGTCGTTGTTGATGCTAAAAGGAGAAGGAGTGGAAAATCCATGACCGTGGTTGAGGTTGAAGATAGCAACAACCAGGTATGTGAGGATTCTGCAGAATCCGTGGAGACAAGAGACAGTGTTCACGCTCGTGAATAACGGACGGCTGGACTCTTGTTTGAAACTCCCTTGATCAATACTTTCCCGGACAATGAGGTGGTCGGTGGATTCGTCATTCCCAAGTGTCATGTGCCTCTGTATACCAAGATATGGAAAAAGTATGGGCACATTGCTACTACGGAAGTGTTGAAAGGTTTTACGCAACCCTCTTGACCACGGTTGCGTGGTCATTCTGGATCATTGAAGAGATGAACCAAATGCACCTGCGGGATGTCAAGAATCAGGAACTGGACAAGTGGGGTGACATGTTTTCCAATTGTGAGACATTGTGATTCAATATGAGTTGGCTTCGTCGTCGACTTGATATAATCAAGGTTCACAAGGCGGCGGAGGCTGCTGATGCGATTTTCATGACCACTGCTTTATTGGAGGAAGAGAAGATACTGGCTTTGGAGTCGGCTAGGGTCTAGAAGGAGGTCTAAGATTTGAAGGCAAAGACCAGGATCTTCCAGAAGAAACTTGACAGAGTTTCTTATAGGGATTACCCATTGCTGGACGGTTTGCTCTGAGTGATCATTCAGGAGAGTTGAAATGTAGGTTTCTGATAAGGTAGAATAATCTGATAGCATGAGGATTTTTTGTTCAATTGATGAATGTTTGGTGAAAAAACGTGCATTTTGCATGCTCTTTGAAGGAAATAAATTACATTTGAGATGTATTTGAATAAAGGTTAATTATCTGCTGGTGATCAAGCATAATAGGCTTTGAGCCATTTGTCGTTGATAATATTTCCTTCTTTTCCTCCACTGACTTCTAAAATTTTGTAGTAACCACTAGACACCGCTTTGATGATAACATACGGCCCTTCCCATTTCGGGGAGAATTTGGGAGAGGACATGTCTTGTTGAATGTGCTTTGCCATCTTTAATACCAAATCTCCTACTTGGAAAGTTCGAGGTTTTACCATTTTGTTGTAAGCTCGGGATATTCTCTGTTTATAGGCTTCCACATACTTTTCTACTTTAGCTCTCCTTGATTCGAGCATGTCCAGTTCATCAACTCTTGACTTGTACACTTCAGCTTCATCCCATCGTATTCCACTAGCCGCTGCAATCCTTGCCGAAGGAATTTTTATCTCAGCTGGGAGTATGGCATCAGCCCCATAGACGAGCGAATACGGTGATGTTCCAATAGAGATTCTTGGCGCAGTTCTGTAAGCCCACAAGGCCATGGGTAATTGCTCATGCCATGATCGTGGATTGTCATGAATTGTTCGACTGATGATTCGAATCAAAGTTTTGTTGGTGCTCTCCGCTTGACCGTTTCCTTGGGGATAATATGGTGTTGAGAAAATCTGTTTGATCCCGTACTCCTTGAGCAATTTTTCGACGTCTTTGTTGTCGAAAGGAGTACTGTTATCTGTGATGACATGTTTTGGGACGCCGAATCTACAGATAATGTGTTCCTTGATGAAAGCTGCAATAGTTTCCCCTGTAGTACCTCTGAGCGGGATTGCTTCGACCCATTTAGTGAAGTACTTAGTAGTCGTGATGATGTATTCGTGTTGCTTTGAGGATGCTGGATTGATCTTTCCGATGATATCAAGTCCCCAGCTATAGAAAGGTCATGGACTATTCACAGAGTGTAATGGAAGACAAGGAGTATGAATAAGGTTATCGTGAACCTGGCATTGATGGCACTTCTGAACGTATGCGGCTGCATCGTCTTCCATAGTCGGCCAATAATATTTCTCGTGGATTTGGAGAAATAATTTATTTTTCCCTTGGTGTTCTCCTTCATGAGTTTCTTTCAAGACTGTCAGGATTTCATCTTCATCCATGCATCTCAACAAGTCTCCTCCAAAGCTTTTGCGGTGTAAGATTCCGTATAGAAAGACAAATCTCTTAGCTCTCTGTATGAGTTTGATTGCATCTTTCTTTTCTGTTGGGGACTTGTTGTATCGAAGGTATTCGATGTAAGGTTGCCTCCAGTCCCCAGCGTGATGAAGTGTCAGGATCACCAAATGATGAGGAGGTGTTTGATAATTAGGACAAGCTCCCTGCAAGGTCCTTGACTGTGCTTCCATGGAGGGTCAGTAGTATCCGAGTCTTTGGAGTCTTCTATAAAGTGTTATCACTAGCGTCTGTCCGCACACTTTCTGATGCACACTTTCGAGTTTTTCCCTTGCTTCTTCTTCGCTGAGGCACCATGATAGAGATGCATCCAGGTTACGATGGTACAAGGCTCCGTGGAGTAAGAAGTTAGTTCTTTGAGACTGATTGCTCCTTCTGTAACGGAACTGCTTAGCTCATGAATAATAGGTGTCCTCCAGTCATTTGCTTGGGTATCTTCAGTTTGACTAAGCCATGTGGATGATACAGCTCGTCTTTGAACTATGATAGCTTTCTCTGACCCTTCGAATTACAGCTTGGAGGCGAGGGTTGCCAAGCAATCAACATGTCTGTTGTTGGTTCGACCAGTATGAGTGATAGTTGCGTCGGCGAAATGAGTTAGGAGTCGTTGCGCTTCAGCTCTGAATGGAGAAAGCATTATCTCTTTGAGAGAGTATGTCCCATTCATTTGATTGACTAACAGTTTTGAATCTCCTCTGATCTCCAGGTACCTCATTCCTTCCTGTTTAGGTAAGGATAATCCTAGCAAGAAGGCTTCATATTCTGCTGAGTTATTTGTACAGTGGAAATCCATCTTGAATGTATGTGAGAATACTTCATCAGATGGAGAGAACAAGACTATGCCCGCTCCTCCAGTATCATTGCTAGGAGTGGCAGATCCATCAAAATATAGCAGCCACGTTTCTTCCTTAACAACTGAAATTTCTGGAAATTCACCTGGTACATCGTCCTGTAGTGTCATGGAATCTTCCCCTGGAAAAGCAGCCAATAAATCTGCTACTTCTTGACCTTTGATTGCTTTGGGAGAAACACATACTATGTCGAACTCTGACATCTGAAGTATCCATTTTGCAGGTCTTCCTATCAGAGCGAGTTTGGAGAGTAAAAACTTTATGGGATAAGCTTTGGAGACGAGCATGACTCTGTTGGACAGTAAATAATGTCCGAATCTATGCATTGCGTGAGCTAATGCTAGGCATTCTCTTTCAGCTTTAGGATATCTGAGTTGAGCATCCCTCATGGTTCGGCTATAATAGTAGATTGGATGTTCGACGCCTTCTTCGTCTTCTTGAGCTAGCAGTGCTCCGATAGTAACGTCACTGGAGGCTGTGTATAGTATCAATGGTCGTCCCTGTACTGGAGACCTCATGACCGCAGGTGATAAAAGTATCTGTTGTATCTTCTGGAATGCCTACTATTGAACATCTGTCCAGGTAAAACTTTCTCCCTTTTTCAGCAGAGGAGTGAACGAAGCAATAAGTTGAGCCAATCCTGGTATGAAGCGTCTGATGTAATTCACCTTACCCATGAAACTTTGTAGTTCCTTCACAATGCGCGGAGGAGGCATGATGGTGATGGATTTTGCTTTGTCTGGATCAACTTTGATCCCTTCAGCAGTGACCAGGAATCCTAGAAACTTCCAGAAGAAACCCCGAAAGCGCATTTTAGAGGATTCATCTTTAACTTGTATTCTCTGCATCTTTCGAAAACTTTCCTCAGAACTTCTCGATGCAATGCTCGAGCTTTTGATTTCACCACAACGTCGTCGACATAGTCTTCTACTTGCTTGTGCATCATATCATGAAATATTGCTGTCATGGCTCGTTGGTAGGTGGCACCTGCATTCTTCAATCCAAAGGGCATCATCACAGTATAGTGAAAATTCCCGATAAGAGTGCGGAACGCGGTCTTGGCAGCATCATGCTCGAACATCTTTATTTGGTTGTATCCGCTGTAACCATCCATGAATGAGAACATTCCGTGGCCACTAGTTGCATCGACGAGAATATCAATGTTGGGCAAGGGAAAGTCATCCTTAGGGCAACATTTATTCAGGTTCTGTAATCTACACAACATCTGATTTGACCATTTTTCTTCTTAACTGGAACAACGTTAGCTAGCCATGTCGGATGATGAATAGGCTTGATAAACCCTGCTACCAGCAATTTCTGAATTTTGACCTTGATTTGCTCCTCGACCTCATGCCTGAACTGCCTTGGTGGTTGTTTGACAGCCTTGGAACCGGGAGTGATATGTGGTCGATGAGTGACCAGTTTGTCGTCCAGACCTGGCATTTCTTCGTACGTCCAGGCAAAGATGTCCTATATTCTTTCAGCAAACTTACCAAACCTGCTCGTTCCTCTTGCGATAACGTAGGACTGATTAGGATTGGTCTCGGGTCTTCTTTTGTGCCGATGTTGACCGTCTCAAGATCATCAGTAGTAGAGTTTGTGCCATCTTGCAACTGTTGCGGAGCATCTTGAACCTCGTTGTCAGGCGTTTGCTCGACCTGACATGATTCATTAGTGCGGGGAGACTCTTGATCAATCTCTCCTATTAATTGTTAATCTTTGCGTCGCCGATAAATGGTTCTTCCTTCTGCATCATGAATGGTTGTGAAGTTGGATCCTTCTTTACGGCGTTTGACGGGCGTAGAAGGTGATTTGACTGGTTTTGCTTCCGAAGATGGTGATGACATGTCAGCAGCAGCTGCTTCGATAGTCTCCCAGCTTGGAAGTGGAGTGCTGTAAATCTTCTTGGGAGATTCAGGAATGTTTCTCTGGGATTCGATGAATTCGAAATCATAGGCCAGGGCGTAAGGGGATGATGAAGCGGCTATGTGAATGGTCTTATTGTTGAGTAGAGCTTTCATACATTGATGGTAAGTTGATGGGACCACCTTGTTGTCATGGAGCCATGGCCGCCCAAGTATCATGTGATAGTCAGGTTCTTGTTCGATCACATGAAATTTCACTTTTGACTGGATTGACCCTACCCTCAAATCTACATACGCATATCCATATGTATGGCTTTGGCTTCCTTCAAATCCTGTCATTAGGATGGGATGGCGAATGATCTTACCTTGCGGGAATCTGGCCATCCTGAGGGTCTTCATAGTGACGACGTTCGTGGAAGCGCCTGTGTCAACGAGAGCCCTCCTAAATTCGGTGCCTTTGATGAAACCAGTCACGTACAATGCCCGATTATGTCATTCATCTGCCATGCGATCTTCTTCTCCAAAAGTGATATTGTCGATCGAATGTTCAGACACCAGGGAGACTTCTTCAGCTGCTGGGGTTGGTGGAGTTATCTGCACGTCATATGATATCCGACTGAGTGCGGAAAACGTGTTTGTACGCTGCTCCTTGGAAAAATGTAAGAGTTCACAGAGATTTTCAACCAATTGTGCAACTTCCTGCTCCACTGGCTTCTCGTAGGTGGTAAAACTATTGGTTTGAGGTAGATCATCATTCGGAGCAGTTGGACGTTCCACCATCTCTACTTCAAGTATTGTTGTTACATGTACTAGGCAGGTAAACAGGTTGTCGATTGCTGCTTTCAACCTTTGCACGTCTCTTGACAAATTGTTTTGCTTCCGCGCTAGTTCAGTCAAAGTCGGGATTTCTCTATCGTTCGTTTCGACGGAAATAAATGGAGTTGTGAAATATGACAATTCATTGTAACCAGAATTGTTCGAAGGAGTGTGAAGAACGTTACCATTCGAGAGATTCTGGTTGGGATATGGAGTGGTTGAATTATTCCTAAGACCAACCATCTTGTGAGAGCTTGAGATTGTAACCGAGAGATTAATCTCCCACTGTGGTCGCCAATCTGTAGATGGGGAAAAACGATTTGCTGGTTTTTACGGAATTGAAGAGTCGACCGTGTGGAGACTCCTTGAACCGAGCGAAATGTTGAACCTCACACAGATGCACTGCAAGAATGGAGTGCTTTAAGTTCGATAGATCAATCTGTAAGACTCCAGCCTAAACCAAGAACAATGGCCGTTCCAGAGTCAATTCGATCACAAGAGAGGATGGGCTGATCTGTAGGAGGGAAGCTGCGAAATGCGTGAGATCAATGGTGATCTGAGATTATAGGTGTGTTGTGAATTCAGCGTAAGAATGCTCTGAATGATTGAATTTTTGCTCAATTGAGAGTGAATGCTCAGACGGTGAGTTCGTGTAGACGAAAGATTATCTGTATGAACTTGCCGAGAATTCTTTTAGACGAATGTTCGAGTGTTCGAATCTTGTCTTTTCAATCAGGATTCAGAGTGTGCATGGGGTAAAACGGTTCGCTGGTTTTTTAGGAAAGTGAAGAGTCGAGCGTGTTGTCGAGACTCCTCGAACCGAGCAAACTGCTCAACCTCACACAGATGCACCGCTGCAAAGGGGGTGCTTAGATTTGAGAGATCACCGGCCTAAACCAAGACAATGGCCATTCCAGAGTCAATTCGGCCGCAAAGAGGGAGATGGGTTGATCTGTAGGAGGGAAGCTGAGAATTGTGTGGGATCAGTGATGATCAAGGATTGTGGGTGTGCTGAAGGTTTCTGCAATAATTGGAGAACTATTGAGTTCGAACAAGTTCTGATGGATTGATGAATTCTTGAGAGTACTTACTCGAGAAATTCTATGTAGATCAAAAACGTTGTCCCTAATCATGGATTTAGAAACTTATTTATATTGTCAGAGTTGTGAACACCTTGATCCCTGTAAGTGTTACGGTTTCATGAGTGGGAGAGTGGGCAAATGGAAGATCGTGGTAAAGTCAGTTCCACGTCGTGTGGAGACTTGACGGATCGTGCACCCGCTACTTTGCTAACTCCTTCAACCGTTGACACAACTTACGCACATTTCTCGTCGTGGATGAATCCACGTTGTGTAGGCCGCCAGACCAAAACCCTAGTTGTTATCCCCAAATTTGACGTGATTTATGTCTCACGAATCGTGGAGTATGCATGACAGACGCGTATTTAGTTTGTTAGTTGTTGACTATTAGACAATGAGTCTAGGTTTTGTTGAATCGAGCATGTTTGACAAATGCTCATCGATTCATGAATGTTAATGTTGCTCATCTGAGCAAATATTGTAAATTCGACGAGTTGTTGAATATTGATGAGTTACTGAATATATGTGGATTATTCGAGCAACTGGGCAAGTATTGCTTGATTCGACGAAATACTGATAAGTTACTGAATATTTATAGTTGGGTCAATATTCGAGCAACTGAGCAAGTATTGCTCAATTCGATGAATCACTGAATATTTGAGAATTTGACGTGCAATTGAGCAAGTATTGCGCAATCCGACAAATACTGAATATGAATAATTTGACGTGCAAGTGAGCAAGTATTGCTCAATTCGATAAAATACTGATAAATTACTAAATATTGATAGCTGGACCAATATTTGAGCAACTGAGCAAATGTCGCTCAATTCGATGAAATATTTATTGGTAACGTAACCCAATAAAATATTAAAATATTGGTAGATTACCAAATATTGTATAATTAATACCCGTGGATCAACATAAATTCATTTGGTGTTTGAACTTGCTCAGAATGATGATTCCGTGAAGCATTTGTTCGAAACCCTAATTTTTGAGCAATTGTTCAACAATTGATGAATTGCTGAAAATAGGTCATGAGTGATAGAGGGACCGACCACATGGAATGATGAGCGTCCATGTGGTGCCCAAAGTGCTTTCAGTGAGCATACACCATGGTTCTCGCTTGGAGAGTTGGTGAAAGAATGATGATTAAGTGCCTAAGCATCATTTATTGAATTATTGCTGGATTCAACATTAGGCAAAAACCTAAGTATGAAAGATGGGGGACCGACCAAGAGAGCATGGGGCCAGCTCTTGGTGGTCACGGGACTAGATGTTGTCCGTTCGAGCAATCCTCGGGTTGGTTGGAGAGAGTTTGGGCCCAATATGAGTGATTGCGCAAATTAGGTCAAAAGTGTGAAAACTTGTGGGACCGGCTTTGTGCAAGCCCTAGGAATGACTTTGGTCGGTCATTAAGGCATGCATGTGTTGCCGTGGTGTCCGTGTCTACGTACTGAGAGTTTCAGTATTTTCTGATGTGCGTTCGAGCAACATTGTGAATTTTCATAAGAGTTTCATCTTTACTGAAATTCTTGATTTTTGTTGGAATGAGCATGTATGCTCAATTGATCAATATTTTATAAATATTAAAATAAGAATATTTTAACATTTAAAATTTTCATGAGAGGCTAGCTGGTCACGTGACCATGTTGGCTCTTGAATTTTCATGATTTGAGCAAAATTTGAGAAATTATGAAGAAATCATGATTTTTGCTCAAACCAAGGAGTTTCATGAATTCGAGGAAAATAATAATTATACAAGACTAGGGATTGCAGGGTGTGGGACCGGACACGGCTAGGGCATGGCCGGCCGACCATGTTGCCCGGTCCCGCACTCCTTTCCCTATTTTATAATATTATTTTCATGAATCCGTGATGTTATGAAGAATCCATGAGTTTTGTTGAAACAGAGGAGTTTCATGAGTTTAGGGAATAATAATTATAAAAGCTAGGGATTGTGAGGTGTGGGACCGGCCGGCTATGTTGCCCGGTCCCGCACACCTTTCCCTATTTTATTACCATTTTTCGTAAATGTAATATAATATACTAATAATTAATTAAACAAAAACTAGAACAATTCTAGAATCACACAGAGCTATTGGTTGGCAACCTAGCAACAAGCTGGGCACCCACCCCCCTCTGAACAGCTACGCTTACTCTATGAAAAACAAAACTACCATAACCACTACTAGCGTCATTATTAACAAGACAATTCTTCAGACGTTTAAAAAAACATAAAGTATATTCGCCGAGCTCACCCAAAGTAAAGAAAGCCAAGACCCCAAGACCATAACCGAGTGAAGTGCACTTGTCCAGATATTTAGCACGCTTCCTTGAAACTGCCTTTGAAATGGCTTTCCCTGGGATAAACGAACGAACACCATCACCAGTAAAGGGAGAGAAAACAGTAGCATCCATGCAGACATCTTGCCCGTTTTCTCAGTTGAGGACAAGGATATCGGCAGGCCTCAAGTCTTCATCCTCATCTGAAACAATACCCATAGAAACCTCCTTGCAGGCAGGTACACTAGCCTTGTAACAAACATCAACAGTAATATCACGGACCACATCATGTCGAAACTTGCTTCCAACATCTTTAGCACAATGGAGCGCATGATCACCAAAAATGTCCATAGTTTTGTTGCAACTAGTGCATAAGCCATTCTCAACAAACAGAGGAATACCAAGGCGATAACAGAGCACAGCCTGAAACTGTCTAGTCCCAATGCACTGGTTAAGCCCAATGATTGGTACAGCTAGTAGATAATCTTGAGCATGCTTGATACGGTTACACTGCCACAAAACAGAATCTCTTACAAACAAGGAAAATTGGTCTGGGATTTGCTTCTTAATTGCGTCAAAATAAGTGACTTCCAGGGAATGCATGGAAGGGGGGGCAGTATCATCGACACAGTAAGAAGGAGGTAATCCACATACCTGAATAAAGTTCTGAAGATCCAACTGATAAGCAGAGCCTTTGTTTGTTGAGAATAAACTACCCAAAATTATCTTCTGCACGGAAGCGGTCTGATTCTGAGAAGCAAGGAAATAGTAAGTACGGGTGTCCGCCATGGTGTAGATGCCAAGACCACCATCTTTGATAGGCAAAGTAGCTAATCGCTGCTGTAGAGGACCAAACCCTGCACCATCTCCAGTAATTAAGAGTCTCAAATACTTGAGTAGATGATCGTCAAAAAGATCCGTGGCTGATTGCAAGGTTGCTGGATTGGTAGTACGCATTGCAAAATATAGACGATACACACCAGTGCAATTACGTAGTAATAACATCTCACTCTGAGGGTCCTTGAGTTTTTTGATTGCATCCATCAGTTGAACAGTTTTATTCACCCTGGTCAACATCATATCACTAATGAAGCTCGGATCCAAACTCACAGGTCCTCCTAGAAGCTTAACCCCGTTAGAAGGCCTACCAATATCTGGGGGGAAAACACCGTCTAAAGTGCTTCTGGGATCAAAAGATGGCCAAAAGACTTCGGTTTTACGAACGTTAAGATGCAAACCCCTGTTAGGTCCTACCGCCTCTATTATAAGCAGTGCCTTGGATACTTCCAAACACTACACCAAATTCTGGGATTAGAAACAGAACCAGGCCGTTACAAAAACGGGTTGTAACGGCCCTACTTTTGTTGCAAAAGTGGGTGTTACATTTTTTTTTTTTTGTAATTAATGCCCTAACAGAATAAAAGTTTGAGCCGTCTGAATTTGCCACGTGGTAACAAATTCAGAGCCGTTACGAACTTTTTGTAACATCAAAAAATTATCTTCGCCGGTCAACCTTGACCTGGTCAAAATTGGTCAATAGTGACCAATTTTGACTAGTTCAAGGCTGACCAGCAGTTCATTTCTGCCGGAAATAAGCCGGAATGATAAATTCAATACCCTGCATACACCTTTCAATACATTCATAACCACACTCAACAACAATTTCTTCAATCTATGCATATCACATTCATTCAATTCATCTCAGATTCATATAACAAAAGAACTGAAATTTCTCTAAGTACCAAACTTTTTTTTTTTTTGTTAAATATCAAATTTCTAAAGGAATACATGGAATGTTCCAAATTTCTAAGGAAACACATACAAACTAACTAACTGCCTACAAAACTTGAATACATGGAACTTACAAATCTTGAAGCTCCTTTGTTCTCCAACCTTTCTGATGAAATAGAGCATCATTCAAATAACCGCAACTATTGCAATATCTCCAACTTGTCCCGCATCTGTACAAAAATGAAGATTCTGTCACATGATCTTTTTCTAAGCACTGGAGTATGTTTTCTAATAGCATGACTCGATCCAGTTAGTATGTTTTCTAACAACATGTTTTCTAAGTCTGACGGATCTTTAGACTTCTTCCTTTTATTGGATGAAGCTTTAGCACCATCTTCCTTTGGTGCAGGACCTTTGGCCTTGGGTTCAACAGACTCTGACGAATCTTTAGACTTCTTCCTTTTATCGTATGAAGTTTCAACACCACCTTTCTTTGGTGCAGGACTTTTAGCCTTGGCGTCAGCAGTCCCTGCAGGGGGGGAGAATGAATTTTAATGAAAAACTTGATAAAAAACAGCAGAAACACGACTCAATAGAATGTAAAGATTACAATAAGTCCAACCAAAACTTACCTTCTTCAAAAGGTTTGCCCTCATAAACATCAAGCTGCAATCATGACAGAAAACTAGATTACTTGCATCTGCTGTATTTTTTTTTTCATTATGAGGATTGTTTTACAGCAATGCTTACCTGATCAAGCTTATCACCAGCATTTGTTCTATCAACCACCACCATTGAATAAACTGAACCACAGGTGACACTATAAAAGTAATTTTACAGCCAAATCCAGGATAGTCGTTTTTAATTTATTGGTTAAACTTTACTTTGATGATGCCAGATAGAGCTTAAAATTTATGCAGCACATAACATGATCGACGAACAAAGAGCTGTCAAATTCATACCTCATTACATGCATACCCTCAAGGATATCAACTTTTTTGGGATTCATTGTAGATCTATGGTACAATGAGCAAACACATCAAAATAAAGTTAAACCAGGACATCAAGAAAAGTGGGATCTTATGATATCTCCAGCCAACAGGAACATACAAATTGTAAGGAAAAGCAACATTTACTTTGGTCCCTCAGAACCATATCCAAGCTGTCCATTCAGTGCATGACCCCAACTTATACACGACTGTTCAGCACCAACAAAGTTGTGTGAGGCGCCTGAATCCATGCAACGAATATTCCAAAGAATCGATGATGAGAAGACATGAAAATACAGCTAATTATACAATTGGTGAATATGTATACACATAATGTATGTTGCGGTTATTTAACATCATACGAAAACAACCAGACGGAGTAGCCCAGAGATTAGCGAAACCAATTAGAAAGGAAAATCAGTTGGAAGGGTCAACAGACCCAACCACCAAGGTGTGTATACATATGAATATAAACGAAAATTTTAAAACCAGGTTACAAGTAACAATCATACAACAACTAGAGTTTAGAGTTTAAAAACTCTAAGAGGAAAAAGATGCAAGGCCTGTCACAAAACCTTAAGTCCAGAAGAGTCTTCGGATACATCCAATCATCGCCTGTAGTAACCTTCATTTTTCCCCACATGTATAATTGCCCTCCAGCTGGAAAACACTTAATTTATCAATAATGCATATACCAAAAATATGCACTTTTTCTAATAAATCACAGTGAATAAGAGTGTAGGGACTCTGGAGTAATAGACAAAGTAACTACTAGTACATTACAAAACGAGAAAACTTAAGAATCACTGCAATTCAGTTCGTCTCTCAATATAGTTCCGACTATGACAGAGATAGATAGATATGGTAGATATGATCTATGCCGTGCTTCACTGGGTATCTTGGCATTTTGTCTCTCATTTCAGAAACCTTGTCAACTTGAGTATAAACTATGTATGAGTATCTTGTTCCTATATGGAAGATATGATATATGCCCTGCTTAGCTAAGTCTAGAGTTGTAAAATGAATATAGCCCAACGTACTATCTACAAGCAAATGATACAAGGATAAACAAATAATAGAAGCTGCTCCATAAACATCCAAAATTTAGGCTGAATTATTTTATTTACCGGCAGTGACGACAATGAGAATTATGAGCACCAAGCAAACCACAATTGCATTGGGAGGTAGAATTTTCCTTAGGAAAAAATTTACAGCACGAGGAGTCCATTCGTAAACAAGTTGCCCCTCTAAAGCACAACATATGAAAACTATAGTTGCCCCTCTAAAGCACGAGTTAAGTAGAGCATTTGTGGACTACTAACGTGTAAACAAGACCCTTAGAATCCACAGCAACTGAAAGCACACAAAAAAAACAAGGAAAAAAACATGCTTTAGTACTACACCCAACTTTAACAATAGTTATGAAAAACCTGGAGGATAGAAGTTAAGAAAAACCTGTATGGTTTGTTCCACATGCAACTTTGACAACAGTTGACCCTGCAAAAGCGTCTATTGCTTTTGGACAAGGTTGTGCTTCATAAGCAAGCTGCACAGAGGCACTTTTGATATTGTTCTGCAAGTAACACAAACAATCTATTAGAATTCCTAAAGAGAACACAACTGAAAAGAAGGAGGTGTGAAATATTTCTTACACATACCATATTATCCGTCCCATGCCCTAGTTGACCGTCTTGTGGAAGACTGCAGCTTCGAGAAACAAAATGCTTATTTATATCCACATGTAAACAACGAAATCTAGAAACATGGAATCAATCTAAACAGAAACATGGTAAGAAGCGCTCAAATGATGGTTATGATTGCCTGAGAATCAAGTAAAGTACAACTACAGTAAACCTACAATATGGACGATCCCTCCACAGATGACAACCACACAGTGAAATCACCTCCACAAACAACATTGGTAACTTTCAGAAACTTGACTAGAAACTGGTGACTGCAGTAACTCTACAGAAATTAAGAAGAATTATGTGAGTAATCAGCATCAAAACTGTTCAAAAAGAATGTTAAAGAAAAATCTCATGCAGGTAAAATTGGTTAACCAACAAATTATTCTAAAACCACGAACCAACAAGACCTACGAGCAAAAAGCTCGATGATAAACCCAAAATAAAGAAATAACTCAGAACTAAATTTGAAAGTACAGAGATAACGTGATTGACGAGAATGCGCAAGATAACAATTTGGAGTGCCAATTCCAGGGAGCTCTACTTATAATAATCATCCTTAATTTTGGTGTGCGAAGAATATTTTTTCTTCGTAGTCCTTACAATGATCTTAACATTTTATATGTAAAACTTAGTCACTAGTTACACAACGAACTTAATGTTTTAGATGTTAAAACTCGGTCACTACTTACACAATTTCCTTGCTAGTGAAATTTAGAGAAATGACTCAAACTCACAATCAATTTACGACTCAAGAAATAGAATCAATATATGCGGGTGCTAGCAACTGTTACCCCATAGCTACTAACTCTGCGTATCTATCTTACACAGTTTCAACTCTGACAAATTCTTCAAAGTTAATTTTGATGAGCAACACAACCTAAAATCATAAAACAAACCTAAAATCATTTCATATTTCCAAACCCTAAAATAAAAATTAATATAAAACCCTAAAATCAGTTCATATGTTGAAACTTAAACCTTCAAAGTTGGCAAAAATTCATCAATGTTCTCCAGTTCTTCAAACCCTAACATGAAATCAGAAAAACTAAATTGAATTAGATTTAATTGAAGAAGTTTAAACAATCGAAACTAAGATGAAACATATTGTATTAGATTCACGAATTTACAAAATCGTATTAGAAACAAATCTAAACCCTAAAAACCAGACGATTGAAAACTTAGAAACCCTAAAAATCGAAAAACTTATTGCAAAGATCTATGAACACTTACACAGATCGATGATTGAAGAGATTTCTGTGAAAATTCTGTGATGATTTCATCGACTCATCTGTTGATAGGAAAAGAAGAGAGACAGGAGCAGCAGAGAAAAAAAAAAGATAAACGAAAATGAAGATTCGATCTGGTTTCACTAGCGTATATCTCAAAAGAACGCATGTGAATCGCACACGCATGGGAGGAAATATCCTATGGTATAACTCATCGTGGGTGGAAACATAATGCCACGCATGTGAATCGCACACGCACATTCTAAAGGTGTTACCACCCTGGTGTGACCAAGCGTGTGACCAAGCGTGCCCTGGATTTAATTTTTAAAAAATTCGTAACGGCTTAGCCCTGTTACGAATTTTTTGTAACGGCTATTTGTAACGGGAAATTCGTAACGGCCCATAAGCCGTTACGAATTGCTGTTACGAATCCGGGAATTTGGTGTAGTGAAAGTATCCCCAATGATGGTGCCATCATCAAGGTACCAAGCATGAAAATCAAGGGTGCAACGAGAAGCAATAGTCTTCACAAGAGGATGAAGAGTCAACGCAAAAAGCAAGGGAACGAGGGGGTCCCCTTGTTGAACCCCGAGAGCAGAAGATAATATATATTGGTCATAATAGAGTTTAGCAGGTCGCAAATAACAAAACTCTACCCAGCGAGAAATACCTGGATAGTGAAGACGAACCTCTTTAATGAGATGAAACCTACTCACCATGTTGAAAGCATTGGAAAAGTCAATAAGCAGCATTGACATTGTATCCGAGTGACCTTTCAACTCTAGTAAGCTATTAACAGCATGTAAAATACTCTCCCCACCAACAGGCACACCAACTCCAAATTGATAGTCGCCTAAATAAGACGTCATCTCTTTCCCGACTGAAAAAGCAGCAACTTTGGAAACCGGCCTTCGCCAAACCGTGCCGACCGCAATCGGCCTTATACCACCCCCTGGCTTAAGTAGTAGAGTCAAAGGCGCACTTTGAAATGAACTCGCCCAAGCTATTGTGGCATTTACCGGCCAACCAAAGATTGACTACCCTGATCGAAGCAAGTAAATTATCCGCCACTGCAGCCGCAAAGACCACTCATGACATCAACCAAATGTTGCGCTCGTAAGCCATCTCGCCCGCAAGAAGTACCATTTGGGAAGCTCTTTATAGCTCCCAAGACAGCCCGTGAATCCACCATAATTGGGTCACCTATCACAACATCCGAAGGAACAACGGGGAGAGGAGCTGAAGGATGCTTATCTTGCAAATCAAGATAAGTATTCTCGTTACGCGTAGCTACCCCTGATGAAGAAAGTACACGTATTGCAGCCGAGTAATGACCACAACTAATCTTCTTCTGGCAAGCCAAAATATTGGCAGCGCCTTGTTTCTTCGAGTCTTCCTTACCATTTCCCATTCGGACATGTTGCTGAAGTAGTTTCGACACAAAAGTGGAACAGCCATTCGGCTCTTTACACACAGAGATGGCCTGATTTATAGATGCTATCTGCAGTTTCTTGCGGCTGCCCGACTTAGCCTCAGCGGAATTCTTCGATCTAAACAAAGTTAGCGTGCAAATGGGAAGAAGTAAGAGCTGTAGGCAAGTGAAAATGTTACCTGGGCTTGCGATAACTCTATCAAGACAGTGTTTCAATTCCATGGAGAAGCTAAGCCGGCATTGGTATGGAATACACTTTACCGTAGTGAACTGCCGCTGGAAGACGTTGTTCAATAAGTCCGTGGAAACAAGAACGCCAGAATCGACACTCAAGGGTAGAGCTTCAGCACCGTCTGTAGAGTTAACACAGCTCACGACACTGGAAAGTATTAAGCTAGCAACATTACCTGGTTTAGCAAGGCCATGAAGAAGGAAATCTGCTTCATCTCCGTTAAGTGGACCGGCGATAACCTCACCATGTATAGCGCCTTGTCTACCTAATGACAACACATCCACATGTGTAAGCTGTAGAGAAGCTTCTCCCGGCGTGATAAATGTCCAAGTCCGTAGCTAGCATGACTCTCTGCAAAAATCAATCTTGGCCGATGAAAAATGCTTGTCCCGAAGGTGTTTCAACAAAGAAACCTTAGTGTATCCTCTACCATTGACACAATCCACGACAATTATGGTAAGTCTTGAGCGGGAAATGGTAGGAAAGATCATCGGCTGGGACTATGACTGTTGATGCAGAAGCTTCAAGGGGCTGTGAGTCCGACGAACGACAGTTAGAAGAAGCTCTGGTGAGAATCGCCATAACGAACTGTAAAACAAAACCCTAAAAGAAGAGTAGCCTAAAACCCTAAAAACCAAAACAAAACCGTAAGGAAAACAAATGGAAAAAAGAAAGAGGACTGAAAAATCAAAGACGCAAAGAAAAGAAGAATCAAAAACCAAAGGGAAATCCGAACAAAACATGGTAGTTAAAATCATGGTCAGGTTTTCCCTATTTTATAATATTATTTCATGAATCCATGAAGTTATGGAGAATCCATGAATTTTGTTGAAACCAAGGAGTTTCATGAAATTGGGGAATGATTATTATAATAGGCTAAGGATTGTAAGGTATGGGACCGGCCACAGCTAGGGCATGGCCGGTCGACCATGTTGCCCGGTCCCACACACTTTTCCCTATTTTATAATATTATTATTTTTCATGAATCCGTGAAGTTATGGAGAATTCATGAATTTTGCAAAAACAAGGAAAGTTGCTAAAACCAAGGAGTTTTCATGAGTTCATGAAATAACAAAAAATAAGGAAAATAATGGGAGAGGCATGGACCACCATGGCTAGGCCCGGCCACAGGCGCCTCTTATTATTTTATTAATATTTATTGTTTTCTCCCTTTTTTAAGCGAGAATTCCTCATTGTTTCATGTTTTTTTTGATGCTCGTTCGTGCATCATTGTCGAGTACACTTATACCATTTTTCGTGGGGCTTACTCGGGGATGTTCGGATGCCGATTGTTGAGTATTTATTGCTAATCCATGAAATTGATGTAACTAATTCATAAAAAGAGACAATAAAATAATTAGTTATTTATTATCAATTCATAGGATCAGTCATTTGGATTCGACCATGAACTCGGAATAATAAAATAGGCATTACCATTCCATGGGATCGTGGATTCGACCATAGAATCGAAGTAATAATTTTACATATTACCATTTCATGAGATTAGAAGTGAATTCGATCATGAAATCGGAGTAACGAGATAAATTGTTGTTGCCATTCCATGAGATCAATTCGTAGATTCGATCATGGAATCGGAGCAGTTATTATTGCCATTCCATGGGATCGGGACGTGGATTCGACCATGGAATATGAGCAATGTTATTGCCATTCCATGGGATCAAGCCGTGGATTCGACCATGGAATAGGAGCAATAATAGATTATTCTGGGAATTCAGTGGTGAATGTCACGGTAGAATTAATCTATGTGCATAGTCAGGAGAGGGCTAATCCTGAGGGTGCTCTCAGACAGCACGGAGAACACCCGAGTCTATACACATCGCTCTACATAGTCGGGATCGGTGAGTATCACATCACGAAGGCGTTGTTGCTCTCAATCGGACGGAGAACCTCCCAATCGTTCTTCTATGCGAGAGGTGGGTCACTCTCCGTAGTCGGGGAACAGTTAGTATCACCAGACGTTACAAGGCGTTAAGCCCTCTCAACAAACAATTATGTAGGAGGACCGCCCGATTCTATTATTCTACATAGAGTTCACAATGAAATGTCAGGGATCGAACGCTCAGCTAGTGGAGGCTTTTCGAAAGACATATTCATCATGGCTTCGTAAAATATGAATCGTCACATGCCTGAAGCCATATCAGAAACATGCGGTATCATGATTTTCTGATTTGACCTTTGTTGAAAATCCACCATCAATATTAAGTCCTGCTTAGTGAGGGACCGTCATGTTCAGCGGTAAGCATTAGATGGTGATTTTAGGTCGACGAGATCGTGGTTGAACTCAGTCTACAAAGGAAGTTTCAGAATTCTCGATTTGCTCCAATGGTGTCATGTACGAGCAAATGTGCGGTCGAGGACCCTGATAGTGTGATAGAGTATTATTTTGTGGATGTGGAGAGGTGAGGTGCTGCTGATTTGGTCGGTCAAAAGTCCGGTTCTGGTTGATTTAGGATTCTGAGCCGAACCCAAAAAGGAAAGTGTTTTATTAGGTTTTGGAAATAAAATTAATATAAAATGTAAATAACCCTAATATTTTTATTGTTTTGATCGATTGAGCACCTTCATCTCTTCACCACATTCACGTGTTCGGTAGGGAGAGAAAAAAATTTTCACGCCGGAAAATCGGCCGCGCCGCCGATCATAGATCATATCGCGATTTCCAGTTTCGACCCGAGTAAGTTCGAACTTCTTTTTTTTTTTTTTTTTTTGCTGTGTGTTTTATGATTCATGAGTTGTTCACAAACAAAAAATCCCCTAGTTGCAATCATGCGTAGGATTTATGAAGAATTTTAGAAAACGTATGAATGCTCGTCTTTTCGTTAGTTTAGGAAACGAACAAAAATCCCTAATATGGAAGAGATACATAAAACTTTGCATGGATATGGTATAGTTGCGGTAGTAAAAGTTTTGTTTATTAGGTTTCATGAAAACCCAAGTTTGTTTTCAAAGCATGGATTTTACAAATACCTTTAAGAACATTAGGATTGTTCGTAATAAAAGTAGTAAATAATAATCCTTAGAATTAAAGGAAATTTTTGAAAAGACCCGGAGTTCATGATAAAGTTTATTTGTAAACTTTTAAAATTTTATTTGTAACATATGGACTTTTATAAAAATAGAAAAGACCCTGGTTTCATGACGGATGCTCGATTGAGCAAAAAAATTTTTTTTTTTTTTTATTTTATTTACGTGAGTTATTAACTCACGAAATAAAAAAAAATTAAAAAAAAGGTGCGTGTTCACGCTTTATTAAATATAAATCAAGTTTTGATTTATGAGAAATTGTTGAAAGCAAACAATATATGAGTTGATGAATTAAGTAGTGTATGCATGAGTTTAGTGATTTATAGTGCATGTACACGTAAAAATCAGCGAATGTTCACATGGAAAGTTATGTGAATCATTCATAGTTTCTTGAGAAGTCGGTGTTGACTTTTGAATAATATGTTTTATGCTCGACTTTGCAGGTTTGAAAGAACGAGCAAGTTTTGGGGTTTTACGTTGTGATCACTAAGTTCGTGAAATCGTAAATAGGTAAGAGTTAAGGATTACCATTTTTGCGAGACGATGATAGTGAGCATAATTGTTTGATTGCTTTAATTCCCTTGTACTGATGAAATTAGTGTGGAATCTGCAGCTATTTGGCGAGAGATGACTCGATTCCGTAATGATCTTTGAAGCGACGTTTTCAGAGAAGACACTTCTAGAGATGGTGACTGCTCCATGGATGACGATTGGAACTTCTCGGGGGAATGAGGAAATTCCCAAACCCAAGAACATTCCAAACATCGAAGACAGATTCTTTGAATATTTGTATAGGCCTGAAAACGTCCTTTAGGTTCTTCGTTTGATTGCTCATAAATCCCGAGGACTACAACTCATAATAAGTTAGTGTCTCCTCCAGAATAATTCTGTTCTGTTTGGAGGGGAAACATTATTCGACTTCTCATGTGGAACTCAAACTTTCTCGGAAGCCGTTGACGTATTTTTCTCGGATGGGCAAGGCATATTTTTAGGCTACAGTAGTGTGAGGACTTTCTTGGATAGTGCGCAGGTGACACGAGCCATTCAAGTCATTGGAGATTTGATCATTAATCATGATATACCCGTGTATCGTGGCTTTGCTTGCTCGTTGGTGTATTCCTACTCACACCTTCATATGCGAGATGGGGAGAGTTCATGATTACTTTAGAATATGTGGTCGCTTTGTTGCATCTTCTAGTCGTCGGAAATTTCCACGGAGAACTCTCGGCGGAGGAGAAGGCGATATCTCATACTTTGGAAACTAAGATGCACGAGTTTAACAAGTCTCCTAAATTTTGATATGCTCAATGGTTGAGATACTTGGTGGCCGAGAGATAGAATTCTGAAGAACACATTGATAGTACTGTCCATTGCTTGCTTTCTTGTGCTTGTGGCTTTCCAGAGATGTTCTCGAGGACAGTGGACATTTTTTGAAGCCGTTGGTGATACCCTTCGCCATTAGGATGGCCAAAGGTGAGAAACTTCCGATTGGTAGCTTGTTTTTAGGTTCACTGTTTGCTAACTTGGACTCTTTGTTTATTGATTCCATGTCTCTAACGGTTTCATGAAAATTGAGACATATGCTAATACCATGTTCCTCCAAGCTCGATGTGGGAGCATCTTGATAAGTATGCTCCGATTCCCGTAGCATTTTGCAAGGGCCCAATGTCGACACTCTCCATGCTTTTCTCTAGAAAGACAATGCCAGGATCATGAGGTGGTCTACAAAGTAGTCGCAATACAAGATATGTATCAACGATATTCTGATATTGAAACTGAGTTAAATTTTCGCCATTGGGTGTCTGGTCCCCGATCTCTTCTCACAATTGATCACTTTCAACACCTGAAGAAAATATCACATTGAAGACTGGTGCTAATTTGAATGATGGAGAGATACTTTATATTAAGTTGCACTCGTGGCCACCTAGTATCGATAATGCATGGAGAATTGAGTAGAGGAATACAATATTGACCAGGCAGCTCGGCAAATGGGCGTTGACCAATGCATCCCGTTTACCGAATGAACAAACCATCGATTGATTATTTAAAGGCCAATCTGGATTGCACTCACGTGGAGGAATGAGTATTTATCCCCATGCTCTAATCGTGCTAGATTCGTTTACTCCGAGTTACATAGACTTAGCGTCACTTGAGCGTCCGTATGCTTTCGTGATGGATGTTAAGTCCCAGTGCAAGATTTTCCTTCCCTTGACTTCTATTAATACTCGACCAAGACTAAAGTACCTTTCTCGTGGTGACAAGAGGAAAACATATCCGAATATGTACAGGTAGGCCTCTTTTCTTCACGATTGGTGAGAGTGAGATAGATGTATTTTAATCATTCGTTGATTTTGTGTAGGATGGTCGTGTTGTGAGGCCTCGAATCAGTAAACTTCTTAGACCTTCAAGAAAGTCCCGAGGTGGATAAGGAAGGAGTAAAACAACTCATAGAATGATACCGAATAAAGTGCGAGTCCTACACTTTCTTTGGTGAGTTGTTAGCATTCCTCTTATTATTGCGGCTTTCTTGTCCATATAATCAGGATCTCAAAAAAGTATTACTATTTTGTTTCAGAATTTTGCTCCATCGATTATTGACGGTCTTCATCTTTCCTTTATACGAACAACTCAGGAATCCAGCGTTGATGGAGAGGTTGATGTGAGTATTCTTTCGTGTAAGTGATTTCGGAATATCTTTGAATGAAATAGTGATGATTATTGTTGCTGGATCCAGGAGGAGATTGTTTTGGAAAGCCAACACGGTCATGCTATCCATTCGTCTTCGAATAGTAGTCGGAAGAGAATTCTCCGAATCGCGACCGAATGGAAATAATGGTGCTTCTTATGTGGATGCGATCCTGTCAACCCTTCGAATGGATTGGAGATTCCCCAAGTAAGTATACACTTTGTGTCATCTTCATAGAAGTGTAGGATTGCTTCTTTTTGAATAGATGAATGAGAATCCCAATGAATATACAAGAAATTTTGCCAAAATACGTCATCGAAAAAATCCAGACCCCAATTTTTAGTGAAAATGCTGTAGAATCTTCGTTCGAAGTTGGATTCTCGCGATATGCATATGTATCTTCAAACCCGGAAAATTTCCAAGCTCTTTGAATGAAGCTTTTTGAGTTTTGAGCACGTTTAGGGCCTAAAAAAGGCGAAACAGTAAGCTTCCAGGAGACTTTCAGATTGCGTGTTGCTCAATGTTTCGGCCACATCTCCTTGCTCGTTTCTTCAATTGCTTTGAATTTTTAATATGTTGTAGATGACATCCATACAAAAATAATGGTATATGACCCAACCTTATATTCTTTACCAATTGTTCCCAGTTCGTCGTCTTATACAGAGTATTATAAAATTTTCCTGACGGACTAATTGAAAAGCGTGTCTTATAACTTTTATGCTATTTGCTCATGTCTTGGACGTATAGTAGAGAACTTAGATAATGTTAGCTCACTTACATGCTGGACCTTATGATTTTGTTGAGTTTTCATGCTTGGACCGCTCAAATCCCGTGTAATTTTCTTATTAGGTGCCAAATGCCGAAGTTGAGAATACTGAGACTAATAATGATGATTCGAGCAATCTTGGCGCCGTTGATAGTGAGACAACCATCTCTGCACTTCAAGGCCATGAGATAGTTATTTCTGATATTGTTGAGGCGATTGAAACACCAACGGTGACTGCTTCAGGAACAGAAGAAGTTGTGCCTATGATTGTTGAAGTTGCTCCAGAGATTGAGAACCGTATAATAGTGCATGAATACTCTACCGCAGGGGTTGTTTGTGAGCCTTCATTTTGTGCTTCACTCCCATATCATGTATTTGTTGGTGGATCCAGCATCCCCACAGGGTATGCCAGCATGTATGAGAAGTTGTGGAAGATGTATGGCCATATCGTCGTTTCAAGAGATCCTGAACGTAGCTACTTCTTGACCATGCAATTAGGAAACATATTGCGTGTTATATATGATATCTATACCAAGCCCAGAAGTATTTTCACTCGAGATGTACTCTTTGATTGGGAGTATAACTTGGAGAATTCTGAGAGACTTGGCTTTAATATGAAGTGGCTTCGTCAGAAGATCAACACCATCAAGGATGCAGTAGTGAAGAATATACCTTTTACCAGTGATGCTGTGGTGGAGAAAATGGCTAAGATTGCTAAGTTGACTCAAAAGCTGGAGTTGGAGAAAGCGGCTTTGCAATTCTTAGAGAATGAAGAGAAGCAGAAATCTTACTTTGCTGGTTCCCTTTAACTTTCTTTCCATAATCTCTTGAACTCTCAACTTGAGAGATGTGAGATTTTGATTTTTTGAATTCTGGATTGGTTTTGAATTTTGAGTTTTGAGTGACTGAGGATTTTCCTTTGGGTTTGGTTTGATGGAGATTTTCTTAAATAAAGAACTTTGATAAATTCTTGAATTCAAATACTTGAATGCAAGTATTGCAAATGTTTTGGAGATATTAAAATACGAGATAAAGAAAATCCTAAGATGCAAACGTCGAGATATTTTGAGCATTTGTCTTGGCCATAAAACACCCAATATTGAATGCTTCATGCGTCGAAGATCTTGAGCCAATTCTCATGAATTATTGGTATACTTGTCTTGCCTTTGATGTCAGCCAATTTGTAATATCCTCCAACAACTGACTTAGCAATCATAAAAGGTCATTCCCAGTTAGAACTCTTGCGTTTGGTTTCCTTAATAACCAAATATCCTTCATGAAATTTGTTAGGCTTGGTTTCCCGTGCCTTGAATATCTTCTGCTGGTTTGGAATTCCTCGTGGATTCCAAGTTGGCGGAGCTTTCCAATTCTGCGGCACATGTGGACACTCGTGCAAAGGAGAGTATTTAGGATATTGATTGTGAAACTCAGTCATTATCCTATCAATGACCGCGTTAGTGAGATGATAGACTTGGAGAGGTTCTGCGTCTAACCATTTAGTGAAGTATTGCTGAGGTGAGGCTAACCACTCATAATGTTTGGTGACAATAAGTCACGAGCATGATCAAGTACCTTGACCCGAGTTGCATATTTGAAAGTTGGTAATATAGATGCATGAGTGGGAATGAGACTTCCTGAGTGCGGAACCTTTTGACAAATTCATGTGCGCTCTCTTGAGGTTTTCGTGAGTTCCATCAAGGATTCGACTTTTCCCAAATGCTTAAATGGTGGAGTATCGTCCATTTCTTCTAAACCCCGGAGCTTTCCTGCACAGTCTCAGCTTTCCTCGATAGAGGATTGTGCAATGAAGATGTTGTAGTGACCTTTCCATCATGAATCCATGCTCGCTCAAGAACCATGTCGTATCCTGGATCTTCTCGGATTATGAAAAACTTGGTTTCATTCCAAGTTGAATCGGCTTTCACTTTGAGAATAATGTAACCGTAAGCATCCCCGGGAGATTCCTTCATGGTCTCTGACTCGAGGCGGGGGCGTGAGTTGCTTCTTGTCGAGTGATGCCGGCAGCCACGAGGGTTTCAAGGGAATGATGTTAACAGCGGTGCCAACATCGACCAATGCTCGCTTGAATTCATTTCCTTTGAGGTGAAGCTGTAGTGAAGTCCCCGAGTTGTACATCTCCTTATCTCATTCGGCGGTTCGGAGAGTGTTTCCTGAATTGTTAGTCGTTTGCCTGACACGATATGGTTCAGTGCAGCAAACATATCATCTCTTTGGGCCTTTGACAAGTATAGCAACTCGCAGACATGCTCAATTAAGGATTGAACTACCTCCTTGACCGGATGCTCGGAGGGTGCGAATGTTATGATTGGGAGAGGATTTATGTGCACTCCTTCAGTTCTCAACTCCCCTGAGTCAGCCTTTTCTTTGAATATACGCTTCGAGTTCGCAATCACTTGTCGGATGACTGACATACCTATGGAAATGGCAGTAGCGTGCATTTTCCATATGTTCCTCAGTCGGTTCCTTTTTGACAGGAGGCAACTTGATTGCACCGTATTGGATCCAAACTTCCAATAGTTCGATCACTTCTTCAATAGAAAATGGGAAGTCGGGTGCATCTTGATCATTCAGTGATGTTGAGTAGGCGATTGTGCATTCTGACTTGACCATCTTTTCTTGGCGCTTTTGAGGATTGGACTGGAGGAGCATTTTACGTGGGTGTGCTTGACTTTATTTTGCTCCTTGAAAGAACATTCATGGAGGTTTCGACCTTTGTCTTGCTTGTTGATTAGACGCTGGCATTCTTTGCTCCGAGTGTCTTTCGATTCCTCTACTTTGACGATTTCGTTCTTTCTAGCAAGGCGGGAGCGGTCGTTGTTGATCGCTTGGCCGCTTCATGAAGTTCGAGAAGGTCTGAAAACGAAGATTTTCCAAAGAAAGCTCTGTAGATCGGATCATCCCATTGATGCATAAATCTACCGATTGTTGTTCGGTGACATTTGGATCGTGACAATCCGTAGGCACGGAGCACGAATCTCTTTACGTAGTCGTTCGGATGTTCATTATTCTTCCGAGACATTGATAGGTGTAGAATACACCGTATTTACTATCTATAGTTTATGCTTTCTTTGATATTTTTCGTGCGAATTATGTACTTTACGCGTGTTTTTGAGTTATTAGGTACTTTGGAGTCGCACGGAGGAAAAGAAGCGGAAATTATCCAATTTGAGCAAAAGGCGAAATTGTCATCTCACGGGCAAATGCTATATGGAGTCGACCCAAGGTTAAGGGATAACCCTCTTTTGGAGGAGTGCTAAAGACAGAGACCAGGCGAGGATAAGGGGTTAGAAACTTGGTTAACCCTTATCGAAATGCTGAGTACCAATATCATGCCCTTATCTATCCAACCCGAAACCGAGAGAAGAGAGTCTTCTCGCCTCGATTATTTTCTCATCCCATTTCTACCGAATTAAAGGCGAGAGAGAATGGTCATGGCTAAGTGATGATGGAGAGAATTAGAGAGATGGAAAGGATTTAGGGACTTTACTTGACAGGGAGTTGTTGCTAAAGAAGAAGTCGAAGTTGAGAGAACGAGAAAAGCATTGTTGAGTAGTTGTGATGTTGAAATTGAGCAGATCGAGATGAAGGAGTTGCTATTCAGATCGAGAAGAAGGAGGAGTGCACCGGTGTTTGGAATGTTAGAAGTGATGGGTCTCTGTGATGTTCGATTGAGGAGATTCAAGGGTTTTTGGATGTTAAAATTGAGGAGAAGAAGATGATGAAGTAACGAGTTGTTTTAGGGTTGTATGTTCTAGTTTATTGGAGATGAAATTGAGATGGGTTTGAGCTTGGATGCGTCGGTGTTAAGTTAAGTCTATAAATTGAAGAATCGGTGATGATGCTCGAACCTAAAAGGGGATCTGAGGTGTTAATTGATAAATTGGGGTTTTGAGTGAATAGATTGAGAAGTTGAGGCTCAGTATGAGTTGTGTTGCAAAGATGAAGGAGCAGACCCACGGTCTATGAAGCTTGAAAGGCTAACGGTGAAGGAGATGAATTGAAGAACTCGAGTTGTGGTGATATGTTCTTGTGTCTTTTTACAGAAGGGGATTTGATTCGGATGAGGCTTGAACAACGTTTGAGGTTGGGTTCGTGAATTGAACGGCGAGTGTTGCTTGTGATGTGTGTGCTCTTGAGCTTGTGATGTTTGCATAGAAGGAGTGACGGGGATGGAAGAGTGTTGGTACACGGATGGGAATGGCTTGATCTAGGTGGTATTGGTTGCTTGGCACAGGATTGTGGCCGGAGCTAAGTTGATGTTAGGGCGGAGAAGTGGTGAGAAGATGCATTGAGTTAAAGTGGCACTGGAATGGAACCTAGGGGAAAGTGCGGGTGCAGATTCGGTGGGAAGCTAGCGATCTTTGCAATGGCTAGGCCTGGTGGTCATGTGTGATATGAGTGACAGGGAATTTGGTGATAAAGTCTGAATGGTTTTCTAGTCCGATGTAGTTCAAATGGCGACGCTCTTGCCGTTGTTGATCTTGGGGTTACGCCAGGTTTGATGATGCAAGGTGGTGCGAGAAGGGTTTGCTTATGGATAGTGAAGCGGTGATACTATTAATGACAATGTGGCAAGGGCACTGGGGATAGTGCGGGCAAGGGAGTTACAACATGGCTTAGTTTTGTGAGAATGGTTGAAGTCTTGAATTGAGGAATGTTTATGGTCGAGTTCGATCTTTTGTGTAGAATAAGGAAGTGTGTGTCTGGCTATGACCTATATAGAGCTACAATGATTAGTTGCGAGGTGCGATTTAAGGAGGAGATACTATGTCGGTGTTTAATGAGATCTGTGTGATCTTTGTAGTGAGTAAAGAAGCTAAAATTGATGTTCCGGATAGGAAGGGTGTGTGCAATAATTGGTTGAAGAATGAATGGGTTAGTGATTTGTTGGATTAGATTGAAACGAATGTTGCACTGGTTGGAATGCAAGGCAAGGATGGAATGTGAATGCTTGGGGTTGAACTGAGGCTGCAGAATTTAATGAGAAGGAAATGAACAACCATCATCATGGTTGGAAATGTCTTTGGTGAAGCACCATCTTAGTGCAAATGAGAGACTACGCCTGTGCAATGCCGACAACTAAGCCCCGGGCGGGCTAGTTAGACTTTCACTCACCTATGACTCGAGATGGATCACCGAGTCAACCCCGACTCATGAACTGACTCGGGGGTTGACTCGAGTTGACCTGAGTTGACCAGATCCGGCCCGTTGACCATTGGCCAAGGCGGACTTTGCCTAGCCACCGAGATGCTTTTCCGCGACTATTCCTGCGGGATTAGGCCATAATCCTAGTTTTCCGGCGAGCGCTTTTGGACGGAATTTCTACACGGGTTTCTCTCACTTGTGGGCTTGGTGGACTTAACTAATGGACTTTGAAGACAAAACCTAATTTTGGAAGGAGTGAAACATATAAAAGAGAGGACTTTTAATATATCTTATTCTATTCTTTTTGGCCTCTACTTTGTTCTAGGGTTTACACCATGAAGTCTTTTTTCTTTTCTTCTTGTTATGAACTCCATGAATATGAGCTAGAGTTTTATTATTGCTTGAAGATGTAGTTGGATTTTGCAACAAGTTATGATTTTTATGAATTAGTTTTCTCTCAATATTATCGTTTGATTTCTACGGGTTATAATAATTGCATGATTGAAGTATTGCAATATGATTGAATGTTTGTTTAGTCGAGTCTAGAATTGATTGAACTCACATCCATATCTATAGCTACTTTGGGTTTTCATCGAGCGATGACCTTGAATACGAGTAGCATGATATGATTCTAGGTTGTAGTGATACATCCTCGTAGTCATATGTAGAAATTGACCTTTGTTCGAATTGTTTGCGCAATGTATTACAATTGCATTGATTAGCCTATTTCTGAAACTTAATGCTCTTAGGAATTGAACTTGATTAGCACAAGGCGTTAGGTTATTCTTTAGGTAGATTTCACATACACAGCCCCTAATGTGTGTGTTGATAACTTTGAAATTACGGAGTATTCTTACAATAAGGTATTCTATGGCTTTTGATGATAAGCGAGATTAAATACGAATTCTATTCATATATTCATAAACTTGTTTACAATTGAAGATGAAACCTTTATCCAATATTTTACATTCTTGATTTGCGAGTTTACTTTTTATTGTTTTGTTTTTTATTTTATTTTTATTTACACATTCACAAAACCCTCGGTGTTTTATATAGGAAACCATAACAATTTGACAACCTAGACCTCTCTGTGGATCGATCCTTTCTTGCCCTTGCTATATTTATATTTTGAGTAGTAAGAAAGTGTAATTTATTTTTGACGCTTACGACCGCGATCAAATTTTGGCGCCGTTCTGTAGGGGAGGCAGCGGTTGTTAATTGTTTTTGGTTTCTTATTTTTGTTTTACTTTTTCTTATTCTTTGGTTTCTAATCGAGTTTTGAGAATCTCGTTTCAGGTACCAATTTCTATGGACGGAGCATATTGGAGCAATCAATACGGCTTTCAACCTCAACAACATGAAAACTATCACCCTTACGGGGAGTACAATAAAAATGAATCCTTTGGTTATGGTCCATACTCCACGTACCCTTTTAGTTGTTCTCATACATTCCAACCTTCTTATGGTGGGTATGTAAGTGAGCAACCACAAAGAGGGGATGGTAGTTGTACTCCTATTAATTTTTCCTCTAGTTTGGTAGATGAAATTGATCGTGTGTCAATCCGTCAAAAATAATTTCACTTTCTTACGCACTAAATTTAAATGAAGCACAAGGTAAGGAAGAGTTCGTATCCACAGAGAGGCAATTGTTGTTAAGTAATTTTCAGTTTCTAAAGTAACCCAAGGTATGTTTGTTGTTTAAGCAAATAAAAATAGTTGAAAGCAAAGTAAATAATTTGAGAAATCAATAAGGAGAAGATATTGGTCAAGGGATAGTATCATTCACAAACATGTATTTTCATCAATGATTAGAATTGGTATTTTAATCTCGTATTTATTAAAAGTCCTAGGATATCTTGATCGCAAGTATAACCCGTTAATTCCTGTTTTCATCACAACCACATTAAAAGATGCATATGTGAATTCTTCGTCGAAAGCAACCTAAAGTGTAAAAGCACAATTAAGTTTAACTCCCTAAGAGCATTAAGTTTTATGGAATAAGACTCATCAATGCAAACGAATGTGTAAAAGCACTAGACGTTTTAACAAAAGTTATGATTCACTTGTGACTAATAGGATGTATCACTACAAGCACTAACCACAATTATGCTACTTAGAATCAGGGATAAACAACTTTTTCGTATTGAAAACCCTAATATAGCTCTAGAGATGAACACAAATCGGATTGATTCCGGACTCAACCTAACAAGTTTTCAAATCTTATAACACTATTAATTGTGAATCACAAACAATAATTACTGAGACAAAACTAATTCATTGAATCAAAAGCATGTTGAGAAATCAACTTTTATCCCATAACCAATAAGATGTTTAGCTACTCATAGCTATGGAGTTCATCATCATCAATATTCAATAATAAACAAGGAAGAAGAAGAACAAAACCAAACCCTAGAAGTGTAAACAAAAGTGGCTCTCCAAAATTCCCAAGAAAAAGATATTTTATGTGTTGTAGAAAACCTCCCTTTTATAGCCTTTCTCTCCTTCCAAAATTAGGTTTAGTCTTCAAAGTCCATTAGGTGAGAGTCCACCAAGCCCACAAGGATGAGAAACCCGTGTAGAAAATACGCCCCAAAGTGGTCGTGGAAGTCCGGGATTGTGGCGGAAATCGGCGGAAAGTCCCGCGGCTCCGGTGACCAGCAAAGTCCGCCCGGTCACCGAGTCAACGGGTTGGACCGGCGGGTCAACGGGTCGGATCAGAATCGGGTGAGTCAACTCAAGTCAGACCGGGTCAACATCAGTCAGGTCTGACTTAGATACCCAGTCAGTGAGCTGAATGGTTTTCAGACCAAAGCCATTTTGCAGGCCATTTGCCAGGCCAAGCCACTGATGCACCATCATCACCACTCCAGCCTTGTAACCTAGCATGCCTACACTGCACTTCACCAAACTCACATTTCACCTCAACAACTGCAAAAACCC
The DNA here is from genome assembly GCA_023531295.1 of Papaver armeniacum. Taxonomy (NCBI): domain Eukaryota; kingdom Viridiplantae; phylum Streptophyta; class Magnoliopsida; order Ranunculales; family Papaveraceae; genus Papaver; species Papaver armeniacum. The sequence goes on along the minus strand of JAJJWW010005753.1, from coordinate 214,480 downwards.
ATTCAATTCCAGGCCAAGACAAAATCTTCAAGGCCATTGAAGCCATGGGAGCAATCCATGCCACACAACTAAGTCCATGCCAAAGAACAACTCCTTGCATAGCTCGGTCCCATTTCCACCAAACCCAACCTCATTTCACTGCAGTCACAACAGCTGTGAGTTCACAAAGATACATAATCCATACCATCTTGTTTCAGCTCCAATTTCAGCCTCTCCCTCTTGCACTTTACTGCAAAGCCAGCAACATTATGAACCCATCAACATCAGACCTACAGCAAGGGCTTGCCCATTCATTCCATTCTCAGACTTCAAGTCTAATCCAAGGCACTACCAACACACTTGTGTTTAGCCGCAATTATCAACACCAAAGATCACTCCCAGTGCCTTAATACCACCAACAATAGATGCACCCATGAACAACTCAAGAGACCTTCTTCTCATAGCCATCTCCATTACTGAGACTCATCTCCATTTCACTCCCGGCTACAATGCCACCAAATCGAGATGCAAGATATAGCATCTTGCTGCTTGCAACTCAGTTCCACCTCACTGCAGCTCCAATAACATCATTTCCTTCTCAAGCCAAGTCACAGTTTGCCATCAACTACTCCAGTACCCAACCTCAATCGAGCCCCTAGCCATCTCTCGGCCACACGCCAATCACTTTGGTTCAATTCCCCGGCAAACCTCCCGTTAACCACCGGCTCACGCCCGAATTGGTCCACCGAGCATTCTCGTCCAATCCCAAGGCATTGCACTACCAATTCCTCCACAACCATTCTTTGCCTAATCCCAAAGAACGACCTTCTGTGACACCTGCACATAATCCACACATCACAAGCACAGATTGCTCCACAACCATTTTCTCCTGTGCCTGCCTCCCAGAGCAGCAACACAACTATCAACTCATACCCTTCCTTGCACCAACAATTCCACGCCCTTCTCCATCACTCCAAGACTTTTTTTTTCTCTTCTTTTCTTTTCGGAGAACCTACACCAACTCCATCACTATTTTCAAAAACCAGCCATATCAATTCAACCAACAAACCTAGTTTAAAATTTCGGATCAACCATATCTCAAAATCAGTTGAACTACAGATTCTAGTTTCATGGCTTGTTCACGTGAGAACATCAACTCCATGTCAATCTCAGACTCAAATCGACACCAACTTCAAATCATCCATGGCAGCCAAATCCAAACTCCTAACTCATCAGAAACCCCTCTTCTCAGCTTGAATCTTCTCCCCGAGCTTCTCCAACTGCATCTGTGCTCGAGCTATTCCTCATAAATCGAACCCAGAAACGATCTGTGGTTCTTTTCTTCATTGAACTCTCACAGCAGCCACACAAATCCTTGATTCGAACCCTGTAATGGCAAACTAATCGCCTTTCGATCTCAGATGCTTCCACTTTGCTTCATCAATCATCGGTTTCAATCCCTGAAACGAATCATACCCCTCTCTGGATTTTCAACTCGTTTGATTTCAGGTGAAAATGGTTTCGGACAACCATGGCCTCCATTTCTTCTCAATTTTTGGTTTCAGGTGGGAAGCATTCAATGAATGAATGGGAGGAAAAGAATCGGTCTAGGGTTGTACTAACCATGTCGGATAAAGCCACTCCTCTGCATCAGATAAGGGGTACCCCAATGGATGCCCCATAACATGTTGTGGCTGTCATTTAAAACCTCTCCAAAAGAAAGTTGTCCCTTAACCTTGGGTCAGCTCCTGATAACAATTGCCTGTGAAACGACACTCTTGCCCTTATTGCTTATGAGTTCTTGTTTTGCCCATAACTTCTTCATACGAACTCAGAATGACTCCATTCTTTCGCCATTGTCTCCATCTTCTCGTCCTCTACACAATGAAAAGTAGAAATCTTGTATTTGAACGAGTTCCAATTGGTCTTTTTGCTCCAAATGACTCCATTGCACCTAACAAACTCAAAAGCACACATAAGATACATAATTTACAAGAAAGCTCGCAAAGAAAGCATAAATACTAGATATTAAATACGGTGTATTCCACACCTATCAAATTCCCCCACACTTAGACTTTGCTAGTCCTCGAGCAAATCAAACAAAATAATAAAATACAACAACTCCGTGTCGTCGAGGCTACGGTCACTTTTAGCATAAATAACAAGCCTTTAAACCCCTAGGTGTCCCTAGTGGACGAGTTATAGTCTCGTGAAGGTTTACTAGAGATATACCTACAAAACCTATATTTCAAACTCCGTCTATTCATGACAAATCAATGAATGAATCCAAAATGACTACGGGAGGAGATACCTTGCAAATTCAATTCAATTATTAGTAAATAAACTCTAATTAGATAGTTGAACAAGCCACAATACTCGGAAACTAACAAACCACAATCACAATGAAAAGATTAAGAAGATGGATAAAGATGTAGATGTTGGCGGATATTCACAAGTGTTCGATGTTTCCCATATCTGTCAAGGTCATGCTAAGATGAACCTAATCCTATTGGATTGAGCTACTTCGTCTTTGAATGCTACATCAAATCAATTGGCATATACAAGGGAACCAAAAGTGACTTTATTCAACACAATAAAATTTTTTTATATAAGATTGGATCAAACTGGATCCAATTTTTTAGACGGCATGATTAGATCTTTTGGATCCAAGCGCATGCTTCTTGTCGGCAAGTACATGATAGTTGCCTTGGATCCTGCATTCCACGCTTGTTTAGGCGACGGAGACAGGGACTACGTTTCACACATACTTTGCTATTCCCAAGTGTCTTTTTATTCCGTTTTGGTCTAATTGGTTCTTCTCTTTTTTTTTTTTTTTTTTTTTTTTTTTTTTTTTTTTTTTTTTTTTTTTTTTTCTAGTAACTCAACCACTCTATTTCATCCTAGCAGTAATAACACGTCGATGTTTAGTGACCCACCAAAGCACTTAGAGAACAATAGATAAATATGGAAAAATAAAAATAGAATGTGATATGTTGATATTCCGAGATATGGTAACAACTATCATGTTAATTTGTGATTTATGAGCTATGTTCGTCCATTTTAGTTAATTGGTTCCTCAACTCCTGCATTCAAAATGGTTTCATCCACTAATGGTGTCATCCTAAAGGCACAAGTTCTAGATTTCGGAGTTCAAAAAGCACAATTTTTTTTTTTTGTTTTTCTATTTTTCTGATTTTTTTTTTTTTTTTTTTATATAAAACAAACTAAAACATATAAATGCTCCCCCACACTTAAACTTTACATTGTCCTCAATGTAAATTGAATCATCCAAAGTAAGTCAAGGTGGGAAATCCTAATAAGAAAGCAAAGAAAAACAAAGAAAAAAAACAAAAAACAAGAAAAGAAATAAATACAAGACAAGAAATACTCATCCATTGGGTTGCCTCCCAATTAGCGCTTGGTTTAAAGTCGTCGGCCCGACTATCTCCTTGCTTTCTATGACTCCTCCGGAGGGAGCACATCCACAAAGTTAACTCCTTCCACCACCTCGGAAGTGAAGTTCTCATAATATGGTTTCAACCGGTGCCCATTAACTTTAAGTTCTTTCCCGTAGCTATGCTACGAATTTCCACCGCACCATGAGAAAACACATTAGTAACAATAAAAGGTCCGATCCATCGTGACCTTAGTTTACCCGAAATAATTGCAAGCGAGAATTAAACAAAAGCACTTTCTGCCCAATACAAAATTGTTTCCTAGAAATCATGTTATCATGGAATGCTTTCGTTTTTCTTTATAAATCCATGAACTTTCAAATGCATCATTGCGAAGCTCCTCTAGCTCTTGAAGTTGTAACTTCCTTTGCTTTCCAGCCCCATCCATCTCCATGTTGCATTGTTTAATAGCCCAAAACGCCTTATGCTCAATTTCCACGGGTAAGTGACAAGGTTTACCATACACAAGCCTAAAAGGAGACATTCCAATAGGTGTTTTATATGCGGTTCTATACGCCCACAAAGCATCATTAAGTCGCATGCTCCAATCCTTCCTTGTTGGTTCACCGTCTTTTCTAGAATTGATTTCACCTCACGGTTCGACACCTCGGCTTGTCCATTGGTTTGGGGATGATAAGGTGTTGCAATCTTATGCGACACATTGTACTTCCTTAACAAGCTTTGCAAGAACCTGTTTTTGAAGTGAGAACCCCCATCGCTAATTATCGCCCTTGGAATTCCAAACCTTGCAAAAATATTAGCTTGCACGAAATCTCAAACAACTTTAGAATCATTAGTTGGGGTGGCTTTAGCTTCCACCCATTTCGAGACATAATCAACCGCAAGTAAGATATAAAAATTCCCATGGGAGTTGACAAAAGGCCCCATAAAATCAATACCCCATACATCAAAAACTTCAATAAATTGAATATAAAGTTTGTGGCATTTGATTTCGGACACCTAGATTGCCGATTCTTTGACACCTATCACAAGTTGTACAAAATATATGTGCATCCTTAAACAAAGTTGGCCAATAAAAACCACTTTCAAGTACCTTGTGCGCTGTTCTCTTACTCCCAAAATGTCCTCCGCAAGCATAAGAGTGACAAAAAGACAAGATAGAGTTAAATTCGGATTCGGGCACGCACCTTCGTATTACTTGGTCACTACCATGTTTCCATAAGTATGGATCATCCCATATGTATTGGTTCCCTAACCTCTTAAGTTTGTCCCTCTCAGCACGAGACAAGTTCTTTGGGATTTGTTTAGAAACTAAGTAATTGACAATATCGGCATACCATGGTTCTCCAAAGGCAATTGAGAAAAGTTGCTCGTCCGGAAACTTTCACGCAACGGGGATAGTCTCCTTGTCCACAGCAAGTCGGCTCAAATGATCCGCAACGGTGTTCTCAATCCCTTTCTTGTCTTTGATTTCAATATCAAACTCTTGCAAGAGTAATATCCATCGTATGAGCCTCGGTTTCGCCTCTTTCTTTGTAAGCAAGTATCTAAGTGCTGCATGATCAGAAAAAACAACAACTTTTGTACCAATTAGATAAGAGCGAAACTTTTCTAAAGCAAAAACAATGGCTAATAACTCCTTTTCAGTGGTGGTGTAGTTTTGTTGAGCCTCATTTAACGTTCTAGAAGCATAATAGATAGCATGAGGAAGCTTCCCCACACGCTGCCCAAGTACCGCACCAACCGCATAATCACTAGCATCACACATGAGTTCAAACGGCTTACTCCAATCCGGTGGTTTAATGATAGGGGCTGAAATCAAAAGTTCTTTCAAACGATTGAATGCCACCATACATTTCTCATCAAAGTCAAAAACCACATCTTTTTGCAATAAGTTACATAGTGGTGACGCTATCTTGGAAAAGTCCTTGATGAACCTACGATAAAAACCTGCATGACCAAGAAAAGAGCGTATCTCCCTCACCGTAGTGGGAGGGGTTAGAGCACGAATAAGGTCTATCTTAGATTTATCGACTTCCAAACCTTTAGAAGATATTATATGGCCTAAAACTATGCCATGAGTTACCATGAAATGGCACTTCTCCCAATTTAGCACAAGATTTGTTTCAACACATCGTTCAAGGATTAGAGACAAATTGTTCAAGCAAAGGTCAAATGAATCACCAAAGACACTAAAGTCATCCATGAACACTTCGATTATGTTTTCAACATATTCCGAAAAGATACTTACCATACACCTTTGAAAAGTAGCCGGAGCATTGCATAGGCCAAAAGGCATCCTTCTATAAGCAAAAGTACCGAAAGGACAAGTGAAAGTGGTTTTCTCTTGGTCCTCCTAGGTGCTATCACAATCTGATTATAACCCGAATAGCCATCAAGAAAGCAATAGTATGAGTGTCCCGCTAAACGTTCAAGCATTTGATCAATAAAAGGTAAAGGAAAGTGATCTTTTCTAGTGGTGGCATTCAATTTTCTATAATCAATACAAACCCTCCAACCGGTTTGAACACGAGTTGGGACAAGTTCATTCTTATCATTCTCCACCACCGTCACACCCGATTTCTTTGGTACTACTTGTACCGGGCTTACCCACTTGCTATCGGATATGGGGTAGATAACACCCACTTCCAAAAGCTTGAGTATCTCCTTTTTCACAACTTCCATCATGGGAGGATTCAAACGACGTTGCGCGTCCCTCTTAGGCTTTGCATCATCCTCCAAACGGATTTTGTGCATACAAACGGCAGGGCTAATACCCTTGATATCGGCAATTGTCCATCCTATGGCCGTCTTGTATTTCCTTAGCACCCTTAGAAGTTTTTGCTCCTGTAAATCACTAAGCTTGTTAGAAACAATCACCGGTAACTCTTCATTATCACCCAAGTACAAGTACTTAAGGTGGTCGGGAAGAGGTTTCAATTCTAAAATCGGAGATTTAACAATTGAAGGTACAAGCTTTTCATCACTGCATGGTAAAGAAATAAAAGAGATATTATGAGTTTTTGGGCATTCTTGGAGTGAATTAAGATCACCAAGAGCTTCCTTGACTTCATTACCACACTCTACACCATTATCTATGGATGTAGTTAACACGGTTTCCAAAGCATCATCACCGTTTAATTCAAACATTTGTTGTGCCAATGTATCCATCACATCAATGGAGAAACAAGAGTGGACATCGCTAGGATATCTCATCGTCTCGAAAATGTTGAAACGTATTATTTCTCCATCAAACTCCATAGTTAGCGTTCCCTTATCCACATCAATTATAGTTTTCGCCGTTTTCATGAAAGGACGCCCAAGAAGCAATGGAAGAGACGAGTCCGGTGCACCTTCATCCATCTCTAACACACAAAAGTCCGCTGGAAATACAAGTTGATTAACCTTTTTTGCACAAGAACATCCTCAACAATACCCATTGGGTAAACATTAGAGCGATCGGCTAATTGCAATACAATTTCAGCCTTTTTAAGAGGACCAAGATCAAGTGAATTATACATTGACGCGGGCATAACATTAACGGAAGCACCTAAGTCCAACATAGCTTTGTTAAAAGTTGTGTTACCAATTTTGACGGGAATGTCAAAACTACCCGGATCCTTGCACTTAAGTGGGAGTTTGTGTTGTAAGATTGCCGAAGCATTCTCCCCCACACTAAGCACTTCATTACCTTTGAGCCTTTGTTTGTTGGTACACAAGTCCTTCAACACCTTTGCATACTTTGGAACTTGCTTGATAGCATCAATGAGTGGTATGTTCACGTGGATCTTTTTAAGAACGTCTAAAATCTCCTTTTCTAATTCCGCCTTCTTAGAACTTGCAAATCTGCGAGGAAAAGGTAGAGGAGGAACATAAGTAGAAACCGGAGTTTTAGCGTTAGAAATAGGTACCTCGAAAGTTTGGGAGAATCCTCGACTTTCTCCTCCAAAACAGGTTCCTTTGGTGTCTCCACCTTGCCCGAATCAAGCAACTTCGGGTTGCACAAGTTGTGTACCGCTTCTCAACGTAATTGCATTGACACCCTCTTTTGGGTTGATAGGTTGAGAAGGAAGTCTCCCACTATTTTGTGCCTTCAAATTGTTGATATCAACCGCCATGGAGCCCATTTGTGTTTGCAACTCCTTAATAGCACTCTTAGTCTCTTGTTGACTCTCCTTGAACATGGTGGAAATACCTTGCATAAAAGTTTGAAGCTTTGCATCAATATCAGCACCTTGATTTTGCATTGATTGTTGTGCTTGAGGTTGCTGAAATTGTTGTTGTTGTGGTTGAAATCCACTAGGACGGTTGAAAGTAGGTTGTTGAACGGCACCTTGCTTGTTAGCATAGCTAAAATTGGGGTGATCTCTCCATCCCGGATTGTAAGTGTTGGAGTAGGGATCATACCGTCTTGGTTGATTCGGAAAGATCGCATTAGCTTGCTCGTCTTCATAAGATGGAGGAGAAGTTGGTATAACCGCGGATGCAACTTGTTGCAACATTGCTGTCATGTTACCCATTTGTTGACGAAGTTCCTCCACCTCGCTCACTTCACTCACCCTTCTTAGAATCACATCCGAACCACGACTTAAGAATTGTTGTGAGTTCGCTGCCATGTTTTCAATCAACTCCCTAGCTTGTGCCACCGTCTTGCTAACTAGTGCACCACCACCCGCAGCGTCAATAAGATTCCTATCACTTGATTGGAGTCCTTCATAGAAGTATTGGATGATCATAGCATCACTAAATTGGTGGTGAGGGCAGCTTGCAACCAATCTCTTGTACCGTTCCCAACATTCATATAAGGATTCTCCCACGTTTTGCTTCATCCCACAAATTTCTTTGCGAATTTGAGTAGCCTTGGATGCAGGAAAATATCTCTCCAAAAAGAGTTTCTTCAACCCATTCCATGTTGTGACACTTCCGGGAGGTAAATAGTACAACCAATCCTTAGCACTATCCATTAAAGAGAAACGGAAAACCTTCAACATTGCACCATCCACCTCAACATTTCTTTGAAGCATAGCCGTGACAATGGTGTGGAAGTCCAAAAGATGTTTGTTAGGATCTTCATTCACCATGCCATGGAATTTAGGTAATTCTCTAAGCAACCCCGGCTTTATCTCAAAAGTAGAGTTTGTTTGAATACACCCCCTGTTGTGTATCAAGCCTATGAGAGGCTAAGTCCTTGAGTGAACGATTTGCATCACCCATTTCTTCTTCTTCACGTTGTCGGAAAATCTCTTCTCCTACTTCCTCCTCGTGCTCGTCCGTTGTGCCTTTACTTGGTTGGAGTATTGTGCCGTCTAGTAGCTATCCCGCACCTTGGATAATTCCAATCCTTAGAAGCCGGGAGATTATGCACTGCAAACAATTCTCGCAAACAAGTGAGAAACAAGACAAGAAACGAAAAGCAAAGATAAAAGCGTAAATTGTAAAAAGAAACTAAAAACTTAATAACAAGCCGTATGCCTCCCAGAACGGCGCCAAAATTTGATCGTGTGTCAATCCGTCAAAAATAATTTCACTTTCTTACGCACTAAATTTAAATGAAGCACAAGGTAAGGAAGAGTTCGTATCCACAGAGAGGCAATTGTTGTTATGTAAATTTCAGTTTCTAAAGTAACCCAAGGTATGTTTGTTGTTTAAGCAAATAAAAATAGTTGAAAGCAAAGTAAATAATTTGAGAAATCAATAAGGAGAAGATATTGGTCAAGGGATAGTATCATTCACAAACATGTATTTTCATCAATGATTAGAATTGGTATTTTAATCTCGTATTTATTAAAAGTCCTAGGATATCTTGATCGCAAGTATAACCCGTTAATTCCCTGTTTTCATCACAACCACATTAAAAGATGCATATGTGAATTCTTCAATAAAGCAACCTAAAGTGTAAAAGCACAATTAAGTTTAACTCCCTAAGAGCATTAAGTTTTATGGAATAAGACTCATCAATGCAAACGAATGTGTAAAAGCACTAGACGTTTTAACAAAAGTTATGATTCACTTGTGACTAATAGGATGTATCACTACAAGCACTAACCACAATTATGCTACTTAGAATCAGGGATAAACAACTTTTTCGTATTGAAAACCCTAATATAGCTCTAGAGATGAACACAAATCGGATTGATTAGGACTCAACCTAACAAGTTTTCAAATCTTATAACACTATTAATTGTGAATCACAAACAATAATTACTGAGACAAAACTAATTCATTGAATCAAAAGCATGTTGAGAAATCAACTTTTATCCCATAACCAATAAGATGTTTAGCTACTCATAGCTATGGAGTTCATCATCATCAATATTCAATAATAAACAAGGAAGAAGAAGAACAAAACCAAACCCTAGAAGTGTAAACAAAAGTGGCTCTCCAAAAGAATTCCAAGAATAAGATATATTATGTGTTGTAGAAAACCTCCCTTTTATAGCCTTTCTCTCCTTCCAAAATTAGGTTTAGTCTTCAAAGTCCATTAGGTGAGAGTCCACCAATCCCACAAGGATGAGAAACCCGTGTAGAAAATACGCCCCAAAAGTGGTCGCCGGAAGTCTGGGATTATGGCAGGATTGTGGTCGCGGAAATCGCTCAGTGATCGGCAAAGTCCGTCCGGTCACCGAAGTCAACGGGTTGGACCGGCGGGTCAACGGGTCGGATCGAGACCGGGTGAGTCAACTCAAGTCAGACCGGGTCAACATCGGTCAAGTCGACTTAGATACCCGTCGGTGAGTCAATGGTTTTCGATAAAAAGCCATTTTGCGTGCCATTTGCCGGAGGCCAAGCCACCGATGCACCATCATCACCACTCCACCTTGTAACCTAGCATGCCTACACCGCACTTCACCACTCACATTTCACCTCAACAACCGCAAAACCCATTCAATTCCGAGCCACAAAATCTTCAAGGCCATTGAAGCCATGGGAGCAATCCACCGCCACACAACTAAGTCCATGCCAAGAACAACTCCTTGCATAGCTCAGTCCCATTTCCACCTGAAACCCAACTTTTCCTCTGCGATCCAATGGTACAGCATTCACACGCCAAAGATACATAATCCATACCATCTTGTTTCAGCTCCAATTTCAGCCTCTCCCTCTTGCACTTTACCGCAAAGCCAAGAACATTATGAACCCATCAACATCGGACCTACAAAGAAGGGCTTGCCCATTCATTCCATTCTGCAGACTTCAAGTCTAATCCAAGGCACTACCAACACACTTGTGTTTAGCTTGCAATTATCAACACCAAAGATCACTCCCGAGCCTTAATACCACCAACAATAGCTGCACCCATGAACAACTCAAGAGACCTTCTTCTCATAGCCATCTCCACTACGGACTCATCTCCATTTCACTCCCATTACAATGCCACCAAATCGGATGCGGATAGCATCTTGTCTGTTTGCAACTCGGTTCCACCTCACTGCAGACTCCAATAACATCATCTCCTTTCTCAAGCCAAGTCACATTTTTGCCATCAACTACTCCAGTACCCAACCTCAATCGAGCCCCTAGCCATCTCTCAGGCCACCTGCCAATCACTTTGGTTCAATTCCCTGGCAAACCTCCCTGTTAACCACCAGCTCTGGCCTGAATTGGTCCACTGAGCATTCTGCTTCAATCCCAGCAGCACCAGACACCTGCACTACCAATTCCTCCACAACCATTCTTTGCCTAGAGCAAAAGCAACGGCTCTGAGCCACGTGGAACAGCACCAGCACATAATCCACACATCACAAGCACTGACTCATGCTATCCCTCTTTCATCTTGCACCAACATCCCATTCCACTCTACCAGCACAACTATCAACTCATACCCTTCCTTGCACCAACAATTCCATCACTATTTCCATCACACATCCAAGACTTCGATTTCATTTTTTCTCTTCTTTTCTTTTGCAAGCCAAGATACCTACACCAACTCCATCAATTTTCAACAATTCAACCAACAAACCTAGTTTCAAATTTCGGATCAACCATATCTCAAAATCGGTTGAACTACTGATTCTAGTTTCATGGCTTGTTCACGTGAGAACATCAACTCCATTTCAATCTCAGACTCAAATCGACACCAACTTCAAATCATCCATGGCAGCCAAATCCAAACTCCTAACTCATCAGAAACCCCTCTTCTCAGCTTGAATCTTCTCCCCGAGCTTCTCCAACTGCATCTGTGCTCGAGCTATTCCTCATAAATCGAACCCAGAAACGATCTCGTGGTTCTTTTCTTCATTGAACTCTCACAGCAGCCACACAAATCCTTGATTCGAACCCTGTAATGGCAAACTAATCGCCTTTCGATCTCAGATGCTTCCACTTTGCTTCATCAATCATCGGTTTCAATCCACAAACGAATCATACCCCCTTCTCGGATTTTCAACTCGTTTGATTTCGGGTGAAAATGGTTTCACAACCATGGCCTCCATTTCTTCTCAATTTTTGGTTTCAGGTGGGAAGCATTCAATGAATGAATGGGAGGAAAAGAATCGGTCTAGGGTTGTACTAACCATGTCGGATAAAGCCACTCCTCTGCATCAGATAAGGGGTACCCCAATGGATGCCCCATAACATGTTGTGGCTGTCATTTAAAACCTCTCCAAAAGAAAGTTGTCCCTTAACCTTGGGTCAGCTCCTGATAACAATTGCTGTGAAACGACACTCTTGCCCTTATTGCTTATGAGTTCTTGTTTTGCCCATAACTTCTTCATACGAACTCAGAATGACTCCATTCTTTCGCCATTGTCTCCATCTTCTCGTCCTCTACACAATGAAAAGTAGAAATCTTGTATTTGAACGAGTTCCAATTGGTCTTTTTGCTCCAAATGACTCCATTGCACCTAACAAACTCAAAAGCACACATAAGACATATAATTTACAAGAAAACTCGCAAAGAAAGCATAAATACTAGATATTAAATACGGTGTATTCTACACCTATCGAAATGCAACAATTTATGGACAGCATGGAGTCGGTTTGTGGACAACCCAGTCGTGGAACCGTTTAAATCGGCCAAATGTGCTCATAGTATGTTTGGCCCAATTTCGATCGTAGTTATGATCATCCACCCATTCAAAGGGAATATAATTGGCCTAACAATACCTTGAAGTAAGTAATTCTACTTTTTCTTTGTCGAAACGAGGCTTTACAAACAAATGGAACACTATATTCGGAATTTGGATGGAACACTCCAAGAGCTTCAAAAAGGTGTTTCCACTTTAAGACAAGGCATTGAAGAATACAAGGAGGAAATGAATAATTATGTTGAAAAGTGCGAACCCTTCGGGACTTTTGTTGATATTTGTGTAGTTAACTCAACTCTTGATCGTAATAATGATCATTCACCTATTAAAAAGGATGAGTTCGAGATTAGCAACACTAAATTCAGCGAGGACCAATGTTATGATGACTATGATAGTGATGATGATTATTATGAAAATACATCGTTTGAACCAACTCATGGTGACATCCCAGAGGAGTGTACAATGGAGTCTTTTTGGGATCAAGATGAAGACGAAGAGGAATATGTCGACACTCGTGTGGATTACTCAAGCATTGATCATAATAATGATCAAGAGCCTATTCAAAGGGTGGAGCTTGAGGATGATGCATTTTCGGGTGTTCTAGAAAAGTTTTTTATAATAAAATTTGGATCCGCAAAAGAGTATGTGCCTTACAACAAAGAGGAGTATGTTGAGAATGAGACGGTTATGACCAATATTGTGGAAGACCCAATTGAGATTGCAAATGATTGTAATGATGATGTTTATGTCGAGACTTTAGTTAAGGCAGAAACGGACGAAGAATGGTTGCAAGGTTTGATAGAGGACCATGATATAAAAGAGGTGAATAATTCACTTGAGTTTTTCAAAGATGAAGAGGATTCCGTAATGCAAGAGATTGTGCAAGGTTTATCTAACCCTTGCCTATTGTTTCTTCTCCTTTACCTCTTATTGGTTTGAATGTATGTGCTTGAGAATATTGTTGAATGACTTTGTTTTCGTTATCCTCCATTAGAGATACTTGATTCTCATACTATGCAGGTTATGGAACAAGAAAACCGTGAAGTACCCGACTCCTATATTCTTTATACACTCCCAAGTGTGGACAAGAATAAGTGTGGGGAAGTTTTTATAGGTTCATAGCTTCACTTTTGATTTATTGTACTAATATTTGTGTGAAGCTAGTGTTTGAAAAACAGGTTCTATGGAAGGATCCCCAACTTTTGATTGTTGGTATATGGACGATAACAAAAGAGTCGGGTGACGACTTTAAACCAAGCGCTAAATGGGAGGCAACCCATAGGTTTTGTATTTTAGTCCCTTTTATTTATTTATTTTTATAGTTTTCATATCATATTTGCATCCCCATGTTTAATTTCATTGAGTCCGGAATCTTTCTTAGAAGAGAATTAGGACGAATACCTTTTCGTCAGAAAAATTCAGACTGCGCATAGTTCAGTCCAGAGACCATAACTGTCAGACCGTTTATCGAAACACTGTGCCCTTTTGACACTTTCTAGAAAACACGTAGATGAACAACTTTTGTGAAATGGAGTTTTTCCAAATTCCTTACCAATTTGTACAGTTTTTTTTATTTATCTGCTGTTACGTCAGAATTCAGAATTTTCGGTTTTACACATTGAGGACAATGTGAAGTTTAAGTGTGGGGGAGTCTTTTGCATATAGAGTTTTTAGCCTTTTTGAGTCAAATTTTCAACTTTTTTGTAAATAGTGAATTAAAAAACTCCAACTTGTAGTTAGTTTAGAGTCACATAGTATACATGTCGCTAAGATTACATCGAGAATCTCATACTAGTGACTGAACTTAGAGATGACAGAGAACATGATCGGGTTTCTTAATTGTATGAGAGTTAAAGTTGGATTTAACCATGCCAGTGGCAAATAAGGTGCAGACTGAATTCGGTATTAGAGTAGTGATCCCCTATAGTGGAGACTACCCAAGTTACATAATGTGAGGCACCGACCTTCAATTCTTTGTACCTGTCTAAATTTGTGCTTTTAGAGTGTGTGTCACCGTACGTTAATTCCGGGCAGAATGGTGAGCTGTCCAATTTCCCATCATAGAAGCACTATTTTGATCTCTTGAGTGCTATTTTTATCAACCATGTTGGTGACATCGAATTGCTAACTTACATACCACTTGTGATCTTGTTCAGATTAGCACCAACCACCTTATCTCTCTCTACATCAACGGGTCCATAGAAACACCATCATCATCAACAAGAGGAGCATCACAAATTTGAAGGAAAGTTGAATACGTTCGAGGTTTACAAGCAACGATGAAAATGGGCAGATTTTAGATTTGAGTAAAGCAACAAAACGAGGAGCAAAATTTTTATAAGTTGAAGACTATTATACAAGAGTGGAAAATTATAATGGATGAAAGTTCGAGAAGTTTATGATATCAAGACATACAAGTTGTGAAGAATGAAGCGGTAAAGTACTTACACCATGGCCTTCGTTTTTATTTTATTTGTATTTTACTTTCTCTTGTCTCGAAAAAAAAAAAAAAAAAAAAAAAAAAAAAAGAGAAAATTTTTAGGTTTATTAATAGTTTTTATTATTTTGTTTTATTTTTATTTTGTATTTCAAAAAAAAAAAAAAAAAAAAAAAAGAAGAAAAAAAAAAAATTGGGTTTGTATAGTTTGTTTTTAGTTTTGTGTTCTTTCAATAAAGCCAATGGAAAGAAGGAATATCTATAATGAAGTTTCAAGCGACAAGGAATTAGAGGAAATAATCATATTGTCGAGATGCTACGAAGTTCGAGAGTTATCATCAAGAGTTGAAGACCGAAGACGAAGATGAAGACACCGATAGAAGACCAAGACGTTTCTATGGATGTTGTGAGAGTGGTGCTAGCTGCACGCCGAACGGATAACGAGGTAAGTAAGCATATTCCCACCTTCGTTAAATGGTTGATTTCCTTTCGAAGAGATCGTCGAAAAATGGGTTTTCAAAAATATATAAAAGATGTGGGTTTTCAAAATATTTCGGAGGGTTTTGCCTTCCTACCATTCAACGTGTCTCGATTCTCTCTTCATTCCAACATGGACACATGTGTGACCCATAAAAAGCTGTTTATTATTGAGAGCAATATCATAAAACCCTTTCTTGTGAGGCAAAGTCGAGACTTTTGATCACTCCGAACCCGAATTTTAGTCGAGAAGGGATGGTTATCTCTCTCTCTCAACTTTTAAGAATGAGATTGTGTTCATTTATGTGTCTAACTTCTTATGACTAGTGTGCGAATCTCTATGTCTTCTTAGCGCGTTGGATACTATCATTACGGAGAACTAGTAAGTTGGAAAAAATAGGTTTTGTGGGTATATCTCTAGTAAACCCTCACGAGACTATAACTCGTCCACTAGGGACACTTAGTGGTTTAAAGGCTTGTTATTTATGCTAAAAGTGACCGTAGCCTCGACGACACGGAGTTGTTGTATTTTATTGTTTTGTTTGATTTGCTCGAGGACTAGCAAAGTCTAAGTGTGGGGGAATCTGATAGGTGTAGAATACACCGTATTTACTATCTAGAGTTTATGCTTTCTTTGCTATTTTTCATGCGAATTATGTACTTTACGCGTGTTTTTGAGTTATTAGGTACTTTGGAGTCGCACGGAGGAAAAGAAGCGGAAATTATCCAATTTGAGCAAAAAGGGCGAAATTGTCATCTCACGGGCAAATGATATATGGAGCTGACCCAAGGTTAAGGGATAACCCTCTTTTGGAGGAGTGCTAAAGACAGACCAGCTGAGGATAAGGGGTTAGAAACTTGGTTAACCATTATCAGAAATGCCTGAGTACCAATATCATGCCCTTATCTATCCAACCCGAAACCAGAGAAGAGAGTCTTCCGCCTCGATTATTTTTTCTCATCCCATTTCTACCTGAATTAAAGGCGAGAGAGAATGGTTTATGCTTAGGTGATGATGGAGATAATTAGAGAGATGGAAAGGATTTAGGGGCTTTACTTGATAGGGAGTTGTTGCTAAAGAAGAAGTCGAAGTTGAGAGAACGAGAAAAGCATTGTTGAGTAGTTGTGATGTTGAAATTGAGCAGATCGAGATGAAGGAGTTGCTATTCGGATCGAGAAGAAGGAGGAGCAAATGGTGTTTGGAATGTTAGAAGTGATGGGTCTCTGTGATGTTGATTGAGGAGATTCAAGGGTTTTTGGATGTTAAAATTGAGGAGAAGAAGATGATGAAGTAACGAGTTGTTTTAGGGTTGTATGTTCTAGCGTTGGAGATGAAATTGAGATGGGTTTCGAGCTTGGATCGTCTGGTGTTAAGTTAAGTCTATAAATCAAGAATCAGCTGATGATGCTCGAACCTAAAAGGGGATCCGAGGTCATTAATTGATAAATTGGGGTTTTGAGTGAATAGATTGAGAAGTTGAGGCTCGAGTATGAGTTGTGTTGCAAAGATGAAGGAGCGACCACAATCTATGAAGCTTGAAGGGCTAACAGTGAAGGAGATGAATTGAAGAACTCGAGCCGTGGTGATATGTTCTTGTGTCTTTGTTCTAGAAGGGGATTTGATTCGAGATGAGGCTTGAACAATGATTTGAGGTTGGGTTCGTGAATTGAAGACAGCGGAGAGCCGTTGCTTGTGATGTGTGTGCTCTTGAGCTTGTGATGTTTTCATAGAAGGAGTGACGGGGATGGAAGAGTGTTGGTACACAGATGGGAATGAACCCCGATGCATTTGGTATTGGTTCTTTGGCTTTGGGATTGTGGGTGGAGCTAAGGCTGTGTTAAGCGAGAAGTGAGTGAGAAGATGCAGTGCAGTTAAAGTGGCAGCCGAATGGAACCTAGGGAAAGTGCGAGGTGCGGTTAAGTGGGGAAGTAGCGAGCATCTTTGCAATGGCTAGGCCTGGTGGTCATGTGTGATATGAGTGACAGGAATTTGGTGATAAAGTCGAATGGTTTTCTAGTCTGATGTAGTTTTTCAGATGGCGACGCTGCTGTCGTTGTTGATCTTGGGGTTCTGCCAGGGTTTGATGATGCAAGGTGGTGCAGAGAAGGGTTTGCTTATGGATAGTGAAGCAGCTGATGCTATTAATGACAGTGGCAAGGGCCTGGGGGATAGTGCAGGCAAGGGAGTTACAGCTGATGGCTTAGTTTCGTGAAATGGTTGAAGTGCTGAATTGAGGAATGTTTATGGCTGAGTTCTGATGCTGTGTAGAATAAGGAAGTGTGTGTGCTGGCTATGACCTATATAGAGCTACAATGATTAGTTTCAGGTGCAGTTTAAGGAGGAGATACTATGCCGGTGTTTAATGAGATCTGTGTGATGCTGTAGTGAGTAAAGAAGCTAAAATTGATGTTCCAGTAGGGTTTTCGCGAGGGATGCTAATAATAAAGAAGTGATGAACATTGCGAAGACATCGCAGTTAAAAGAATGGAAAATGCAGATTACTACTTTCACCGCAGAAGAGATTCCCTGAAGGCGAGAGACGCATGCTAACCCATTGGTTGTAAAATTGGAAATTAATCCAAAACCCGTAGATGGCGAAGACGACGAATCGAAGAGAATTGTCAAGCGATCAATAGAATCTTAATTGATACGGGGAGCTCGGTAAATATTCTTTTCTACCATACTTACAAGACTATGGGGGGAAAGGATGAAGAATTGATACCTTCGACGTATAAGATATATGGTTTCAATGGAACAACGAATAAGCCTAAAGGGGAAATTCATATGAGAATACCCTTGCAAGGATTATCAATTGGGATTTTGTTCTGTGTAGTCGATGTGGAGTCCCCTTATAATGCATTGATCGGAAGACCATGGTTGCACGAAATTGGCGTAAAGCGTCGACTTATCATCAATGCATAAAATTTCCTCATCCTAGTGGTGTCGGAATTATAAAAGGAGATTGGACGGAAGGACAAAAATGCTATGAGATCGACGTGGAGAGCTGCGAAGAGAGAGCTGTGAAAATAAAGGGTTGGAAGCAACATGCAAAAGATGAACAAAGAAGAGAAAGATTAATGGTGGATGCCATTGATGTAAGAGGAGAAGATACATTGCGAAACAAGTGCATGAAAACAATTGAAAATTATGATGGAAAGGAATCATTAAGAGATTTGAATGGTGTAGAGGCAGAGAGTAGCAGGAGCAAAAAGTGTAAGAAGTGAATAATCATCAAAAAGCAATAACAAAAGCTTGTTAAGGGTAAGAGGAACAAACAATAATTGAAGAAGAAATATGCGAGGATCTCGCCATCAAGAATGTATGACAATTTGATTGAAGAATTGAAAAACAAAAATGATTAAACAATGTAATATTGTGCGATAGCTTCGCAAACAAAATGAATGATTGAATGAATTAACAAAAATGAAAGAGTGAGTGAATGGGACGAACCTTTATGGCGTACACCCTAGTTCGCGAATGATATTTCGCAAGAGGCAAATGTAAGACCTAAAGTGCGTCATATAAGGGGGTATCTCTTGACATGGCTCAAATGAAAAGGTTACACCGCTCCCGGAACTTTGAGTCATGGAGATTTGGGGCCCATGAAAGCCTATCCTGGAGAGATACCTTGGATTTCCAACTATATATATAAGGTTATACCCTGGTTGGACGCCCGAGGGTCTCTTCCAAGGAGTCAGTGTATGCTTAAGGTGCCGGGGTACACGGTTGAGCCAAGAGTGCCTGGGGCATTTGAAGTGTCTCGGTCATTCTTGGCAAGTCTTGGTATATGCTGCACTCGGCCCGAAGAAAACTCCACTTAGGGTGCAGTCTCGTAACCATAAGCCATATAGGTATAAGGGATAAGAGGTCGCGAAAACAATCAGGTTGTTGTTAAGACCGGATGGGAGGAGCTAGTCTTGTATGGCCGATGTACGCCTCCTTGAAGGGGCAACCAGGGAGAAGATAAGGGCGGCACCCTCCATTAGGGAGCTGATAAGTGTCAAAAGACGCAAATGTCATGAGGCTTTATTTTCGCAAGGAAATTTAGGCTTGTCATATTTGTGCGATGATCCCGTAGAGGCAATAATACTAACGCAAGGATAAGGCGAGATCAATGGGTTTTTGCATGAAAATGCAAAGACGTCCTGCGATTTCGTCGCGAAGACGGCAATGTCATGGGATTTTACATTCGCAAGAGTATTTAAGCCTGTCATATTGTCGCAAATAAAATATCCTGCAGAGGCAAAAATACTTAACAAATGATAAGACAAGGTCAATGGGTCATTACATGAAAATGTAGAGACGTCCCGCGATTTTGTCGCAACGAGGGGTGGCGAAATAAGACCTTTAATTAGGAAGGCAAAATAAGACCACACAAGAATGATAAGGCAAGATCAATAGATTTCTTCATTTGTGAAGACATCCTGCGATCTTGTCGCAATGATGAACTTCAACATAAATAAAGATATAGACATACATAAAATGGAGGAAGCAAATAAACTTGCGAAAACGATTATATTCCATCATAAAGTTACAAATAATAAAGGCCAAAGTCAGAGATTTCATTACTCAGAAATAATTGATCAAATCTCTTATTTGAAAATGAATAACAGAGGCAAGTATGGGAATGAATAGGATAAAATCTTGTTATTCATTTCCACATGATGGATTTATGTATTCATAATCTTTGGTCGAGTTGAATTATAAAGAAGAATTGCTTGATTAATATGCGCAAGTAAAGAAAACAAAGATTGAATTCATATTTAGCAATCCAAGAAGATTAAAAGAGTATATATACAGATATTACAAGAAGCGAAAGAAGAAAAAGAAGTTATTTCTTTGAGGATTCTTCTTCTTGGTCAGATTTTTCAATTCCATCATTCTTTTCGCCAGATTCTTCTTCTTCGCTAGCTTCACTATCAGAGACATCCGAGAAAGGCATATATTCAGGAATATCATCGCGAAGACAGGGATATGAACTAAGAGGAATGCGGTGATCATTGCAAACCGTTTCAATAGTTTGATTGCGAAAACGAACAAGCATTATTGTTGAAATTCGCCACCGTAGCTTGCGCTTGTTTCTTCAACTTAGAATACTTGTTATTGCGAAGAGAAAGGCCTTCATGAAGTTCCCCTTTTCGGACTCAAGTTCTTCAATCCTTGTTTGAAATCTCTTCTCTGATTCTCAAAACATATGACAATGAATTAACAACACAATAACAATACTACGAGAGATAAGGAGCAAGTAAAGTATAATAAACAACCTTCTCTGCCGGATATCATGTCTTTAACTAAGGCAAGATGCTCGGCATGAAGGCTAACACCAACACCTAAGTTATTCCTGGCATTATCTAGAACCTTCGCAGCCCAAGCGAATTAATCATCATTATTTATAACAAGAAGCGAACGAATTTGATCTTCTCGCTCATTAAGTATGGCATTCGACGAAGAGATTCGTCTCGTTCAATTTGTACTTCGAGAAGAGATTTTTGAAATTTTGCTAATGCCTGTGCACCTTTATTAGCAATACGGTCTTTGTCATCTATGAGACCACTAATTTTCTTCCTTAAAGTTTTGGTTTTCTTATGGGAATCAAGATACATTTGTTTAAATCGGTTAGCTAAACCTAAACTAGATCTATGCTCAATCTCTAAGAGACGATATTTGGCTTGAAGTTCATTTAACGGAAGGGAATCAATTTTGTTTGACGAACTGCTTAAAGATTCGTTGAGATGAGTGAGAAGAACATCATTGTCCATAGGCTCGGGAAATGAATGGAGAAGAATGGCTTCTTCAGAGAGATTATATATGTCTCATGAAAATAATAAATCGAGTAAAGAAAAGCGGATGACAAAATAAAGACGACTTGAAGAGTAAAAGTTTTATACCATAAAGTTGTTGATTTGCACTTTGAAGAGTAGACATTTTAGTCTTCTCAGAAGCAGACTCAACTTCCAACTCATTGAATTCTTTCATCTTTCTTGCGAGACATCGCAACTTCGCTTTCTAGTTCTTGGATCTTCTATTTGATTTGGAGATTTTTCTTTTCAAGGTTGTCGCGTCTTTTCTCGAGATCTCGAGGCAACAACAAAGGAAGCTCTCCCGGACTATAAAGGAAAATAAAGAAATTGTTAAGATAAAGCTTATAATCGAAATTACAAAAAGCAAAGGAATATGAACATACCAAAGCATTGAGAGCATTTAAGTGACTGGAAGTCAATGTTCGGGAAACTCATGAAAAGATTCATTATCCTCTAACAGCGGTGCATCGCAAATTTTAGCGAGAGCTTCGCAAGTTGCAGATAAATGATCATCTCCCAATCCTTGCATGGAATCGGAGAAAACACTACACAATTGCGCCATAGCGAAGTAGTCGAAAGTGATTCTCTTTCGCGAGGAAGTACCAACCTCATTTTCATCCTCATCAGAGCTCTCACTGGTTTGAGAACTACAATGAGAAGAGGGATGGGTTTTCCGTTTTTTAGAAAGTGGAGCAGAAGATTTATCCTTGCGAAGAGTGATTTTATCCTTGCCCTTAACCTTCGCAACTTCAGGAATGTCTATTTCTTCAATAACCTTCGCACACGAATGAAGATAAGAAACAGAGGCAACAATATTGTTAAAAATAACAAGAGAAAGTATTTCTTACTTCATCCGTGATCGATCGGAGTATCGCCAGAGTACTCGGCTTTGGACGTCTACTATAACTCTTTTTCAATTTGGTAATCTGAAGATTTTGCAAATCTAGTAAATATAAAAGGAAAGAAATATCGCAAAAAGCAAATCTGAAATAGGAAGCATACCTCTTTTGCTTTTTCTAAATATTTAAATTCCCAAGGGCGATAGTCTCGCGAGATTCGCAGGGAGTACATGTGAACCTCGCGATATAGGGTCCACTCGTAAATAACTAACAACCCACCACTTTTCATCCTTGGAGTGTCGAGGAACATTATTTTTGCCCGAGTGCCGGTCAATATCTTGCATGAGCAACTTATCAAGATCAATGTTATCTTTTCTCTTCAATCGAGCACCCAATGAGATTTATCATTTCTCATATTTATTACCGTATAATTCGCAAAGAAATTTTCTACTGGTATACTTCTCAAATGACTATTGGTAAATTTGCGAATTTAGGATCTTTGACATCATCAGGATATAAAGATCCTTTACCAGCGCCAAGATTGGCGAATTCAAGCATTAGGCGGATGCAGTCGCCGCTCAATTGATAAATAGCTCGCGAGAATTTCTCATGAGCAAGAATTTCATAGAATAAAGGTATCTCGAGATTGTATAGAGGAATGGGAAGGCCTGCGAGGAGTTGACCTAATGAGACTATGATTTTCTGATCATCACACCGATGATCGTAAAATAGTTTTGCGAAAGTATAGATGAAGACTTTTGATCGGAATGGTCGATAAGATGAAACCCTTCTCTTGAAAATTCTTTTGAGCTTCTTCAAAAAGGGGTTTATATGTACGACCAAGTGAAGCCATTAATATAGTATGGGAATGAATGGAGAATTGAAGATTGAGAGAATTGAAGGGGAGGATTACAAGAGAGCGAAAATTATGGAGGAAAAAGTTGAAGGAAAGTTGCAGAGGGAAAATAAAAGAGAAAAAGAAAAGGGTAAGAAAACTATATATAGAGAAGAGAATCCTCGAGAAAACAAATGCATTTAATGCGAGATGGGACGTGAATGGTCAAGAATAAGCGGTTGAAAGAGACGTGTCAAGAAAAGAGTGGAAGAAGAAACACCTGTAATAAATTCCGTACATGAATAAAACGGATAAAAGTGAACAATCGCGAGATAAAGATGAGCAATTGCGGCATTTTAAAATATTGGTTCTCATGACATTTTTTCCTTCGCAGAAAAGACATGAGAAGAGGCAAGATGTAGGATCAGAATATCGCGACATCAATACTTCGCGAGATTAATAAATACAACATCACGAAGGAGTCGCGGGGAAGTAAAATAAATGACGCAATGGATGACGACAGCCAGAACACGAGGAAGATGTGAAAATCTGGCGAAGGTTAAGAGTGTCGCGAGGACGAACACTTATACACTTGTGACACTTCGCGAGTTATTCCCTGAAAATAAAGGACAAACTTAGTCACATCCACCGTATACTACCCTATATAAAGGGTTGAGTCAGTCTGTTGTGAGGGGGGTTCTTTTTGAATTGTTAAGCAAGTCATTAGGAGAGAGAAAATCTAGAGTGATTGTAATTTCTTTAGATCTGTTCTATCTTCCTTTGTAAACATTTCAAGAAAATAATCAATAAAATTGATAGTTATTCATCTTCAAATGGATTAGTTAAGTAAATTCTATTGAGGGGTGTATTGTGGGATTTCCTGCAACTACATTTTCAACTCCGGCATTATAAAATGTCTCTGTGTTGATGGTGGATTTTCAACAAAGGTCAAATCCGTAAAATCATGATACTGCATATTTCTGATACGGCTTCAGGCATGTGACGATTCATATTTTACGAAGCCATGATGAATATGTCTTTCGAAAAGCCTCCACTAGTTGAGCGTTCGATCCCTGACATTTCATTGTGACCTCTATGTAGAATAATAGAATTGGGCGGTCCTCCTACATAACTGTTTGTTGAGAGGGATTAACGCCTTCAGGACGTCGGTGATACTCACTGTTCCCTGACTACAGGAGAGTGACCCACCTCTGCATAGAAGAACGATTGGGCGTTCTCCTTCAGATTGAGAGCAACAACGACTTTAGGACAGTGATACTCACTGATCCTGACTATGTAGAGCGACGTGTATAGACTCGGGTATTCTCCGTAGTGTTTGAGAGCACCCTCAGGATTAGCCGTCTCCTGACTATGCACATAGATTAATTCTGCCGTGACATTCACCACTGAATTCCCAGAATAATCTATTATTGCTCATATTCCATGGTCGAATCCACGGCCTGATCCCATGGAATGCCAATAACAATTGCTCCTATTCCATGGTCGAATCCACGGCCGATCCCATGGAATGGCAACAACAATTTATATCGTTACTCGATTTCATGATCAAATTCACTGCTAATCTCATGAAATGGTAATAGGTAATATTATTACTCCGATTCTATGGTCGAATCCACGATCCCATGGAATGGTAATGCCTATTTTATTATTCCGAGTTCATGGTCGAATCCGCAGCTGATCCTATGAATTGATAATAAATAACTACTTATTTTATTATCTCGTTTTATGAAGTATGTTACACTGAATTTCATGGATTAGCAATAAATACCCAACAACCGGGCATCTGAACATCCCTGAGTAAGCCCCACGAAAAATGGTGTAAGTGTACTCGATAATGATGCACGACTGAGCACCCGGATGCACGAACGAGCATCCAAAAAACATGAAACAATGAGGAATTCTACGCAAAACAGGAGAAAACAATAAATATTAATAAAATAATAAGAGGCGCCCAGGGCCGGGCCCACCGGCCGGCTGGCCGTGCCCTAGCCATGGTAGGTCCATGCCTCTCCCATTATTTTCCTTTTTTTTGTTATTTCATGAACTCATGAAAACTCCTTGGTTTTAGCAACTTTCCTTGTTTTTGCAAAATTCATGAATTCTCCATAACTTCACGGATTCATGAAAAATAATAATATTATAAAATAGGGAAAAGTGTGTGGGACCGGGAAACATGGTCGACCGGCCGTGCCTCTAGCCGTGGCCTGGTCCCATACCTTACAATCCTTAGCCTATTATAATAATCATTCCCCAATTTCATAAAACTCCTTGGTTTCAACAAAATTCATGGATTCTCCATAACTTCGTGGATTCATGAAATAATATTATAAAATAGGGAAAGGTGTGCGGGACCGGGCAACATAGCCGGCCGACCATGCCCAAGTCGTGGCCGGTCCCACACCTCACAATCCCTAGCTTTTATAATTATTATTCCCTAAACTCATGAAACTCCTCCGTTTCAACAAAACTCATGGATTCTTCATAACATCACGGATTCATGAAAATAATATTATAAAATAGGAAAGGAGTGCGGGGCCGGCAACATGGCCGGCCGGCCATGCCCTAGCCGTTGCCGGTCCTACACCCTGCAATCCCTAGTCTTTTATAATTATTATTTTCCTTGAATTCATGAAACTCCTTGGTTTGAGCAAAAATCATGATTTCTTCATAATTTCTCAAATTTTGCTCAAATCATGAATATTCAAGAGCCAACATGGTCAAGTGACCAGCTAGCCTCTCATGACAATTTTAAATGTTAAAATATTCTTATTTTAATATTTATAAAATATTGATCAATTGAGCATGCATGCTCATTCCAACAAAAATCAAGAATTTCAGTAAAGATGAAACTCTTCTGAAAATTCACAATGTTGCTCGAACGCACATCAGAAAATACTGAAACTCTCAGTACGTAGACACAGACACAATGGAAACACGTGCATGCCTTAATGACCGACCAAAGTCATTCCTAGGGTTTTCACAAAGCCGGACCCACACGTTTTCACACTTTTGACCTAATTTGCGCAATCACTCATATTGGGCCCAAACTCTCTCCAACCAACCTGGGGATTGCTCGAACAGACAACATCTAGTCCTGTGACCACCAAGAGCCGGCCCCATGCTCTCTTGGTTGGTCCCCCATCTTTCATACTTAGGTTTTTGCCTAATGTTGAACCCAGCAATAATTCAATAAATGATGAAACCGGCACTTAATCATCATTCTTTCACCAACTCTCCAACTGAGAACCATGGTGTATGTTCACTCGAGAACTGGGCACCACATGGATGCTCATCATTCCATGTGGTCGGTCCCTCTATCACTCATGACCTATTTTCAGCAATTCATCAATTGTTGAACAATTGCTCAAAAATTAGGGTTTCGAACAAACGCTTCACTAATCATCATTAGAGCAAGTTCAAACACCAAATGAATTTATGTTGATCCACGGGGATTAATTATACAATATTTGGTAATCTACCAGTATTTTAATATTTTATTGGGTTACGTTACCAATAAATATTTCGTCGAATTGAGCGACATTTGCTCAGTTGCTCAAATATTGGTCCAGCTATCAATATTTAGTAATTTATCAGTATTTTGTCGAATTGAGCAATACTTGCTCAATTGCACGCCAAATTATTCATACTCAATTTTGCTCGGATTGAGCAATACTTGCTTAATTGCACGTCAAATTCTCAAATATTCAGTGATTCGTCGAATTGAGCAATACTTGCTCAGTTGCTCGAATATTGACCCAACTATCAATATTCAGTAACTTATCAGTATTTCGTCGAATCAAGCAATACTTGCTTAGTTGCTCGAATAATCCACATATATTTAGTAACTCATCAATATTCAACAACTCGTCGAATTTACAATATTTGCTCAGATGAGCAAAATTAACATTCATGAATCGTTGAGCATTTGTCAAACATGCTCGATTCAACAAAACCTAGACTCATTGTCTAATAGTCAACAACTGACAAACTAAATACACGTCATCATGCAAAGACTCCACGATTTGTGAGACATCAATCACGTCAAATTGGGGGATAACAACTAGGGTTTTAGTATGGCGGCCTACAAAGACGTGGATTCATCAACGACGAGAAATGTGCGTAAGTTGTGTCAACGGTTGAAGGAGTTAGCAAAGTAGCGGGTGCACGATCCGTCAAGTCTCCACACGACGTGGAACTGACTTTATCACGATCTTCCATTTTCCCACTCTCCCACTCATGAAACCGTCACACTTATAGGTATCAAGGTGTTCACAACTATGGCAATATAAATAAGTTTCTGAATCCATGATTAGGGACAACGTTTTTGGTCTACACAGAATTTCTCGAGTAAGTACTCTCAAGAATTCATCAATCCATCAGAACTTGTTCGAACTCAACAGTTCACCAATTATTGCAGAAACCTTCAACACACCCACAATCCTTGATCATCACCGATCCCACACAATTCTCGGCTTCCCTCCTACGGATCAACCCATCTCCCTCTTTGCGGCCGAATTGACTCTGGAACGACCATTTTCTTGGTTTAGGCCTGAGTCCTGGCGATTGATCTCTCGAATCTAAGTACCCCCTTTGCAGCGGTGCATATGTGTGAGGTTGAGCGGTTTGCTCGGTTCAAGAGTCTCGACAACACACTCGACTCTTCACTTTCCTAAAAAACCAGTGAACCGTTTTACCCCATCCACAGATTGGCGACCACAGTGGGAGATTAATCTCTCGGTTGCAATCTCTTATTCTCACAAAATGGTTGATCTTAGGTCAGGTTCAGTCACCAATCCCAATGCAAACAATGCTAGCACTAGCAACAATGGTGGTACTCCAGAAACTACTCCTGCTTCCAACATCGGTGCTGGTGATACCACTCCTCCGCAAACCAACATTGGAAATAATCCGCTCTTCGGCAGGCATCCCGAAAAAATCAGAGAAAACCCGCCTACCATTGCCGATCTCATGAAGGTCCAGGAAGTTCTTGCCAAAATTCAGACTAACATGGCAACCACTCAGAAGGAGCTATGTAACTACCTCAAAACTCTCACTGACAAGATGTCAGACAAAACTCAGGAAAAGGGAAAAGACAAGGAAACATCTCCAACTACAAATCCCGAAGTTATTCCAGTCCCTGATGATGATGAAACCCGCAAAGCTGCAGAGCCCAAACCTTCTACTTTCATCACTCGTGAAGATCTGGAATGTTTTATCGAGAGCCGGGGAAAGGGCCATGCACCATCAGTCCATCGTCATCAACCTCCGTATCCTGCAGCTACACAAAGAATCCCTCTTCCAAAGGGCTACACTTCTCCAACATTCACACTCTACAACGAAACGGGGAATGCTCGAGAACACGTCTCTCGATTTCTGGAAGCATTGGGATAGCATGAACATAACCATGTTGTGCATTTGAAGGAGTTCTCGAAGTCTCTGACCGGCCGAGCCTATACTTGGTACAACAACATCGCACCAGGGAGCGTAGCCAATTGGGGAGAAATGATTAATGCTTTCACAGAAATACTTCTTTGTCTCTGGAGCAAGTTACTCTCTCCGACTTGGGAAGGATGTCCGATCGCTATCGTAAGCGTCAAAAATAAATTACACTTTCTTACTACTCAAAATATAAATATAGCAAGGGCAAGAAAGGATCGATCCCACGAGAGGTCTAGGTTGTCAAATTGTTATGGTTTCCTATATAAAACACCGAGGTTTTGTGAATGTGTAAATAAAAATAAAATAAAAACAAAACAATAAAAAGTAAACTCGCAAATCAAGAATGTGAAATATTTGATAAAGGTTTCATCTTCAATTGTAAACAAGTTTATGAATATATGAATAGAATTCGTATTTAATCTCGCTATCATCAAAAGCCATAGAATACCTTATTGCAAGAATACTCCGTAATTTCCAAAGTTATCAACACACACATTAGGGTCACAAAATGTGAAATCTACCTAAAGAATAACCTAACGCCTCCCACTAATCAAGTACAATTCCTAGGAGCATTAAGTTTCAGAAATAGGCTAATCAATGCAATTGTAATACATTGCGCAAACAATTCGAACAAAGGTCAATTTCTACATATGACTACGAGGATGTATCACTACAACCTAGAATCATATCATGCTACTCGTATTCAAGGTCATCGCTCGATGAAAACCCTAAAATAGCTATAGATATGGATGTGAGTTCAATCAATTCTAGACTCGACTAAACAAACATTCAATCATATTGCAATACTTCAATCATGCAATTATTATAACCCGTAGAAATCAAACGATAATATTGAGAGAAAACTAATTCATAAAAATCATAACTTGGTTGCAAAATCCAACTACATCTTCAACCAATAATAAAACTCTAGCTCATATTCATGGAGTTCATAACAAGAAGAAAGAGAAAAGACTTCATGGTGTAAACCCTAGAACAAAGTAGAGGCCAAAAAGAATAGAATAAGATATATTAAAAGTCCTCTCTTTTATATGTTTCACTCCTTCCAAAATTAGGTTTTGTCTTCAAAGTCCATTAGTTAGAAGTCCACCAAGCCCACAAGTGAGAGAAACCCGTGTAGAAATTCTGTCCAAAAACGCTCGCCGGAAAACAAGGATTATGGCCGGAATCCCGCCGGAATAGTCGCCGGAAAAGCATCTCGGGTGACCAGCAAAGTCCGCCCCGGCCACCGGTCAACGGGTCGGATCTGGTCAACTCGGGGTCAACTCGAGTCAACCCCGAGTCGAGTTCATGAGTCGGGGTTGACTCGGTGATCCATCTCGAGTCATAGGGTCGAGTGAAAGTCTAACTAGCCCGATTGGGCTTAGTTGTCGTGTCGTTGCACGGTGCCGAACCTTCTCTTCACTTTTTAGAAAATGACTCGGCTTTCCTTGGTCAATCATTCTGAGGATGATTCTTTTTATGTTTCTGCAGTCATTTGTTAAGTGTCCATGAAAGCGGTGGTAAGAATGAACTCGTGACTTCTATCACTTGGTGGTGGCTCATTCCCCATGTTCCATGGCGCAGTATGTTTTCCATCAAGAGTATAGCTTCCCATATTTTTTCAACGCTAGTATTTAATGGTGGCATTTTGATTTCTTCCCATACTACTCCGTGACGTCTGCCCTCCATGATAATTCTCGCCTTTGACTTCCATAAGTTTCTTGCGGATGATCAAGTCTTTGAATTTTGTTATTGTCGCCACGGTTGTAGTAGTTCCTTTCTCTCTCAAATTCTTCTTGATCGCGGCTTCCCATGGCTACTATCTTTGGTTGTCCATCATCTACTATCTTTTCTTGTTGACCTTGCGATGTGCTCGCCACCGTGTTTATCAGTTCGGGTAATAAACTTGCATTCGAAGCGTTTGAATTTGTATTCGCAACTGGGTATGATTCCATCTCGTTTTGCCTTTCCTCTAAAGCAATATATTCCTCCTGAAGTTCTCGCAACTCAGTCATTGTAATTGTATTCTTAACTCTAAAGATTTGAATATATAACAAATTGGTTGCGAACATAGCGTTTATGAATGATATAATGAGATATCTTTCATCCACTCGTCCAGCCATCTCACTACACATCGTCTTCCATCTCACAGTTAAGTGTCTTAAACTTTCGCCAACTCTTTGTTTCAGCCCAAATACATCTTCAATTCCTGGTCGCGAGGAGTTTTTACTTATATATGCCCCTAAGAATATAGCTTGTAAATGGTTGAATGACGTGATTGTGTTTCTTGGTAAACCCTCAAACCATTTCAGTGCTTCTCCTGTTAAACTTGATGCAAAATATTTGCATAATATGGCATCATGATTTTCCCATTGCAACATACATCTTACATACGCTTTGATATGTTGTATTGCACAAGTTGTTCCATCAAAAATGCTGGTTAATGCGGGTAAATTGCACTTTGGAGGTATTCCTCCCAACTGCACCTCTAGTGTAAAGGGGGTTTTCGCAGTTTCTTCGATGGCCTCATCCAATTGTCTTCTTCATCCTCCTCTTCTATTATTCAACATTCCTCTCATCTCTCGCAACTCTCTTAAGATTTGTTCATTTACATCAGGGTTCGAATTTATTGGTCTTTTTAGTTCCGCCTCTCTCCTTCTGCGTTCATGTCTATCTTGATTTTCTTGTTCAGCATTTTCTTCTCTTCTTTCTATGCGACTTTCTCCTCCATCTCATTCTCGAATTCGCACACCATTGTATCCATCATTTTCTCTTCTTGGTTGTCTATCAGCTCTCCTTTGTATTCTTTCATACTCTTCATTGATATTTCCATTGTTGCGATTTTGCTCGCGCCTTCTTTCTCGATTGTCATGATTATTCTGCCGAATTGCTTCCTCCAATTCCCGTTCTTCCATTTCTACTCTTAATCTTTCCCTTTCGCGAGCTAGACGCGCTTGTTCAATATAATGCTTTTCGATGTCATCTTCAATCTCCTTTTGTCTCCTATGTGTTTCTCTCCCATGCAGTATTCTTCTTCCTTCTTCCTGATTTTCTTCACCAGTTGGACTATTCTGCTATCTATTTCCTTGATTTCCATTATT
Organism: Papaver armeniacum; assembly: GCA_023531295.1. Lineage (NCBI taxonomy): Eukaryota > Viridiplantae > Streptophyta > Magnoliopsida > Ranunculales > Papaveraceae > Papaver > Papaver armeniacum. The sequence goes on along the minus strand of JAJJWW010005753.1, from coordinate 183,108 downwards.
TTGGTCATTCTGTAAAATCTCAGGACGTGGAATACACACCACTTCCCTTCTTTCGCAGCATCCTTCACCGAGATTTGGCTCTCTTCCTAGATTCTCTTCATTAACATTTTCTACAAGTAATATTCTCCTCATATCATCTCTAACCGATCCTGATCTTGATCTGGTATTACTTCTCGACCTCCTATTCTGCAACCTTATATTTTCCTCTTAACTCATGGTTTTGCCTTGTTAAATTTGCGCGTTCTTCCGCTTCTAATCGCCTTTCTTCATGTATTGTTTGTCTCAACGTTTCTAATGCTGCGATTTCTTCATTTCTATGAGCTATTTCTCCCATTTCTTCTCGATTTCTCTCCTCTTGTCCATTATTTATCAATTTTTGCACTTCTTCTCTTTCTTCCATAGAATCTGATCTCCATGTATGCACGCTCACCCTATCATAATCTATTACTCTATTCGGTGCTGGTTGAATTGGTGGTTGAATTTGACCTTCTTCTCTATCTCTTGCGTTTATCCTTAATGGTTCACCTACTTCATTTCTCCTTTCTCCAGCTAATCTCCCACTTCTCCTTACAATTGTTGGTTGTTCTGATGCATTCCTTCTTCTAGCCATTTCTCAATTTTAGTAAATTGTTGAAAGTTATTCGAAATTTCTTTTTTGTTACTCCTGATTCTTTCAATTCACAAGGTTGATCTTCTACTCAATCCCTGTTTCTAGCGCATATGTAGTTGCAGGAAATCCCACAATACACCCCTCAATAGAATTTACTTAACTAATCCATTTGAAGATGAATAACTATCAATTTTATTGATTATTTTCTTGAAATGTTTACAAAGGAAGATAGAACAGAGCTAAAGAAATTACAATCACTCTAGATTTTCTCTCTCCTAATGACTTGCTTTACAATTCAAAAAGAACCCCCTCACAACAGACCGACTCAACCCTTTATATAGGGTAGTATACAGTGGATGACAGCTAAGTTGTCCTTTATTTTCGGGAATAACTCGCGAAGTGTCGCAAGTGTATAAGTGTTCATCCTCGCGACACTCTTAACCTTCGCCAGATTTTCACATATTCCTCCCGTTCTGGCTGTCGTCATTCATTGCGTCATTTATTTTACTTCCCCACGACTCCTTCGTGATGTTGTATTTATTAATCTCGTGAAGTATTGATGTCGCGATATTCTGATCCTACAGAAAACACCATGATCCCATGAAGTGTGACAGTTTGCTGGAATCATAGAGTGGGAAAGTGGGAAATCATGTTAAAACCAGTTGCTCATCGTGCGGAGACTTGGTTAATTTTCCACCCACTACTTTGCTGAATCCTCCAACTGATTGCACGACTTGCTCACATTCTCATTGTGGGTGAACACACGTGTCGTAGACCGCCAGACCAAAACCCTAGTTAATATCCCCCATGTGACACGATTGATATCTCGTGATTGTGGAGTCAGTTGCTGACTTTGTGGGACGATGATTCCATGTATTGTTGAATTGAACATGTTTTGCAAATGTTCAAATTCATGAATCGAATATGTCTGCTGAGACGAGGTATTATTATGTTGATTACCTAAGACGAGCAAACTGTGTTGCTGAATTGTCGAATAATATTGATAGTTGAACCAATATTCTTAAATCTGAGCAAATATTGCTGGTTCTAGCAAATATTGCTAGTCTGATAAATATTGCTAGTTTGAGCAAATATTGTTGGTTTGAACGAATGTTCCCCATTTGATGAATTAAAGGTAGCGGGACCAAATAAAATATTAATTTAAGATACTGCGATTCTTTGGGTCGAGTAAAATAAATAAAAATGTTGATCATGGAATCAACATAAAATTATCGAGTATTTGAATCGCTCGAATCATGTTTTCAACGACTCTGATTCAAAAACCCTAATTTTACTAAAAAGATGATTTATTGCAAATCAATCTATAGAGTGAAGAAGGGAACAACTACATGGGATGACGAGTCCACCATGTACGCCCAGATGCTCAAATGAGCAAAAATACCAAAGTCTCAGAGGACCAGTTGGTGAAAGAATGATTAAATGCTGGTTTAATCATTTATTGAAATAATGCTCGTGTGAGCGACAAATAATAAAACCTGGTCATGAACTGAGGAGGAACCGACCAAGAGATCATGAGATCGGATCTTGGTGGCCGTGGGACCAACGGATGGTTGTTCAAGTAAAAAATTAATCATTTGAAAGAAGTTTGAACCTAATATGAGCAATTGAGCAAATTATGTTAAAATCATTAAAACATGCGGGGCCGGATGTTTGCAGGCCTTAGAGCCACCCTTAGTCGGTCAAGGGGATGTGCTCGTGTCACCATAGTGTTCGTGTCTCAGTCCTGAAAATTTCAGTATTTTGCGATGCGCATTTGAGCAATATTCTGAGAAAATATGCAGAATCCAGGGTTTTGCTGAAACTAGGAAAAATACATGAGATGATGAAAAATGATAAATAAAACAGGAAATTGCAAGGTGTGGGACCGACCACGGCTAGGGCATGGCCGGACGGTTGACAAGCACGGTCCCACACTTTCCCAGTTTTATGTGATTTTATGTACTTTCTCTGATTTGAGGGAAATTCCATGAAACTAGAGAGTTTGCTGAAATTAGGGAATTTCCATGAGATGAGAGAGATAAAATAATAATAAAATAGGGAATGGTGGAGTGTGGGACCGGCAATGGCCAAGGCATGGCCGGCCGGCCAATGGGCACGGTCCCAAAGCACTTTTCCCAATTTTATGTAATTTTCATGATTTTAGGAATTTTTCATAAAATCAGAGAGATTTGTTAATTAAAACCATGGTATTTTGTTGAAATCAGGGAGTTTTCATGGAATCAGGAAACTAAAATAACAAACAATAATAAAATAATGGGCGTGTGGGACCAGCTAGGGCATGGCTGGCCGGCTAGAGCCCGGTCCCACGAATTTTCCTAATTTTATAATATTTTTCCTAATTTTAGATAAAATTCATAAAATTAGGGAATTTTCATGGTTTTAGGGAAAATTCATGAAATCGGGGAATTTTCCTAATTTGAGAGAAATAATAAAACTGTGGGACGTGAGGTGTGGGACCGGCCACGGCTAGGGCATGGCCGGCCGGCTGGTGCTCGGTCCCACAAGTTTTCCTAATTTTATAATATTTTTCATGATTTTAGAGAAAATTCATAAAATTAGGGAATTTTCATGGTTTTAGGGAAAATTCATGAAATCAGGGAATTTTCATAATTTGAGAGAAATAATAAAATAATGGGGCGTGAGGTGTGGGACCGGCCACGGCTAGGGCATGGCCGGTCGGCTGGTGCTCGGTCCCGCAACACTTTTCCATAATTTTATTATTTCTTTGCTAGAATCATGAGATTAGAGAATTTCCTTGAAACGAAGGAGATTTGCTCGAACGAGAGAATTTTCACGAGATCAGGGAAAATAATAAAATATGACAAAATATAAAATTAGACGCGGGACTAGTCACGGCATGACCGGCCAGTTGGTGAGCCCAGTCCCCTGGCGCCTTTGCTAATATTTTATTATTATTATTTTTCCTTCCTATTGTACATAGGTTCATCGTTCATTCATATCTTTGAAATGCTCGTTTGCGCATTCAAATGCTGGTTTGTGCATTATTGCTAGGTACACTTGCACCATTTTAATCAGGGCTTATTCGATGCTCGGGTGCCTGTTTTGTTGAATATTTATCACTAACCCGTGGAATTCTAAGTGACAAAATATAACGAAAAATCGTAGAATATTGTTGGATATTCAGACGATTAGAGATAATTAACTGATGGCTCTATACTAGCAGGGCTTCCTATCTAGGAGCATTAATTATATGAGGTTTGAGCAATATGAACTTGCTGGAGCGTCATATTCCTCTTGTATAGTCAGGGAAAACATGGTTGCATCCTGAAGACGTTATTGCTCTATACTAGCAGACACGCTGTCTAGGAGTCGTCCAATCTTGCAATTCTATACAATATGAGATGTGTCGTGGTCTCAGCTGCGAGACTAAACATCTACATCTTCTTTGAGAAACTTTCTCGATCAGAGGTTTTATGGCATGAGCTTTCACGCTTAGATACATGAGTCTCAATACTCATCCGATTCTTAGGATCCTGAGTAATTACCAAATTGCTCGGTATTCATGAGATGTGCCGTGGCCTCACTGGGAGACTACACATCTACATATACTCTGAGAGACAGCCTTCTCATTCAGAGACTTATGGCATGAGCTTTCATGCTTTAACGAGATACATGAGCCTTAGTACTCATCCGATTGCCGGATCCGGAGTATAGCTTTATAATTTTACCATTTGTCGAAAATCCACCATCTACACTTTGTGTCCGAGCAAATCACTTTCTTGGACTTGGGAAGAATGTTTCAGCGAAACAACAAGCATCCGAACGATTACGTCAAGAGATTCATAATTCAAGCTTTGGATTGTCACGACCCAAATGTGACTGAACAGCAATTGGTGGAGTCGTGCATTAATGGTATGGTTCCCATCTATCGTGATGTACTATAAAACATGCGCTTCCAGACATTCTTTGAACTCCATGAAGCTGCTAAACGATCTGCTACGACCGCACCAGCACTTTTAGAAAGAGCCAGACCGACCAGGGGTGAGGATGCACGCGAAACTCGTGGAAATAGAAGTATTATCAACAAGCAATACAACACCGGTCCTTCTGTAAGCGTGGTAGGTGAATGAGGGAAAAGGAAAGCTCCAGCAATGGAGCAACAACCCAAACGAACAGCGCCAGCGCAGACGACTCCATCCCGGAAAACCACGGCTAAGACTCCTGAAGCTGGAGATGTTGTTCCAGACTTCCCATTTCCAATAGATGAGGTCATTGAACTCCTGGAAGCATGGATTCAAGATGACGCAATCAAGCTACCTCCTCTTAGACGTCCGCCAACTGAAGAAGGGATGGAGAATCCCAAATACTGTCGTTATCACAGGTTCGTCAATCACCCAACCAGTGACTGCAACAAGTTGAAGCGCATTTCCAAAGAGAAGGTGGATGCGGGAGAACTTCAACTAGGAAATGAAGGAGTGAACAGAGACCCTCTTCCTGTCAGGAGTTGCATGATTTCTGGAGACTCTGTTCACAAGACTATGTGCAGTCTATGATGGAACATTTATGTGAAATTCTGTATTTCTCTAAGGCACAACGTCAAGACATGTTTGGATCTCTTAACCGTATCGTATCAGGCAAGCGTCTGTTTCCAGTTAAGGAAGTTGCTCATGAACCCCAATCCTTCCTAGGAAATGCGAGATGTAACTGCGGACTCCTAACCATCGCTCGCTTGAAGGATGTCGAGTTCGACAACGCACTGATTGATGTAGCGTCTGACTTCAACATTGTCACTGTCAAGGCCCTAAAAGCTGCAAAGATTTCGAAGCAGGAAGTTGTTCATTGCCCAACCTTAATTAAAAATTCTGAAGGAGAGTCTAAAGACGCTTATGGGTAAATCGACCTCGAAATCAAGATAGGAGACGCTCTAACACGCGGTAAGTTTCATATTGTGAAAGATTACCCGAACTATGATATGATTCTAGGGCGCTCGTGGGTACATAACAACAAACCAAAGTTAGGGGTGTGTCCTTTGCCAGTGTCTATACCTGAAAGGATTACCAACCAGCCGTCAAACCCCGAAGATTATCTGTTGCCATATCAAAAACTTGCCGATATGACACAATTACCTGGAGATATCCCATCATCATACGTTAGAAGATTCTAAACCCAAGTAAGTCTTATCGAACAACCCTTTTTGAAACTAGTCACTCCTCCTTCTGCTAAGTCTCGGGGACTTGCTCCAATCAATAACCCATCCGCTACTAGGAGATGTGAATGGGATGCTGGTCCTTTCAAACACTTTGTTAAAAGTTTATAAGCTGTCTCGGTTAAAGACAGCGAGTCCAAGGATCAATTAGTTGTGCAATGCCCAAACCCATTTCAAATTGGCGATTTGTTAATGAAAGCGACCGCGTTTCAAGTTGGGGATGTTACAGTGAAAGTGACCGCTCAGTCAGATTCACCTACAGAAAGGGAAGACAAGCTATACCTGGTGGCAGACGTTATTTTAGGCGGGTACTGCAAGCTCATCAATGCTGACAAACTAGAGGGCGTGACAATCCACTCACGATGGATCAAATATTTCAATACCTAAAACGCTGTGCTACCTCTTCCTCCAGCGTTCTCTTTAATATTTCTTCCAGCAATTTCCTCTTTCATGCAATATTTGTAATTCCTCCAAAATGATTGCACTGCCTGCATTCATAATTAGGTTTTCAATTTGTCAATTAATCGAAGTATTTTTCCCTTTTAGAAATCTCTTTACTCCTGAATCATGACACAAAGTCTTGAACAAACCAAAAACCCTCACCAGTACCCATCAGTTCAAACCAGAAAGAAACATCTCATATCTTTCGAGAAACATTAAAGGAGTACACGCAGAAAGAAAAGAGACAAAGGAATCGTGATTATTAGGGCGAGTACCTCGTACTGTGAAGAGCATTTCACTCCAACAATAAAGCAGCCTCTCAATAGCTACCCGGTTAGACGGATTGCAATACTTTACTTATTGGAAGGCAGACGGGTTCGTGATCAATCTCTGATTTCCATTATTGCATCCCCTTCATTTTTTTTAAGGTTACATGCAATCATCATGAAGGGTCACATAAGGATGCATCATCAGTTATGAATACTCGCGTTCTTTTCGACTGTGCGACTTGATGTAACGGAGAGATTATATTGCAACCCTACTGTAGATGCTACAACTAGGTTTCCCAAGATATCATAAAAAAAAAAATCAAAATCAATCATCCAACGAAAACTATCAGTCACAAAACTACTGAGTATAAAAAGAAATGTTTACATGGAAAGTGCTCAACAATGAATAAAAGCAACAAAGGGAAGACTAGTCATTGGAAAGATCAACAATATCTTTACAAGAGCTGTTAATGGAAGCTGATTCAACGCCTTCATCTTAAGCCACTACTGCATCATCTCTGGAAGCCACATCGACTTCCCCTTTTGATGCCGCTTCGACGCCTCCCTCAACTGCTGCTTCAATATTCCCTCCAGGAGACGCGCCGACATCGTCCTTGGAAGCTTCTTCAACATCTTCTCCAGATTCCGCTACCATGATTCCCCCAGCAGCCACTTCAGTGTTCCCTCCGGCGGTTACTTCAATACCCTCAGTGGAATCTACTTCGACCTCTCCCTTAGGAACTGCCCCAACAACCTTCTGAGGATACTTTGGTTCTTCCATGTCAGAATCGAGGATGATGATTCCGTTATAGACAGGGTAATCATACTTGTTTTCACCGGAAGGCCGCTCATGCTCAATCCTTCGCCGCTTTAGCCGAGCTGCAAACCTTTCAGCTCTCGCGCTTGGCGGCTGAGACGCTTCGTCGCGCCTCCATTCTTCCTCCATGCCGACTGAAGCCAAGAAAGCCTCAACATGCTCGCGAACGAGACGTAGGTGCAGAAGGGACATACCCTGTATGGCACGACCAGCTTCACAAAACGGAGGATCTATTTTGGCCATCACCTCCTCGAGCGCACTAGCCTTGGGTTTGTCGACTTCAAAGCTCCTCTGGGGAAGTAAAAGAGTAATCATCACCAGCAGTTCCCATCATACACTGCAAAAAGGGACAATATGATCATCCCGACAGCCGGTATATATATATATAAAAAAAAAATCGTTACCATTTATCAAAAATCAAACCGCATAATGAGCATGGAGCGATACCTGGAACAAAGAAAGAAACAATTCTGCAATGAGAGAAAGGCTCAGCGTCTTCTTTATATTTCGCAAATCAGCTAGATCCCCTGCAAAGGAATAAAGGCCACTTGAAATTAACGAGTGCTCAAACCTCTTTACTTACTGTTGATGGGTGAAAACTACTCCTGCAGAATTTGGTAATTTGGGGTGTGGATGAGGAATGAATCTAAACCTTCAACAAATGCCTTTAGCGGTGAGTGCTTATAGATTCGAGATCAATACAGTGCAAGTCCGGCCTAAACCAAGAAATGGCCGTTCCCGGACTTGTTTCGGTCACAAAGTGAAGGAGATGGGGTTGATCTTAGGGAGGGAAGCGAAAGGTGTTGAGATTGTGAAGGTGTTGGCTTGCTTATGACTTGTGACAGAAAAGCTCATCTTTGATGAAATTAGGGTTTTAAAAGAGGTGCGCAAGCATCACTCTTCAGTTTGGTCGAAACCAAGCATGGGAAGGGTTTTGAAGAGGACCGACCGGGCATGTGTGTAGACAACACGCGGTGTGCACGAGTGGTGGAGATCGATTTGCAATTTGGGAAGTGTAGCCACGCATGTTTGAGCGGGCGTTTTGGATTGGCCCAGGCATGATATGCCTTGGCCGACCGCATGGAGAGGTAGATGGGCCCACGGTGGTCATCTTTGGTATGACCCGGACCTGCTCGATTTGATCTGTGACCCTCCATTCGTGTTAGGAGAAGATGGACGCGCGTGATGGCTCGAACCCTATTTTGGCTTTCAAAGTCGCGCGACCATGCCATTTCAGGTGGACGATTGTGTTGTAACCAACCATGGTTGGTTTTGACCCAAGTGTGTAGGCGGTCACATGGTGATTGTGTCGACATGCTCGGGCCTTTTGAATCTATATCTACACCCTCCATCTATACTGCGAAGATGGATGGTTGAGGCCGTTTTCTGCGGCACATGTAATATGCCGCAAACCTAATTTAGGGTTTTCCGCCCATAATGCTTGGTATGGACGGTTTCTTGGCAAGCAAAGGCCAATGGTCGACCATGCGGGTCCGTGTGTATTCCATACCACGCTTGGGGGTGATGGAATTGATGCAGGGTCGTCCAATCATGCTTGTGGAGTTGGATGACTGCGATTAGATCATATCCGGCAAGCTAAGGCCGTGTGTATTCCATACACAGCATGGAATTGATGCGTGGTCATCAATCATGCTTGTGGAGTTGGATGATATTAGATCATATCAGAAGCAAGCTAAGGCCGTGTGTATTCCATACCGCTTGGGGGTGATGGAGTTGATCTGTGGTCATCCAATCATGCTTGTGGAGTTGGATGACTATCATATCCGAAGACATGATCAAGTCCGTATGCTCAATCGGGCTAGTATAACACAGGAGGGGCTCAATCGGGCTAGTCTAACTGGGCTCGGGCTAGTATAACACACAGAGAATCAGCACTGTACGGGTATTTCGTACATGGATTCATTATAGTGCTTGGAGGTTTGTGTTACTCGTAAGAGTAACACTCGATAGATCATGCCACACCGATAATGGGTAATACAAAGGGTGATATGAAATTCACAGGAAGGGATTGTTGCTACATGCTTCAACCTGGAGGAATTTCATGTATTCACGAAATGGGATTGTTGCTACATGCTCCATTCTTGGTGAATTAAGTGAGGAGTATCCGTCACTTATAAACGGCTTTATCTTTTACGAGATGTCGAGCGCATGATTTTCTGGTTACTTACAAATTTAACCTTAAACGAAAATCCACCATCAACATTAAGTCCCCTGCCTAGCACATAATGGTTACACTATTGTGTGGTAGGCATGAGATGGTGACATACAGAAATGACCAAGCTAGAGTGAATACATATTCTGGGATAGTTTCACATTGTCGGGCGTTTCCACAGGCCGGTCGGTCTTGATTAAGGATGCGAAGGAAGAAGGACTTGATCCGGTGAGTCGCTTTGGTTCCTCTTGTACATGTATGAGCTCGGCCGCTCCTTCAGGTGTACTTCCTTAGTTATACACGGCTTCATCAGGTATATTTGATAAGCCTTGTTGATTGTTATCCATTAGTAGCCTTCATAGGTGGTAAGTAGAGACTTCTCTTCCTTACTGGGATTACGTCGACTTGTGAGATTATAAAAGAATCATCTCAACGTGGTCGTTTATTCTATATCCCAGGTATCTCGGTGCTGTTCGATTTTCTGATTAGGCGATCGATAGTTTTGATGATCCTCTTTTTTTTTTTTTTTTTTTTTTTTGTGCTCATAACCTCCTCTTCTCTGCCATTATCATGGAAGCGGTGGGCGCTCATTCTGTTGCTTCCCCAGAAAGAAGTTTTGAAGTTGACAAGCCCGAAAACCATGCGCACGGAGAAGTAATGGCTAAGATCGATCTTCCTCTTCGCGAAGTCGGCCGTGCTATCCGGGGATGTCTATCCCCACGCTTCGTATTGTCGTCGTTCTGCACTTTAGCCCATTGATGCATGATTCCACCAATTGCCCGTTCGGTAACATTCGGGTCGTGGGCAGTCCGGTGCTTGGGTTGAATCTTTTAACGAAGTCGTTGGGATGTTCATTGTTCAGCTGGAGAATTCTTCCAGTGGTCAAAACGTGATTTGTTCGGACACGAAGAAATACTTCTGTAGAAAGCACTCGACCATCTCGCTCCAATTGGATATCTTTGTTAGGCGCAATGTTGTTGTACAGTGTATGCCCTCCCCGTGAGTGATTTTGAGAATTCTTTTAGGCGTAAAACATGATTGTATTCATGTTCCCCTAAGGCTTCAAGAATCGAGAAATGTGTTCACTAGCCTTGGGTGAGATGGGGTTGATCTTAGGGAGAGAAGCGAAGAAGGTGTTGAGATTGTGAAGGTGTTGGCTTGTAAGGAGGCTCGGATGTTGATTTCAAATAGGGCGGAGAACCTATTTATACAAGTCATTGAGCCTCATTCACGTTTCTCGTGGGAAGTGGAGGTAGTGGAATGATGGAGTAGTGGAGTTATGTGTCGGTAACACACGACCAGTCTTGCCCAATCTCTAGTCTGACTTCTCTTCTTGTGATGGAAGTAAAAGACATGATAATGTGGATCATCCACGAAATATAGCATGTAATCTTTGAATTGAATAACTCATCATACACGTGTGTATTTATGCAAACGGTGTGGTAAAGTGATGGGTAACGACTCCTCACTAACCAAATAACTCTGATCATCCCGACATGGGATGATGTTTGAGACACTCATCTGATTGATGAAATATTTTAAAAGAGGTGCGCAAATCAAAACCAAGCATGGGAAGGGTTTTGAAGAGGACCGACCGGGCATGTGTGTAGACAACACATTTATTTACAAAAATTTGACCGGTAAACGAGATCGCATAATGAGCATGGTTTTCCAAGACGACCTAGCGATGTTCAATGTCTTAAAGATCTAAGAAAAGTTGAATCGATTTTGCAATTTGGGAAGTGTAGCCAATGTTTGAGAGGCAATATGCCTTGGCCGACCGCATGGAGAGGTAGATGGTCCCACGGTGGTCATCTTTGGTATGACCGGACCTGCTCGATTTGATCTGTGACCCTCCATTCGTGCCGGAGAAGATGGACGCGCGTGATGGCTCGAACCTATTTTTGGCTTTCAAAGCCGCGACCATGCCATTTCGGGTGGACGATGTGTTGTAACCAACCATGGTTGGTTTTGACCGATGGTCAAGTGTGTAACATGGTGATTGTGTCGACATGCTCGGGGCCTTTTGAGTCTATATCTACACCCTCCATCTATACCTGCGAAGATGGATGGTTGAGACCGTTTTGCGAAGGCACATGTAATATGCCGCAAACCCTAATTTAGGGTTTTCCGCCCATAATGCTTAGTATGGACGGTTTCTTGGCAAGCAAAGGCCAATGGTCGACCATGCGGGGTCGGCCGTGTGTATTCCATACCGCTTGGGGGTGATGGAATTGATCTTCATATCCCGCAAGCTTTCCATACCTGCTTGGGGTGATGGAATTGATCTGTTCATCCAATCATGCTTGTGGAGTTGGATGACTGCGATTAGATCATATCCGGCAAGCTAAGGCCGTGTGTATTCCATACACAGCAGGGGTGATGGAGTTGATGTGGTCATCCAATCATGCTTGTGGAGTTGGATTAGATCCGGGCTAGTATAACACACCGAGAGGGCTCAATCGGGCTAGTATAACAAAGCAATGGATTCATTATAGTGCTTGGAGGTTTGTGTTACTCTGTAAGAGTAACACTCGGTCGTCATGCCACACGATAAACATGCTTCAACCGGAGCCAATGGGATTGTTGAAATTCCATTCTTGGTGAATTAAGTGAGTATCCGTCACAAACCTCTTTATCTTTTACAAGATGTATGATTTTACGAACAAATTTAACCTTAAACGAAAATCCACCATCAACACTTAATATGTATTGAACAACTCGGTATATATATATATGAAATTCATTGAGAATGGTGTGCATAGTAGCAATCCCAAATATTCTGTGAATTCTATTTTATGCCAGCATTATTAACTAATGCATGACTCGCCTGGTATTTTTCCATGCTATGTTCCCAGCCGAACTCTCAATATTGACATGACATGACGATCAACGCTCACTCTAAGCAGAGTAGCATGAATCTCCCGAAGTGCCAGTATTGAGATCTGCATGAAAATACCCACACAAGGCTGCATCACTCTCTGACAAAGAGAATCTCGTTTCGGCACACTTTTAAGTTAGCTCGATCACGCTTGAATTCCTTAAAGGAAAATCTAGACTGTCAATATCAGTCTCAAAAATAATCACGGCCACGCGAATTGGCCGCGCGATTTAACAAGCATAGCTTACTCCTAGTAGAACTAGGCAATCACCGTAGCAACCACCGGCGGGACCACTAGTCCTCTAGTTGATCGAAACCATTGTTGCCCATTCACAAGCGCTTCAAACACCGACCCAAACATGGTCGTTTTCCCTGCGTAAAAACAAAGCTCGAACGAGCTAAAACCGTAAAAAAAAAACGGTCTCAAAAGCCATCATATCCGTCCAACTTTGCCAGCCTTGTTGGACGACCGAGAACTTCCCTAGAATGATTAAAGAGGCGCCAGGATACACATTGGCGGCCCAACTCTCCCCTTGCCCGATCGATTTAACCGCGGTAAAACTTAGTCGGCCTAGTTAAACGGCTTGGATCGCATCTCGAGCAACCAAAGAAGTGCCAATGTATTCACCATCGTCCCAAATCCTCCCTTGGTCGATCGACCTCTCCATGGCAAAACCAGAGCATATCAAATCGTTTGCCCAAAGTAGCGTAAACGCGCTGTTTTAAAAAACCCTAAAATCACTTTGCGGCATTGAAAAACTGCCGCAAATCGATCACGACCATCCAACTTTGCCATCCGAATTGAGTGGCTTAGATTTAATTTTAGGTGACCCAGGGGATGTCAGCATGCTCGCTGGCAACCCACCTTTGTGCATGGTCGATCGACCTACTCAATCCCAAATGCAACGCCTCGAATCGCTCGCTCAAAATCGAGTTGATTGATCGTCCTCCAAACCCTAAAAATCGCGTCAACAACATTAAACAACTATCGCAAATCGATCACGACCATCCAACTTCGCCAGCTTAGCCGAACGGTTTATTCTCAGAAAATTAACTAAGTAGTGTTATGACCGTCGGCCATCACTCCTCCACAGGGAGTGATCGACCAGGTGGTAATTCACCCATAGGACACTCGAACGATCACCCAAAGTGGTTGATCGCGCTACCCTTTTAAGACGCTTATCCGTGACTTATTCAATCAGGCTCTAAAACAATGATGCTTCATGCACATCGATTAAATTGAGCTGCTTAAATGCAATGTTTCACATGCATACGATATTTCATGTCGGCCTCATAAAAAACTTAGTTGTTTCACCTAACAGCGCCATATGCTATTCTCCGCGGCAAGTCCCACGACTTGACCCACTCATTCGATACATCAAACATGTCACAAACTGGGGAATGCTCACTGGGGTATTGGTCTGGCGGTTCACAGCGTGTGGCGTGCAACGCACCTATTACGAGAAAGTGTCAGGAAAGGCGAACGGTTAACGATAATGGGAGTAGTAGGCGAACGTGTGATCAGTATTCTCTCATAACGGAAACACGATGATCACTACCTTCCGCAAAAATCCACTTCTCCACTACTTCACTTCCTCCACTTCCTAAGAGATCAGGGTGCGCTCAATGACTTGTATTTATAGATTTTTAATTTATTTCGAAAAGGAGAACACAAGTGTTATCAACACAAGTAGCCAGAAACCATTTTCTGATATGTAAGTCATAAACAGCCACACCTTCATAATTCAACACTCTGATCTCAAACACCTTCTCCGCTTCCCTTCCTAAGATCAACCCTTCTCCTTCACCTTGTGACCGAATTGAATCTGGAACGTCCATTTCTTGGTTTAGGCCAAAGTCTTACAGATTGATTTCTCGAACTTAAAAGCATTCCCGTGCAGTGCATTTGTTAGGGTTTGAATTTGTTTCTCATCAACACACCCCAAATTACCAAAAACAGCAGAATCCGTTTTTTACCCCAAAACACTTTGACAGTGTCAAAAGCAATTGAAGGAATTAAAAAACTAGGATCTTGGGTATTCCAAAAAGTTGTAATGTTGGTGCTTCTTCCTTTCTTTGCTAACAAGTCTGCCACCTTGTTTGCTCTCCTGTCTACATACTGAAAACCTAAAAAAGAAACTAGTTGCTCTGCTAATAACTTAACTTCTTCTAAAATGGATATGCATTGCTATTGGACTTTTAATTCCTTGCCTTGTAGGTAATTGATTGTTGCCTGGTTGTCCCCTTCAATCACCAAATGTTGTATGTTGTTTGTAACAGCCTATTGAGTAGCTCTGAGAAGAGCTACAACTTCTGCCTCTTCTGATGAGAAGGTCCTGCAACTCCCCATTGTTGCTGCTTGGAAAGTTCCTGTCCAATTACGCAATATGAATCCAAACCCAGCATTAGTAATTTCAGACAACCATGAAGCATCACAGTTAATCTTATTTGTATTTGTAGAAGGCAAGTTCCATTTGATATTTAGGATATTCTGCTTACTACTAATTGCTTTGTTCCGTGTCATATTTGCTGGATGCCAATAAACAAAATGTCTGGTGATATCTATTGCTAATTGTTCTAGTGTTCTATTTTGTTTTCAAAAGCTCTAAGGCATCTTTGTTTCCATATAACCAACATTTAGTTGCAGCCAAAGCCATAGAGATAGATTGTAGATTTCCTATTTTCCATTCATTGTAATGATCTAAGAAAGATTTACTGTTAGAGATAAGATGTACTCCCTGTGATGGCATTGGAGATAGATTCCAAACAACTCTTGCATATGCACATTCGAAAAACAAGTGATAAGTAGATTCCTTCTTTGAGTGACAGAAAACACAATTGTTGTCTTCATCTACAGCTGATTTAATCTTTGTTTTAGTTGGTAGTGCATCTTGCAAGCATTTCCAGATAAACAGTTTTATTATTTGAGATGTATCCATACTCCATAAACCCTTCCAGAATCTCTTTGTTTCATGAGAAACCAGAATGGAAGGATTGAGAAGTTTTGCATATAATGACTTGACAGAAAATTCCCCATTTCTGGCTAGTGTCCATCTCAATTTGTCTTTTCTCAGGTTACCAGCTCTTGTTGTGAATAGGTTGATATTAAGAATTTCCTGCACTATAGAGTTATCAAAGATAGAGTTGAGTAATTGAATGTTCCACTTCTTTGTGTCTGAGTGAATTAGCCAACAGAACCCTTCTATTTTCTAATGATATGGTATGGGGGAGAATAGAAGATACCAGAACAGAAGCAAAAGATAATCTTTTGAAATTTCAAAGCAACACCCACAGAGATGATGAAGCAGCCAGATAGATAGATAACATTGTTCATGATTCAGTGAATGATGTTCTGGGTTTGAAATACCCGACTACAAGGTTTTTAAAGCGTGAAGTGAAGCGCGAATCATTTTCAATTTTAAGAAGCGAAGCGTATGTTGAATCGTGAATCGTGAAACGTTGCTTCATGGTTTATGTTTGAAGCGCCCATAAATAATAACAGTTTCTCTCAGTTAGTTGGAAATGTAAATTTAATATAATATTCGTATACATAAAATATAAATCCATTTCTCATCAAAAATGTAGTCGTGGCTCGGTGGTTTAGACGAGAATAAACGAGTAGCAGGTGTTAGGTTCAAGTCCTGCCCTCGGTGTAGGAGCGAAGCGTACGCTTTTAAAAACCATGCCCGACTGATTTATTGTGAAACTAGAAAAGAGATAAAAGTAAAGACGAAGAAGGATATAAATTCTTATTCACAAGGGCATCCCAGTAATAAACGAGATTTACCTTAAATATTCTTAACATAATTACACGTTTATAACACTCCCGTTGATGACATTCTGCCTAATCTAATTGCCTCATTAAAACCTTGTCAGGAAATTCCAAAGGACAAAACCTGATCGAATGGAAAATAGTACAATTGTGAGAAAACTTAGAACATAGTTGGACATGTATATGTTGCCTCATTAAAACCTTGACAAGGAAAATCCAGAGGAAAAACCTTGATGAAGGAAAAAGAGTACAACGTGATAGTCCGGTAAAATACCTTTTAATTTGATACTCCCCATGTAGGGCTATTCATGGTCGGTTTTGGTTCGGTTTCTAGCCAAACCGAAACCAATACTATTGGTTCCTAAAAATCTAAACCAAACCAATCCATTAACCATTGGTTCGGTTTCCAAATGGTTCCAGTTGGTTTCGGTTTGTCTCCGTGGTTTTTGGTTAACCAATAATTATGTCAAACCAAAAAAAAAAAAAACATAAATTTACAGATAAAAAAATCGTAGTTGCCAATAGTATTGGTTTATACAAATTTACAGACAAAAATAAAATAAAAAAAATATCAAGAATAGTTAAAGCTTACTCTAAATCTAGAGATCAAAAGAAGATATATAATATATCTTAATTTAGTTATTGACAAATAAAAAAGAAGGAAGACCGGAAGAAGTCGAGTAGCAGCAGCTGTAGTTGGGGTGGAGAAGGGAGGCGACTGAGAGAAGGAGAAAGAGAAAGAGGGAGAGTATCATAATAAAATATTAGATTTAGGGTTTCAATTTATCCTCTAAATTAATGGGTAGAATCTAATACTTGTAAATCAAATGTAGAAACTAAGTTTAAAAATTAATCGGTTTTTCAATGGTTTTTTGGTTCGGTTTTAGAGGTCAAACCAAACCAAAACCAACACTATCGGTTTTCCACTTTCTACACCGTAACCAATCCATTAGTAAATGGTTCGGTTTGGTTCTTCCTAATTGGTCTGGTTTGGTCCGGTTCCAGCGGAAAACCGAAACCATGTTCGGCCCTATCCCCCTGATAAGTACTTCAGTTAAATCTTGGCTTGCAACTCTTCGAGTCGAGATTTCCCAATTTCGATGAGCGAATTTCTTGAATGCTGGAGATATAAATGTTTTTGTGAGAAATTTGCCAGTTGATGAAGTCTTGTTTTGTGTTAGACTTCTAATGGTGGTGTTCTCGAGTCTTCATGCTTATTTAAATACATTGAGGACTTGCTTCTTGGATTGCTAGATTCTCGAAGATGATTTGCAGAAGTAGTTGATGTAATTTTTTCAACAAATGCCAATATGTAGTTACAGTTGCATAAATGAATAAAATTTGTGATCATACCTTATATGGATTAGACTGATATCCAAATTCATAGGAGATGGTTAAGTTGATATGGTCTAACAAAATGAGCTAATGGTGGGAATCCACCAAATAACCAAAAATACGACTCCCCCTTGGATGACCACCATGTTGAATTAAATTGCCTTGCTAAAACCTTTTCAGTAAAAACACAATGGGAAAAAAAAATCTGGACGAAGGAAAAAGAGCACAATATCAACATTTTGAATAAAATTTACCGTCTGTGAAATGTTGCCTCGTTAAAACCTTGTCAGTGAAACCACATGGGACAAAACCTGAAACAAAGGGAAAAGAGTACAATTTTGGACGATTTATGGATGCTAACCCAATTATGTGAGTATTATAACAAAAACAAGCATCAAAATCATACCTCTAGTCTGTATCAAAAGACGAGTTTAAGCTAGCATAATTCTAACTACAGATTTAAGAAAGAAAAAAATAGAATTTATGTTTCTAAAGTGTGGATTCTATGTTTTTAAGGACTTCTCAAGAGACCTATAAAGTTAATAACATCAACTAATTAATCCGAATTTTCGGTTTGGTACCAAATTTCAAAAAACACATAAAGGATTGTTAAACCTGACATAATCAAGTCAAGTGGCTGCCTGAATATAATTTGAATCCTCCAAAGATTACAAATTTGAATATGTTCTCCGAGCACATCTCTCGTGTGAATACAATACGAGTCCTTCAAGACTACCACGCCAAGTGCATTGTATAAAGAGAACAAGTAATAAATCAATCCTAGGGTCTGAAAAATAAAATAAATGAGACCCCGAAATCCTTTTTACAAACGAACAAATTTCTCGTGTAACGATGCATTATGACTACGCCAACCTGTAATTAATAGGCTTGGCGATGTTAAATTTTGGATCCAAAAATGCGTTGATCAATCGAGATTAATCCAACCTAATTTATATTGTATGTCAATCAATCACATATGTCGATATTTTTCTGCAGAGGGGTTAACAACCACCATCATTTGTTATTAAAGTAGTTACTGTAAATGAATATTCGACAATTTAACTAACAACGACCCCACATTCCCAAGTGTATGCATATCTTGAAAATTTTAAAGAATTACTAGTACCAGCGCCTGCAGGCATTATCATCTCTCCATATTCCAATGAGGAGATATGAACTATGAAAAATGTGGATCTTGTTTTGATAGACTCAATTAAAGCACTATTTGTAGCTCATTCTAAAATGCTACTCGTTGCTATATGTGATTGAATTTTCCTTTCCAAACGGCATTAGCTTATGGAAAATCTAAATGACATAATTTCACGCCTATTAATGGCATCCTTTTTCGATTTGATCATGATGGGAGTGAAATGATATAGCTTTTAAGTTAATTAATGCCAAAGTTATAATAGCATAGAGTCTCCCCCTGATATTCTGGCGGAAAATATTGTCATCTCATATACAAAAGCAAGTTTCGTGGAGTATTATCTGATTAAATCGACGACATATACTCATATCAATTTATGGATTTTAATAACGCCAGTTGGACAGTAGATAATGACTTTAAAAGCCAAAAATAAATAAAATAATTAAGTCCTTTAATAAAAATAAATTTGTAATCTTCTTGATATACAAATTTAATTGAACCATGAATTTTATTGGTTATAGCAAAAAGCATATAAAATATGCAACCAAATCTCCAATGACCTATAAGGCCAACAAGATATCCATTCACCTAAGAATGATATTATGGAAACTTTATTTCCTCAAAATAAATTAATTTTAAGATCAATATAGTCATTACAAAGACTAATGAGATAGGCTAACAAGTCGGGTGCGCACCCTTTGATATTTAATATCCAATTCCAACTACAAGTGGAACTATTTTAAATTTCGGAGATTTACCATGAGAAAAATAAAAAATGCTTAATATCCCTTAGCAATTCCTCTTGGTGTTTGCAATTGTTAATATCGTAATAACGATACTTTATATATCCCTTTAGGATCGATAGGGAAGAACCAAAACAATTGGCTTATATGATTCTTTTAAGAAAATAAAGAGATCATTTTTGTTGTTAAGGAATCCATGGTTTCCCGTAAGAAATGGAAACCAATGGGAAATAAAAACCAATGGTTTATTAGTATAAAAATAAAACCATGATTGTTAAAGGTTTGTTTAGACGATTATCGTCAAACTACGGGGAAAAAAAATATTGGCTATTTTTTTTTTTAAAATGCCCATTTTGACATCTTCCGCAGAATTGATGGAGAAAACCAATACCGGTTAGTATATACGATACACCAAAATTGCATCGACAAAAAGAAAAAGAAATGTTGATTTAGTCATCGCATAGGAAAAATCCACTTCATGGTTGATAGATGGTTTCTTGTAATAAAAAATAGAAACTGATTATATAAACCATATGATCTTCGTCGATTAGCCGTAGGTTTTTCAACCATGCACGTGATTAATTACCTTAAAGATAATTAAATTGCGATGACACCAGATTTTGGTGATTACAGTTTCATTAAAAGAATAGAAACTGTAAACCATCTTTTGATGGATGTGTTTTTCTTTTCTCTATGAAAAAAATAGAAAAGAAAGAAAATACCAGCTTTGGTAATTACAATTTCGTTGGGAATAAAAACCGTAAAAGATAAACCAAATTAGGATTTTTTTTTTCTCTAAGAAGGAATTAGAGAGATGGAAATTAAATTTATTTGTGAAATATTGATCACCCGTTATATGTGTAGATATAAAGATTAAAGAAATAAATAAATAAAATAAATAAATAAATACAATCGTGTATTAGGAAAAGAAAAAGGAAATCCAATATTTATAGTATTACGAGATTTCACCAACAGTTAGAATCGTGGTAGTCCTAACCTTGGTTAAAAAAATGTCTTGTCTGTCCCCAATAACAGTGGGATTATGTCCATGACGTGTTGGTAGATCTGTAACAATGTCCAATAGCAATAGACACCTTTTTGTCCACAAGGTGTTAGCAGATCAATATGATCACGTGCATAGTTGATGTCTTGAGGTCTCATCAACTTGCAACACCCATCCGTTCATCTATAATACAAAACAGAATGGGTTTTTGAGCTTGGGCGGTCGGATAACATTTTGAGAGACAAACGTTGCATCCGACCATCCCAATCTCATCCCAACCAAAGACATCCGACGGATGTAAGATTTGTAACCTCCTTGAATTACAAATATACATTGATTAGATTTCCTCATCATTATAATCATAAAGAAACATTAAATGTGACAAAAAAATAAATAAAGACCATCATTTATATCTCTTGGAGTTGAAAACATGTATAGTTAATGTTAAAATTAGTAATAAATTAGTCATCCTTCATCAAACTATAAAGAATAAACAACATTAGAATTTTTATCAAAAAAGAAATTATTTTTCATTTGGAAACCAGTGAAATATGATAAGGTACTATCAAGAGAAAATTTGAGCAATAATGTGTATGCATGTTGATTTTAATAGAGTCTAATGTTGAGCAAGTGTGTACACTAACCGTACTTCTGAAATAAAAGTGCACTAAGATTACAGTTGAGTACATTTTTCTGTTCCTGTGTCGATTTTTATTTAACAAACTCATGTATTAAATTTTTAGTGGAAACTATTGAGGAATTTTTAGGTGTTATAATTATCGTGCACGCATCCTAGAGTAGACGAGTTCATATTAAACCCAAAGGGTTTGGTAGTACTAAAATTTTAAACCTTCCCAAGTTTCAGATTTTACCTGTTTTATAAAATCACAGTTGATGAGAAAAGAAATTTATTTAATTCTATGTAGTAAATAAAACCATAAATTATGTCCTTATCAAAACCACAATTAGGGTCTTCAAATGGAGGAGGAAACATATGGTAGTTGATCCTGAAAGTGCACCACCAATAATTGTAATGTAACAAATATTTATACATTTATCATAGATCAGATCAGATCAAGGCAGTTCCGTTATTTGTATGACAAATATCTAAGATTTTCATAACTACAAGTTCTCATGGGTCTAAATAAGTTTTATCATAGTTTATAGTATTTATTTAAATCATTATAATCAAAAATTATATCATTTCATGCCGTGCCGTTACAACACGGGTTATTTATAGTATCCTACAAATAGTTATACACCAAATAGTTAGAACTTACAAGTTTCGAATCATACATGTAAAAAAATAAAATAAAGCTAACTAGAGTAGGGAAAGAAAGAAAATCCCTTTGCGCCATCTTTATGCAGAGATATAAAAATCCATCAACATCTTTCCTTCGTGGTTTCAATCTCCGAAATTGCGATCATGCTCGGTAGCTAGAATTACGTGCTGATAACGTATTGTGAAACTAGAAAAGAGACAAAGTAGAGATGAAGAAAGAGAGAAATTCTTATTCATGTATACAATAGACAAGCATTGGAGCCTTTATTTATATAGCTCAACACAAGGACATCCCAGTAATAAACGAGATTTACCCTAGATATTTTTAACATAATTACACGTTTATAACATGATTAACACTTTTAATCAACTTTTAACATTACAAAAGTAGGCTATTATAGGGACGTCACACTCCAATAGAGGGGCTTCACTTGGATTCTTAGTGTCCAAAAAAGTGGTTATGGGATATCCTAACACCAAAAAAAATGTCTAGATTACCGTTGAACTAAAATAAAAGCTTAAAAACCTAATCTTTTTTATTCTAATTCAAGAAATTTAGGAGAACATGCAGTTCATTGTAAAGTGGATCCTGGTTTTAAATATAGACATGATTATGTGAGAGATACACTTTATGATATATAATGGAGGGCTAGGATTTCAGCAAAGAAAGAAGCACCTGTCAACTTTTTGACAAACCCACTTGAGGGGAGATCGACATTCAGACCAGGAGACGTTCTTATTTTCGGATGGGCTAATGGCAAACATGTATGTGTCGACCTCACTGGGGTTTCTCCGTTAACAGGTATTGGGCATGGCGCCTTTACAGTTGGCCAAGCAGCACTGAGGGCTGCTTCAGGTAAGATAGTGAAGCACGAGAAAGCATGTATCGATAATGGACATGCTTTTATCCCCTTTGCTTTTGATACTTTCGCATTCTTGGCTCCTGAGGCGGTTGGAATCCTCAAGAGAGTCCAGAAAGTCATGTACAGTAATGTCATGACCCCCGGTTTGAGAGAGTTTGTTTTTAAAAGGTTAGGTTTTGCAATTCAAAAAGGGCTTGCGGCGCAGTTGGTTGCTCGCTTGCCTGCTATGTAAGATACTATGCTTTTATCATTATTAATAAATTTAGGAGAATAATTTTTCCAAAACCTAATAAATTCAAGAAAAAAACTGCTCCTCTTCATCTTTCTTCTCTTCCTCTCCTTCACAATAACTTCAATTTCATTTCAAGTCAACTTCAATTCACTTCATCGTTTTCGATTAATCGGCGATTCGAAAACTCAACATCGTCGGATTGAAATCTCTACTAAAGATAAGAAAGAAGCAAAATGACTCCAGTGATGGAAATCAGCATCTCAATCAACCACCAGACCAAAATCTTCATCCTTAACAATCGATTCAAGCAACTGAAGAATCAAAATTTCAAACTCCTCAACAACAACCCATGGTGTATGTTAGGTAATAATCGAACAAACCCATCTTTTTTTACTCGTTTTTGTGCTTAAAATAGGTTAGATTGAATGAAATCGAAGTAAAATTAGGTTTCATTTACATTTCTGCTTGTGTTACGTCTGGGTTAGGGTCTAGGTTCCAAACTTAAAATTTGACACTGAAGAATTTACATCTAGGTTCGGGTTGAATTCAACCGTAAAATAGGATTTGCATGTAGTCTTAGTCTGGGTTTGGTTTGAATCAAACCGTAAAATGTAGTCTTACGTCTAGGTTTAGTTTGAATCAAACCGTAAAATGTAGTCTTAGGTCTAGGTTAGTTTATTGAATTTTCCTTTTCTAAACCTAGCCCTAATTTTCAGGTTTACGGTTTGTTTTTCTATAGGATCAACCTAGACGTAATTCTTCTTGTATGTTTGAATAAATTTCAGATTTTGGTTTACATCTAGGTTTGTAAACTACATTTTCCAGACATAATTGTCTACGGTTTGGTTCTCTATAGGGCAAACCTAGACGTAATTTTTCCTGTATCTTTCTAAAAAACTTCAAGTTTGATTATGTCTAGGTTGGATGACTGAAATTTCCAACTGTAATTGTTTACGTCTAGGTTCGATTCTGTTTTTCTCTTGGATAACCTAGACGTAATTTATCCTGAATATTCTATTTTTTTTATAGATTGGCTTGTGTTACTAATACATCAATACTGATTGTATAAGTGGAATTTCTTGTAATTTGCAGGAATCATGATAGACTAAAGCCTAAGAAGAAGAGAGGAAATGATATAACGCCAAAAGAAACTCCTACACCTCTCCATGAGATTCATTGTAGGGTAGATTATAGAAGTC
Source organism: Papaver armeniacum (assembly GCA_023531295.1). NCBI lineage: Eukaryota > Viridiplantae > Streptophyta > Magnoliopsida > Ranunculales > Papaveraceae > Papaver > Papaver armeniacum. The sequence continues at coordinate 159,153 of JAJJWW010005753.1, read as the reverse complement.
TCTACAAGGATGCTAAGAAGAAGAAGGATATGATTCAAGGAAGTAGATCAACATGTCCTGAAGCACCTCAAGAGAAAGATAATGTTTTACAAGATCTAGAAATTGAAGGGGATCAATTTGAACTTGTCATTTTTTTTATCAATCTCTCCTTTTTTTAAGTCTAGGGAAAATGATATCGGGAGGTACACTTGTGATTAGGGATACACCAAATCAACAAGAAGAAGAAGAATTTTTTGTTGAAGGCAAAGGGAAACAATTTTTTGTTGCTTCACCTGAAGCTACACCTAAACCTCAAGTGAAGGAAAAGAAGACGAGGAAGAAACCTTTACCAAAAGGCAAGCATATTCCTAAAGGCAGTAATTTTTTGCCCAAGAAGAAGAATGGTGCACTTTGGGGTGAGGCGCCCGATAAATCCGCGGTCTTATTTGGTTATCCACATTCATGGGCTGCTAAGGTTTGAGAAAACAGGGTAATAATCTCAAACTTTCTCTTATTTTGCATGATTTTGTTTATCTTGATATATTGTTTATTTGGTATAATTTAGAAATCTAACAAATTTGTTTTTTATACATTCTTTGTAGGATCATGAAATTGTTGTAAAGAAAATGAAACATCAAAAGGCTGCTCATTGGCCGTTAGGTGAAGAATGTGAAGCGGTTCGTGATATTGTATTGGATTCAGGGTTAGGTCTTGGAATTCTACACCATCAGCATGAGTTTGATTCTATTATTGCAAGTGCCTTTAGAGAGCGATATTGGATAGAAATCGATACTTTTCATCTCCCATTCGGCGAGATGATGATGAGCGTCGTTTACTCAACAAAATAATAAGATGTTTCCCACTAATTAACAAGTAATAAAGCGGTAGTAAGGATCGTTCCCACGAGGAGTAATGAAATTGATATGTTATATAAATCAGCGAGAATATAAAAAAAAGATAAAAAGGATAATAATAAAAAGATAATGATGAAATCCTTCGCCCTTACTAACCGTTATCTCAACATTGTACCCGTTTATTTCTTGTTAGAATCAATTGTCACCCAAGTCCATCCCATTTTCTTGTTGTTGGCTTGTCAGTCCTGTGGAACTGACTGCCTATTCTCAATTACATCTTTCCCTCGGACTCAAACTCGAACTGCAACAAACTCCTCATTGCCTTCAACCAACAGCAACAACAAACCACGGCTCAAGTCCAACACGAGCTTCATTCTTCTATCCTCCATCTAACCCATCATCTATGTTACTCGTTGTTGCTCTCCATTGTTGAAATTAGTCACAACAGCAGCTTCCATATTCTACATCCAATAATGACATCAGCAGTCACCATCACAATCTCGTTCAACTACATCTTCAAACTCGAGCTCAACCCATTCCCGTCTCCGCCAGCATCGATCACTCCATGAAAGCCATCTTCATTAAACCACATAATACTCGGTCTCTTTTAAGTTAGCTTACATCAATCAAAAACTCAAGCCATCGATCCCAGCACCACAGAAACATGGCAGCACAAACAATCTTCACTGTCCCAATCAATTAGCAATTACTCCCCGGCAGCGGCGCCAATTTGATGAGCGTCGTTTACTCAACAAAATAATAAGATGTTTCCCACTAATTAACAAGTAATAAAGCGGTGGTAAGGATCGTTCCCACGAGGAGTAACGCAATTGATATGTTATCTAAATCAGCGAGAATATAAAAGAATGATAAAAATGATAATAAGAAAAAGATATGATGAAATCCTTCGTCGTTACTAACCGTTAACTCAACATTGTACCCGTTTATCTCTTGTTAAATCAATTGTCACCCAAGTCCAGCCCATTTTCTTGTTGTTGGCTTGTCAGTCCTGTGGAATTGACTGCCTATTCTCAATTCCATCTTTCCCTTGAGCTCAAACTCGAACTGCAACAAACTTCTCATTTCCTTCAACCAACACCAACAGCAAACCACAGCTCAAATCCAACACGATATTTATTCTTCTCTCCTCCATCTAACCCATCATCTCTGTTACTAGTTGTTGCTCTCTATTGTTGAAATTAGTCACAACAGCAACTTTCATATTCTACAGCCAATAATGGCATCAGCAGTCACCATCACAATCTCATTCAACTGCATCTTCAAACTCGAGCTCAACCCATTCTCGTCTCCGCCAGCATCGATCACTCCATGAAAGCCATCATCATTAAACCACATAATACTCGGTCTCTTTTAAGTCAGCTTACATCAATCACAAACTCAAGCCATCTATCCCAGAACCACAGAAACATGGCAGCACAAACAATCTTCACTGTCCCAATCAATTAACAATTACTCCCCGGGAGCGGCGCCAATTTGATGAGCGTCGTTTACTCAACAAAATAATAAGATGTTTCCCACTAATTAACAAGTAATAAAGCGGTAGTAAGGATCGTTCCCAAGAGGAGTAATGCAATTGATATGTTATATAAATCACCGAGAATATAAAAAATGATAAAAAGGATAATAATAAAAATATAATGATGAAATCCTTCGCCCTTACTAACCGTTCACTCAACATTGTACCCGTTTATTTCTTGTTAGAATCAATCGTCACCCAAGTCCATCCCATTTTATTGTTGTTGGCTTGTCAGTCCTGTGGAACTGACTGTCTATTCTCAATTACATCTTTCCCTCGGACTCAAACTCGAACTGCAACAAACTCCTCATTGCCTTCAACCAAGAGCAACAGCAAACCACGGCTCAAGTCCAACACGAGCTTCATTCTTCTATCCTCCATCTAACCCATCATCTCTGTTACTCGTTGTTGCTCTCCATTGTTGAAATTAGTCACAACAGCAGCTTCCATATTCTACATCCAATAATGACATCAGCAGTCACCATTACAATCTCATTCAACTGCATCTTCAAACTCGAGCTCAACCCATTCCCGTCTCCGCCAGCATCGATCACTCCATGAAAGCCATCATCATTAAACCACAGAATGCTCGGTCTCTTTTAAGTTTGCTTACATCAATCACAAACTCAAGCCATCGATCCCAGCACCACAGAAACATGGCAGCACAAACAATCTTCACTGTCCCAATTAATTAGCAATTACTCCCCGGCAGCGGCGCCAATTTGATGAGCGTCGTTTACTCAACAAAATAATAAGATGTTTCCCACTAATTAACAAGTAATAAAGCGGTGGTAAGGATCGTTCCCACGAGGAGTAATGCAATTGATATTATATCTAAATCGGCAAGAATATAAAAGAATGATAAAAAGGATAATAAGAAAAAGATAATGATGAAATCCTTCGTCGTTACTAACCGTTAACTCAACATTGTACCCGTTTATCTCTTGTTAAATCAATTGTCACCCAAGTCCAGCCCATTTTCTTGTTGTTGGCTTGTCAGTCCTGTGGAATTGACTGCCTATTCTCAATTCCATCTTTCCCTTGGGCTCAAACTCGAACTGCAACAAACTCCCCATTTCCTTTAACCAACACTAACAGCAAAACACAGCTCAAATCCAACACGATCTTTATTCTTCTCTCCTCCATCTAACGCATCATCTCTGTTACTAGTTGTTGCTCTCTATTGTTGAAATTAGTCACAACAGCAACTTTCATATTCTACAGCCAATAATGGCATCAGCAGTCACCATCACAATCTCGTTCAACTGCATCTTCAAACTCGAGCTCAACCCATTCTCGTCTCCGCCAGCATCGATCACTCCATGAAAGCCATCATCATTAAACCACATAATACTCGGTCTCTTTTAAGTCAGCTTACATCAATCACAAACTCAAGCCATCGATCCCAGCACCACAGAAACATGGCAGCACAAACAATCTTCACTGTCCCAATCAATTAACAATTACTCCCCGGCAGCGGCGCCAATTTGATGAGCATCGTTTACTCAACAAAATAATAAGATGTTTCCCACTAATTAACAAGTAATAAAGAGGTAGTAAGGATCGTTCCCACGAGGAGTAATGCAATTGATATGTTATCTAAATCAGCGAGAATATAAAAGAATGATAAAAAGGATAATAAGAAAAAGATAATGATGAAATCCTTCGTCGTTACTAACTGTTAACTCAACATTGTACCCGTTTATCTCTTGTTAGAATCAATTGTCACCCAAGTCCAGCCCATTTTCTTGTTGTTGGATTGTCAGTCCTGTGGAACTGACTGCCTATTCTCAATTCCATCTTTCCCTCTGACTCAAACTCGAACTGCAACAAACTCCTCATTGCCTTCAACCAACAACAACAGCAAACCACGGCTCAAGTCCAACACGAGCTTCATTCTTCTCTCCTTCATCTAACCCATTATCTCTATTACTCGCTGTTGCTCTCCATTGTTAAAATTAGTCACAACATCAGCTTCCATATTCTACAGCCAATAATGGCATCAACAGTCACCATCACAATCTTGTTCAACTGCATCTTCAAACTCGAGCTCAACCCATTCTCGTCTCCACCAACATCGATCACTCCACAGAATAATCGGTCTCTTTTAAGTCAGCTTACATCAATCACAAACTCAATCCATCGATACCAGCACCACAGAAACATGGCAGCACAAACAATCTTCACTGTCCCAATCAATTAGCAATTACTCCCCGGCAGCGGCGCAAATTCGATGAGCGTCGTTTACTCAACAAAATAATAAGATTTTCCCACTAATTTAACAAGTAATAAAGCGGTAGTAAGGATCGTTCCCACGAGGAGTAATGCAAAATATATGTTATCTAAATCAACGAGAATATAAAAGAATGATAAAAAGGATAATAAGAAAAAGATAATGATGAAATCGTCGTTACTAACCGTTAACTCAACATTGTACCCGTTTATCTCTTGTTAGAATCAATTTTCACCCTAGTCCAGCCCATTTTCTTGTTGTTGGCTTGTCAGTCCTGTGGAACTGACTGCCTATTCTTAGTTGCATCTTTCCCTCAGACTCAAACTCAAACTGCAACAAACTCCTCATTGCCTTCAACCAACAACAACATCAAACCACGGCTCAAGTCCAACACGAGCTTTATTCTTATATCCTATATCTAACCCATCATCCTTGTTACTCGATGTTGCTCTCCATTGTTTAAATTAGTCACAACAGCAGCTTCCATATTCTACAGCCAATAATGGCATCAGCAGTCACCATCACAATCTCATTCAACTGCATCTTCAAACTCGAGCTCAACCCATTCTCGTCTCCGCCAGCATCGATCACTCCATGAAAGCCATCATCATTAAACCACAGAATACTCGGTCTCTTTTAAGTCAGCTTACATCAATCACAAACTCAAGCCATCGATCCCAGTACCACATAAACATGGAAGCACAAACAATCTTCACTGTAACACGACTAACATTAGCCATCAACCCATCGCACCACAGCAGGCCCTCTCTGCAATCACTAGCATACCCTGCTTTCCTCGAGTTCAATATCCATCAGCTGCCAATTCCAAGCCATATTCAGATTCGAAAACCCATTGTTTCACTACCATCTCCATTACCACGAGCTGCTGTTAACCTCAGTCTTCGATCACCATCACAGACTCTGCTATCTATAGCCGAATCCGTCCATATTTGTCACTATCCATGGTACAACCAATTGATCATCATCTTGCCTACTTCCGAGCTCCATATGGATGCAGTCGACCCCCAACGCCACTTTTTCTTAATCACAGAATCATGGCAAACCTGGCAGAAATAAACTGGTTCAAACCTTTCTATAAACATCCTATGTGCAGTTTGCTGGTGATGCACATATGGGAATCACCGTTGATCTCTAAGGTCATTGTATCTCCTTCCCTGCAAGCTATAACAGATAAACCATTCTTTCATTCATATTCTCAGAACTGTACTTCAATCTTCTTCATTTATTCAATATCTTCAATGGCAGAAACTCATTTCTTTCATCTGTTTTAGGTCTTCAAAACCTATTCAAATTCAAACCATTTAATTGCCATACAGAAATATAAGGCTAACCCACTTCTCATTATTCCTCATGGACTGTAAAATTGCTTTGCTCCTCTCAGTTCATCATCAATTTGAATGGCAACACTACTGCCACTCTTCCTTGTTCTTTTCGGCAAAGCAAAACTCTGTCCGTGGTTTTAACATAAAAGGAGGAGGTGCCCCCGAGAAATTTGAGCGGTTGCCTATAGTAGACCCAATTAGAATCATGGAGTTCAGTTAGTTGCTTCGACTGCCCGTAGTGGTTTCCATGCAATGACAATTCTGTCTATTTTGTGGCCAATTGGACAATTTCTAGTTCTTTTCGGGAATAAGCTCCAAAATTCCCATAAAATCTAAATAAATCTAATAATACAATTTCACAAGAAAACTAGTTAAGAAAGCATAACCAATCGATATTTGAAGAGGTGTTTTTACACACCTATCAGATGACAATAACGCCAGATGATGTGAAGCAAATCTGGACTTAAGCATTGAAGGAAAAGTTATTTCCGAAGGTTTTGACAACAACATGAGTTGGATAGATGTTTATGCTCTTGTCAAAGACACACTTGGATGGGAGCCAGCTGAGACGGAGAAACAGTTTAAGTGGGCTGGTGGAGATAAACTAGATGAAGCAAGAGAAGGTCCATCTATACCTGTCAAAAAGATACTGTTGAAGAATCTGAAAGATATGTTTGGAGGAACACATGACGTTGTAGTAAAATGTTAGGAGGTGATAGATGAAACAAGAGCTCGTCATACAGCCAACGCGTACCTATTGCATGCCCTTGGTACCATATTCTTTCCTGATAACTCGGGGAATCGAGTTAATGCTCACTATCTACAATGGTTAAAAGATATCAAGGAGACCAAAAAGTATGCTTGGGGCACCGCCACCCTTTGTTATTTACTTGATAGTTTTCGAAGAGCTTCGAGGGTTGGAGCCACTGAACTTGCTGGGAATGTTGGTCTTTTTCAGGTAATTTGTCTTTTCTTTTTTTTTGTTATATACAGTATATCTTTTATTTTTTTTGTTTTATGTATTTATTTATTATATTTATATATAATTTGTTAGGCATGGGTATATGACCACTTTCCGAGCATGAGACCTTCTACAACTTGGTCAGATGAAGAAATTGGTCGTCCTATAGGAAAAAAAGTTTGTATTCACTGGTACCCAAGTAAAGCACAAAGAAGAGAAGGTAGCTGCTTTAAGGCTGCAAATGGATGCTCTCACCATTGAAGATGTGATATTTGATATTTACATATATCTAAAGAAATATAATTTTGGAGAAGAGATTGATCATCGTATTTTTTCAAGTTTGGAATCCTACAACGGGCCTTTGTTTCATCCCCATGGGTACGTAATGGCCAATCCACGTCGAATTCTCCGCCAATATGGTTATGTGCAAGAAAAAGTCACTCAAGAATCGTTCAAATTTTTAGCTAGTACTTCTTCCGTAAAAGGTGCCAATGTCATGCTCAACTACAGCCCAAAGCCAAGTATTGATGTTTGGCACGACCGCAATAATGCACAATACTAAATCCATATAAAGGAGCTCATTCCTGCTCTAGGCACAAACGAAGCCAAAGAAGGTTCTTTGGAATGGTATTACTATTTTGGTCATCCTCATGTGATCAATCATGATCCGGAAGCGGCGGTATATATCCAAAAGGCTCTAGAAAAGAAGATGCGTGAAGCCGAGAAGAAAAGTGTGTTTGATATGGATTGGAAGGCGCTATATTTCAAGACGGTAAGTAAAGTTGTTATTTTTTATGATCCTTTTTTATATTTCTACTAATATGTTTCATGACACTATATTTGTTTGTACTAATATGTTTGTTTCATTTTGATATGTAAAATAGAAAAAGAAATGCCTTCAATTGGCACAAACATTGACTCCATGCGTCAAAAAAAGTGAGGCCCTCACAAGTGCACAAGTAAAGGTTTTACAAAAACAAATCAAAGACTTGCCTGATCCAAACAAGGATTACGAGAACTTAGAGAGGGGCACGAAGAGGAGTAGAGATGCGGGTACTAGTCAACGTCAGCCATCACCTAGTAGTTCTGAAACCAATGAAGAGGATATGCATGCTCATGGTCGGGGTCGAGGTCAGGGTCGTGGTCATGGTGTTCGTGAAGGTCCTCGTACTCCCGGTGGTAACAAAGGTGGTAACAAAAGAGTCTGTGGTCGTACTCGTAATGAGTAGACATTCTCCTTAAACTCTATCTGTAGATGGGGGAAAATGATTTTCTGGTTTTTAAGGAATTGAGGAGACGACCGTACGGAGGGGAGTCCTTGAACCGAGCGAAATGTTCAACCTCACACAGATGCACCACTGCAAAGGGGGTGCTTTGAATTCGAGAGATCAATCTGTAGTACTCCGGCCTAAACCAAGACAATGGTCGTTCCAGAGTAAATTCGGTCACAAGAGAGGATGAGCTGATCTGTAGGAGGGAAGCTAAGAAATATGTGGAATCAACGGTAATCAAAGATTGTAGGTGTGTTGTGAATTCTGAATAAGATAAGTTCTGAATGATTAAAATTGCTCCGTTGAGAGTAATTGCTCAATTGATGAGTTGTTGATCTCGTATTGTCAGTGAGACGTGAGATTCCTGTGTTTCAATCATGATTCAGAGACTTATTTATATTGCTGGAATTGTAGACACCATGATCCCATGAAGTGTGACAGTTGATAGAATCAAGAAGTGGGGAAATGGAAATCGTGTTTGAAACCAGTTGCTCATCGTGCAGAGACTTGGTCGATTTTACATCCACTACTTTGTTAACTTCTTCAACTGACTGCACGACTTGCTCACATTCCATCATGTGTTTAAACACACGTGCCGTAGACCGCCAAACCAAAACCCTAGTTGATATCCCCCATGTGACACGATTGATGTCTCGTGTGATTGTGGAGTCTGCAAGGCAGACGTGTATTTAGTTAGTCAATTGCTGACTTCATGGGACGATGAGTCCTTGTATTGTTGAGTCGAACGTGATTTGAAAATGTTCTGAGACTCATGAATTGAACATGTCTGCTGAGACATAGGTATAATTCTAACGTTGAGATGAGCAAGTGTTTGTCATTATTGAATATTGATAGTTGAACCAATATTCCTTGGTTTGAGCAAATATTGCTCGTCTGATGAATTATTGGTAGCGTGACCAAAATAAGACATTAATTAAAATACTGGTAGTTGAATCGAGCATAATTAATAAGAATACTGATCATGATATCTTCATAAAATTATTAGTGTTTGAATATGGAATTATGATCCTTGGACTCAGAAACCCTAATTTGATCAATTGATGACCAGTTGATGGTTTATTTGAAAATTAACCATGGAATGAAGGAGAACCGGCTTCATGGGACCATGGCTCGACCATGTATCTCCCATATGTTCGTGTGAGCAAATACCAAGGCCTCTTGAAGAGTTGGTGATTTGTTAATGAAAGAATGATCAAATGCTGGTTTAATCATTTATTCGGAAAAATGCTCGTCTGAGCCTTAGGTGATAAAACCTAATTAATTATGAAAAGGTGAAGGACGACCAAGGGGTTATGAAATCGTCCCTAGGTGGTCACGGGATCGACTGACGATCATTCCATGAAAATCCCAAAGTTATTTGGAAGAGTTTTAGACCTAATACGTGCAATTGCGCAAATTAGGTCAAATTGTGTAAATACGCGGGACCGGCTCCTTGCGAGCCAAAGAGACAACCTTGGTCGGTCAAGGTAACATGCACATGTCACCAAAGTGTTCGTATCTCATTTCTGAGAATTTTGATATTTTCAGATGTGCATTTGAGAAAATATGAAGAAATCAGGGGTTTTTGATGAAACCGTCAAAACTTCATGAGATGAAGGAAAAATAATAAAAAAGTGAAGGAATCATAAAGTGTGGGACCGGCCATGGCCAGGGCATGGCCGGCCGTCCAAAGGGCCCAATCCCACACGTTTTTCCCAAATTTTATAATATTTTCATGATTTTAGGGAAATATGATAAAACCAAGGAATTTGTTAAAACCAAGGAGTTTTGTTGAAATCAAAGAGTTTTGTTGAAATCAAGGAGTTTTCATGAGATGAGGAAAACATGAAAAGATAATAATTATAAAATAAGGGACGTGTGGGACCGGCTTGAGCATGGTTGGCCGGCTAGGGCCCGGTCCCGTGAGTTTTCCCTAATTTTATGTATTATTTCATGATTTAAAGAGATTTTCATAATTTGAAGGAAATGTCATGAAATCAAGGAATTTCATGTGATTATGGAAACATGAAAAATATAATAATAATAATAAAATGGGACGTGTGGGGCCAGCTAGGGCTTGACCGGTCGGCTAGGGCCCGGTCACACGGGTTTTCCTAATTTTATATTATTTTTCATGGGATCAAGGAAATATCATGAGATTAAGGAGTTTTCATGAAATTAGGGAAATAATAATAAAATAATGAGGAACCACGAGGTGTGGGGCCGGCTGGGATCAAGGCATGGACGGTTGGACAATAATCACGGCCCCACAATATTTTCCTTAATTTTATATTATTTCTTTGGTGTGAGGGAAACACCATGAAACTGAGGAGTTTCCTCAAACGAAAGATATTTGTTCAAGTGAAAGGTTTTTCATGAACTCAAGGAAAATAATAAAAATATGATAAAAATATGAAACTGGCGTGGGATTGACCACGTCACGTCCGGCCGGTCAGTGGGCCCATGCTCCCAGCGCCTTGGTCAATTTTTAATTATTTATTATTTTCCTTCATATTTTGTATAGGTTCATCGTTTCGTCGTATTTTGAAATACTTGTTCGTATGGTGATTGTTAGTGCATCATCGTCGAGTACACTTGCACCGTTTGAGTCGGGGCTTACTCGGAGGTAGCTCAGATTCCCGTGTTGTTGAATATTTATTACTAACCCATGCAATTCTGCTGGGAAGAACCATGGATTGAAGTAACGAAATATTACAAAAGTATTTGAATACTTTCAGAAAAAAAATTGAATATTTTCAGAAATTCAGTGGATGAATCCAAGAATTTAAGAATAATTAATTTATGGCTCTATTCTAGCAGAGCAAGCTGTCTAGGAGCATTAATTATTCGATATGAGCTTGCTGGAGCTTCATATCCTTTATATAGTCGAGGAAAACTGTTGTTTGTATCCAGAAGACGTTATCGCTCTATACTAGCAGAGCAAGCTGTCTAGGAGCCGTCAATCTTGTGATTCTATATAGAAATAATTATTGAAGTGTCCTATATTCATGAGATATGCCGTTGTCCAGACGAGAGACTACATATTTGCATGTACTCTGAGAGACAGTATTCTCAGTCAGAGAATTGATGAGAGACCCGTGTCTCAATACTCACGTCTGATTGCTGGATCAGAAGTTCGTATAATTATGGGTTTACGATTTTAGCCTTTGTCGAAAATCCACCATCTACATTAAGTCCCCTGCTTAGTGAGGAACAGTCATGTTCCTCAGTCAGCATTGAATGGTGAGTTTCTAGGTATAGACAAAAATAAGCAATTGAACTTAGTCATAAGATAAGACATTACCGAATTTCGACCGAATGAGCAAACCATGGTTTGAGCGAAACCTCAGTGGCATAATAGAGCGTCATCCAGTGAGCATAAATTGGTGTAGAACCGCTGATTCGATGGTGAAACCTTGGTCGGTTTAGGATTCAAGGGTCGGGCCCGAAAAGAAATCCTTGTTTTAGGAATAGACGCTCGTTCTTTCGTTAGTTTAAGGAACAAACAAAATAGACCTGAGTCTAATGATAAAAATTTTGTCTATGAGCTTTCACGAAAAACAAAATTTTATTTTTTTAAATACATGAGATTTCACAAAGTGGAATAAACTCTCGTTTCAAAGGTGGATGCTCGTACGAGAGAAATTTTTTTGAGCGACGTGCGTCATTAGTAATAAAATTTTGTTTATGAGCTTTCATGAAAATTTTTATCTTCGAGCTTTCGGAAATCTTTGAAAATATACTCTCGCTTCAAAGACAGATGCTCGTGCGAGGGAGCAAAAAATATATAGATATATTTTTCAAATTTACGTGAGTTTCACGTTAAATAAATATATATATATATATATATATATATATATATATATATTATAGTAAAATCAATGTTTTGATTTTGAACAACTGTTGAAAGTAGACAATCATACATGATGAAATAATGTATGTATGTGAGTTTTCACAATTGCAGAATGGACGTCTGTCCAATTTTGAAAACCAGAGAATGTTCACATATGGTGGGTTTGTTTGCAGAATTCACCGTTTCTAGGAATTTATAATCCCATGGGATTACAAATTCTGGGATTCATGTAAATTCCTTGTGTGTTTGGTAACTCAACTAAAATTCCTAGGATTTATAGAGTTTTCTTGTATTAAAGTCTTTGTACCGTTAAGCATTACCCTCAAATCTTAAAATTGCATACATATGAGATTTAGAGTTTAAAAAAAGTGGGTCCATAAATCCCTTAATAAGTTTCCCAGCAAATCTTAGGGGGGAGGGGTCAAACTCCATATGAAGGATTTGCTGGAAAACTGAATCCCGTAGGAAACGTGATTCCAAGGATTCGAGAAACCAAACATACAAAAGGAAACGTAATTCTACCAAATCCCCTAGACCCATAAATTCCACCTTTAAAATTCTACATCCAAACCCACCAATAGTAAAAATTTAAGTGGGTTTTTCACGGTTTTATGAAAATCAAGTCATGATTTTGAATAATGAATTTTGTTCGTCTTTGCAGGTTTGAAGGAGCGAACGAATTCTAAAGATTGTAATCACTACAGCTAGTGAAATTGTAAATAGGTAAGAGTTGGATGGTTACCATTTTTGTAGACTCTGTTGTGAGCACATTTATTACATGATTCATTGTTCCAGCCGAAGCTGCGCTTTGTATGAACGATGTCTTTGAAGTAGCCACTTTACGAGAATGACTGACTCCCATGATGATACTTCCAAAGATGGTGTTTCCAGAGATAACATCTCTACGGAAGAAATGGTATTTCTGGAACCTCTAGGTGATGGTGAGAGATCCTTCATATTTCATAAACTTTACCATAGGATGATCGTGTAGTGATATCCTGGATCAATGTGGACTCCACGGAAATGGAAGAAAGTATACGGGAGCGGAGAACCCAGAAGTAAGGACTACAGGATGTTAGCAAATGACGTGTAGTCCCAGCCGTTTCTTTGGTGAGTTGTTAGCGCTCCTTGTGTCATGACTTTTCCCGTGCAATTAGGATCATGAGACCAAGGTTTGTTATTTCTTTTCAGGCTTTTGGTCCATCGATTGACGGTCTTCAAATTGTTCCCGGACAAACAATTCATGAATCCAGCACTGATGAAGAAGTCGATGTAAGTATCCTTTTTCGTGCAGGTGATCGTGGCATCTCCTTGAATGAAATAATAATAATTGTTGTTGATGAATCCTGGAAGAAATCATTATAGATAAGCATCATGTTTATGAAGCGTGCTCTTCTTTGGGATATGGGAATATGGAGAATTCCTGAAATCCCGAACCGAATGGAGATAGCAGCGTTTCCAATGGAGATTCCGGCATTGTCGAGCCTTCAAATGATTTAGAGACTCCCCTAGTAAGTATATCTCCTGTAATCTCTTCATAGAAGTATGAAATTTCTGATTTGTGAATGAATGAATGAGAATCCATGTGAGTATACGAGTAATTTTGCTGAAATACGTCACCTGAAAATTTCAGACCTCAGCATTTTAGAAAAAACACCGTAGAATCTTTGTTCGAAGTAGGATTTTCGTGATATGCATATGTATATTCAAGCCCAGAAAGTTTCCAAGCTTTGTTTAAAAAGATTTTTGAGTTTTGAGCATGTTTAGGGCTTGAAAATGGCGAAACAGTAAACTTCCAGGAGACTTTCAGAACTTTTTCAGATTGTATGTTGTCCAATGTTTCGACCACATCTCCTTGCTCGTTTCTTCAATTGCTTTGAATTTCGGATATGTTGTGGAGGACATTCATACGAAGAGAATGGTATATGATCCATTCCTAGATTATTCACCAATTGCTACCAGCTCGCCGGTTTGTACAGGACAGTGTAAAATCATCTCGGATTTAGCTTCTTTGTAAAACACTCATGTTGTGCTTTTAGACCATTCGCTTGTGTCTTGAACGGTTGTTGAAGGATTTAATGTCATTGATTCATTTGATATCAGGACCCTTTGATTGATACATGAGCATGGTGCTTGCGGTGCCATCTTGTTTCTGTCAGTCGTAGAAACATCACTTCTGAAACCCTAGTCATAGGACCATAACTGAGGTTGCTCTCAAGAGAGGATGGTGTAATGACCATGGTGGAATGTCCCGGTGGTAGCATTCCTTTTGCGATGATTGATTAACATTGGAGAGCCCGGAACCACGACTGTTGGACTGTGAAATTGATCGTCATGATCAGTGGACCGTCCGTCCCCAGTATTTTGTTGAATCTCTCTCTTTCATTTTCCCTTCTTCTGGCAGGACCTAGATAGAGGATCCGGGTATAAAATTGATGTAAATACCCAGGTGGTCAAAGTTGGAGGTACCTTGATGAAGGACTTAGCGAAAAGACCTGGTGGACACCGATCGACTGTGGAAGTTATGAATCCCGTCTAAGAATTGCTGCTTGCATGTTGTATGATCAGGAAGCTGTAGGAACCTCATACGATGTCGGAATCTGATGCTGGACCCCAATTTTTGAAGCTAAGAGACTGAGTTGTCACATGAGAAAAGAATCACCCAATTCGGAGTTGTAGAGGTCAGCCAACGAAGCATGCACATTTGTGATTTGTAATCCCGTACAAAATTTTTAGACTTCATAAACCTGGCTGTAAAGGCCATATCTTTCAGCTCGTATGTCCGATTAATGCGCCCTTTTGGTATGTTGTAGAAGAGACATAGAAAAACATCTTTTGTTGAGGAATCATTGTCCCATTCCTCACCCATTGGTACGTTTTTGCAAACTCATGGCCTGAAGTGTGTTGTATCTCATTTGTAGAGGTGATGAGAACATCTTGTAGAAGACTTTGGATTATGCCCACCAGTCATGCAAGCTTGGGAAGAATTTCATGTGAGCATGTTATCAGGTCTACACATCTTGATATGAATCATCGGTTCTTAGAAAAGTCCGCTTCATGTGTAACACTTCAGAGAATGATTAGTTGATGAAGCCCTGAGGATGTTGCTCCTGGGACCGTTGTTGGTGCTGAGACCATGAATGATTACGCTCCAGAGATCCTTGTCGATGTTGAAATCATGGATGGTGTTCTTCTAGAGATTATTGTTGATGCTGATACCATGGTTGAAGTTGCTCCAAAGACCGAAAAGGCTAGAACCATGATTATAGATATAATCTTTGCTCCTTCATCCAGTGAGCCTTTTACATTCACGAACTAGTTGATGAGTTGAGCATCTCTAAGATGAAGGTGTATTGAGAGTTCAACCCGAATGCTCCCCGAAAGCATAACTTTACCAGAACTGGCCTTGTCGGTGAGTCGATGTTGTTGCGGTAGATAGCATCGATGAGTTTTCATCTTGAAGTGATTGGTGAAGAGAGAAAGTTCCTCAATCATGCATGGGCTTGTGATGTAGAGAAATCCCGTTGATGAAGTTTCATGGAATCACCTCAGGTTGCCCAGTGTATGTTGAAGGAGTTAATTCCATCCATGTATGAATGATGTTGCATATGCTTCAGAAGTCTTATCATGGGATAATGAAGACTTATCGATTGTAGTTTAGTTACACTTTGATCGTGCTGGTGTTGAATCAATGTGTCATCGTCGAGATATTTGTGTTGTACTTTTTGATTGGGAGTAAAATTTGATGGCTTCTTAGATGCTTGAGCGTTGAAGAGTATATTCCTTAAGCATCGAATATCTTAGGGGTTTGATCATCTCGGCCATGGAGTATCTTCTGTTGATTAAGCATCCCTTTCGTTGGTAGTGGGATTCGACACTTGTGCAGACATCAGAGCTTTCTGATTTTGTGGAACACCTGGACTTGCAGGAGAAACGCCCAAAGTGTTCTTTTCCATGTTTGGACATCAGTAATGAATGTTTTATTGCTTGATTCGGAGAAACGTCAGATTCAACCACTTGGTAAAATACTAATGCGGTGAAGCTACCATTCATAACGTCTTGTAGAGTTGCTAGCATAATTAAGTCCGCATGCTAGGATAGCATGTGGGGAAATAAATGACATAGACATGGAATGAGACTTGCCTGAGTGCGGAACCTCTTGATGAATGTCTATGCATCTTTTGCAGGTTCTTGCTTCAACCTCATTAAAGTTTGAAATTCCTCAAAGTACTCTGATGATGGAATGTCCGTCAAATCTTCTGAATCATGACTTTCTTCGTTGGAGAGATGTGTAACGAAAGGCGCTTTGTAAGTACCCATCTTTTCAGCATGGATCCACGCTCGTCTGAAGGACATGTCATATCTTGGATCTTCCTGATTATGTGAAACTTGGTTTCTGTCCAGGTTGAACTTATGTTCACTTTGAGAGTGATGTAGCCATAAGTATTTTTGAGAGCTCCTTAAAGGTCTCTGATTGAGATGGGAGCATGAGTAGCTTCTTGTCGAGTGATGCATGTGGATCCGATGGTTTTCAGTGGAATTTTATTGATGGATGTGCCAGCATCGATCAACGTTCTTCCAAATTTGTTTCTTCTGACTGTGGTAAGCAGTCCCCAGTCGTACATCTCTTGGTATGTGGCTGGAGGCTCAAGAATTATCTCCGGAATGGACTTATTGACACGATGTGGTTCAGTGTTGTGAACATGTCTCTCCTTTGTGCCTTCGACAGATAGAGCAATTCACGTTCGACCAAGGATTGAACCGCCTTTTTGATAGGTTTTTCAGAGAGTGTAAAGGTTCTGACTGGGAGAGGATTCTTGTGTACTCCTTCAGTCCCCAGTTGAGGCCATTGTGGATCAACCTTCTCTTTGAAAATGTGCTTCAAAACTGCGCAGTCGCTTGTGGGATGATTGACGAACCTGTGGAAGCAGCAGTAACGAGGAATTTCCATGGTTCTTTCTTGACATATGGCAACTTGATTGCACCATCTTGGACCCAGACATCCAGGAGTTCGATCACCTCTTCAATGGAAAAAGGAAATTCAGGTGCTTCCTGATCAAGAACTCTTGTGCGTTGGTCAGAGACTTGTGCATCTTGCTTATCCTTGCTTTTTGCTTTTGAAGGAGCTGAGGTATGCTTGCGCGGCAGTTTGGCTTTCCGTTTGCTCCCTTCTGGTGTTTGTGGAAGGCTGGAGGTTTTACTGCTTCTTGATCAAACGTCTGCTACTTCGAGTATCTCGCGGTTCTTCATAGCTTTTGTTCTTTCCAGTAAAGCGGGCGCAGTAGTTGCCGATCTCTTTGCCGCTTCATGAAGCTCGAGAAGGTGCTGGAAACGAAGATTTTCCAATAAAGCTCGTAGACCGGGATCATGCCGTTGATACACAAGTCTACCAGTTGCTGCTCCGTGACGTTTGGATCATGACAGTCTAGGGCCTGGACTCTGAATCTTTTCACGTAGTCATTGGGATGCTCATTGTTCCTCTGAAATATTCTTCCAATATCAGAGAGAGTAATTTGCTCTGACACAAAGAAGTACTTTCGTAGAAGGAGTTAATCATTTCTCCCCAATTGTTGATAGTTCCTGGTGCGATGTTGTTGTAACAGGTGTATGCCCTTTTGGAAGAGGAAACCTTTGCGTAGCAGCAGGGTACGGAGGCTGGTGACGATGGACATGTAATGCCTTGTCTTATCCACGGTTCTCCAAGATGCGTTCCAAATTTTCTCGAGTAATGAAATTTGATGATTCCTTTGTTGATGGATCGTCTGCAGCTTTGCTGACTTTGTTGCCATCCACTGTATGAATTGAAACTACTTCAGGATCAGCATCTGGAGATGTATTTTTTTCTTTTCCCTTTCCTTGAGTCTTTTCGACATCTTGTCAAGTAAGATTTTTGAGATAATTACACACCTTCTTCGTCGTAGCACCATGTCGATCGATTCTTGGCAAGAGTCTCTTGCACTTTGATGAGATCAGCAATGGTAGGTGGTGGGTTTCCTCTGACTTCTTCAGGGTGTCGGATGGATAGAGGATGACCTTCCGTGTTAGTGTGAGGAGGAGTAATATCACCACCGCCAGTGTTAGGGGCTAGAATTGTTTCCGGAATATCCTCATTGTTGTTGTTGTTGTTGCTAGTGCTAGCGTCGTTTGCATAGGAACCTGTAACTAACCCAGACCTAAGACCATCCATCTTTGTGAGAATTTAGATTACAACCGAGAAAATGATCTCCCACTATGGTCGCCAATCTGTAGATGGGGAAAAACGATTTGCTGGTTTTTAAGTAATTGAGGAGACGACCGTACGGAGGGGACTCCTTGAACTGAGCGAAATGTTCAACCTCACACAGATGCACCGCTGCAAAGGGGGTGCTTTGAATTTGAGAGATCAATCTGTAGTACTCCGGCCTAAACCAAGATAATGGTCGTTCCAGAGTAAATTCGGTAACAAGAGAGGATGGGCTAATCTGTATGAGGGAAGCTAAGAAATGTGTGGAATCAACGGTAATCAAAGATTGTAGGTGTGTTGTGAATTCTGAATAAGATAAGTTCTGAATGATTGAAATTGCTCCGTTGAGAGTAATTGCTCAATTGATGAGTTGTTGATCTCGTATTGTCAGTGAGACATGAGATTCCTGTGTTTCAATCATGATTCAGAGACTTATTTATATTGCTGGAATTGTAGACACCATGATCCCATGAAGTGTGACAAATTGATAGAATCAAGAAGTGGGGAAATGGAAATCGTGTTTGAAACCAGTTGCTCATCGTGCGGAGGCTTGGTCGATTTTACATCCACTACTTTGTTAACTTCTTCAACTGACTGCACGACTTGCTCACATTCCATCGTGTGTTTGAACACACGTGTCGTAGACCGCCAAACCAAAACCCTAGTTGATATCCCCCAAGTGACACGATTGATGTCTCGTGTGATTGTGGAGTCTGCAAGGCAGACGTGTATTTAGTTAGTCAATTGCTGACTTCGTGGGACGATGAGTCCGTGTATTGTTGAGTCGAACGTGATTTGAAAATGTTCTGAGACTCATGAATTGAACATGTCTGCTGAGACAGAGGTATAATTCTGACGTTGAGGTGAGCAAGTATTTCTCATTATTGAATATTGATAGTTGAACCAATATTCCTTAGTTTGAGCAAATATTGCTCGTCTGAGCAAGTGTTGCTCGTCTGATGAATTATTGGTAGCGTGACCAAAATAAGACATTAATTAAAATACTGGTAGTTGAACTGAGCATAATTAATAAGAATACTGATCATGAGATCGTCATAAAATTATTAGTGTTTGAATCTGGAATTATGATCCTTGGACTCAGAAACCCTAATTTGATCAATTGATGACCAGTTGATGGTTTATTTGAAAATTAACCATGAAATGAAGGAGAACCGGCTTCATGGGACCATGGGTCGACCATGTAGCTCCCATATGTTCGTGTGAGCAAATACCAAGGCCTCTTGAAGAGTTGGTGATTTGTTAATGAAAGAATGATCAAATGCTGGTTTAATCATTTTTCGGAAAAATGCTCGTCTGAGCCTTAGGTGATAAAACCTAATTAATTATGAAAAGGTGAAGGACCGACCAAGGGGTTATGAAATTGGCCCTGGGTGTTCACGGGATCGACTGACGATCATTCCATGAAATTTCAGAGTTATTTGGAAGAGTTTTGGACCTAATACGTGCAATTGCGCAAATTAGGTCAAATTGTGTAAATACGTCGGACCGGCTCCTTGCGAGCCAAAGAGCCAACCTTGGTCGGTCAAGCTAACATGCTCGTATCACCAAAGTGTTCATACCTCAGTTCTGAGAATTTTGATATTTTCAGATGTGCATTTGAGCAATCATTTGAGAAAATATGAAGAAATCAGGGGTTTTTGATGAAACCGTCAAAACTTCATGAGATGAAGGAAAAATAATAAAAAGTGAAGGAATCATGAAGTGTGGGACCGGCCGTGGCCAAGGCATGGCCGGCCGGCCAAAGGGCCCAATCCCACACGTTTTCCCTAATTTTTATAATATTTTCATGATTTTAGGGAAATATGATAAAACCAAGGAATTTGTTAAAACCAAGGAGTTTTGTTGAAATCAAGGAGTTTCCATGAGATGGGGAAAACATGAAAAAATAATAATAATAAAATAAGGGACGTGTGGGACCGGCTTGAGCATGGTTGGCAGGCTAGGGCCCGGTCCCGTGAGTTTTCCCTAATTTTATGTATTATTTCATGATTTAAAGAGATTTTCATAATTTGAAGGAAATATAATGAAATCAAGGAATTTCATGGGATTATGGAAACATGAAAAATATAATAATAATAAAATGGGACGTGTGGTGCCAGCTAGGGCTTGACCGGTCGGCTAGGGCCCGGTCACACGGGTTTCCCTAATTTTATATTATTTTTCATGGGATCAAGGAAATATCATTAGATTAAGGAGTTTTCATGAAATTAGGGAAATAATAATAAAATAATGAGGAACCATGAGGTGTGGGGCCGGCTGGGATCAAGGCATGGCCGGTAGGCCAATAATCACGGCCCCACAATATTTTCCTTAATTTTATATTATTTCTTTGGTGTGAGGGAAACACCATGAAACTGAGGAGTTTCCTCAAAACGAAAGATATTTGTTCAAGTGAAAGGTTTTTCATGAACTCAAGGAAAATAATAAAAATATGATAAAAATATGAAACTGGCGTGGGATTGACCACGGCACGTCCGTCCGGTCAGTGGGCCCATGCTCCCATCGCCTTGGTCAATTTTTAATTATTTATTATTTTCCTTCCTATTTTGTATAGGTTCATCGTTTCGTCGTATTTTGAAATACTTGTTCATATGGTGATTGTTAGTGCATCATCGTTGAGTACACTTGCACCGTTTGAGTCGGGGCTTACTCGGAGGTAGCTCAGATGCCCGTGTTGTTGAATATTTATTACTAACCCATGGAATTCTGCTGGGAAGAACCATGGATTGAAGTAACGAAATATTACAAAAGTATTTGAATACTTTCAGAAAATATTTGAATATTTTCAGAAATTCAGTGGATGAATCCAAGAATTTAAGAATAATTAATTTATGGCTCTATACTAGCAGAGCAAGTTGTCTAGGAGCATTAATTATTCTGATATGAGCTTGCTGGAGCTTCATATCCTTTATATAGTCAGGGAAAACTGTTGTTTGTATCCTGAAGACGTTATCGCTTTATACTAGCAGAGCAAGCTGTCTAGGAGCCGTCAATCTTGTGATTTTATATAGAAATAATTATTGAAGTGTCTAGTATTCATGAGATATGCCGTTGTTTAGCCGAGAGACTAAATATCTGCATGTACTCTGAGAGACAGTATTCTCAGTCAGAGATTTGATGAGAGACCCGTGTTTCAATACTCACGTCTGATTGCTGGATCAGAAGTTCGTATAATTATGGGTTTACGATTTTAGCCTTTGTCGAAAATCCACCATCTATACTATCTTGTAGAAGACTATTTAAATTCCTTTGGTCGTTTGTGTTGTAGAAGACTATTTAGTTTCCTTTGGTTGTTTGTGTTGTAGAAGACTATTTAGTTTCCTTTGGTTGTTTTATTGCTTGGATTATATTATGGTACTTAGTATTAATGAACAAGTTTTATTGGTTGGATTATATTTTCAATTTTTATTAAGAGGCTTATAAGAAAATAAATCAAAGCTAGAGAAGAACAACTAAGGAAAAAAAATCGAGTTACGGTTGGGTTTTCATGCCCATGAAACGAACCGTAACTCAAAAATCTATCAGCAACATAATTTACGGCTGGGTTTTGAAATGTTCAAACCCAACCATAATTCTTCCTGGATACTTTTTTTTCCCTTGTCTAATGCATTCATATCATTTGATTTATGTTTGAGTGAATGGACAGATTTGACTTAATATTAGGTAGAATGAATGAAGACGTCTTAAAAATGGGATTTATGTAGCTAAATTTCAAGTGAAACACAAAGTTAAAAAAGTTATTCAAGAAGAACTACGGTTGGGTTAGTATAGGCCAAAACCAACCTTAACTCTGTCAGGAATGATATCATCAGACTTACGGTTTGGTCTCTAAGCACACCAACCCAACCGTAAGTCTGATGCTACTCAAGTTTTAGTGTTTTGCATCTTACGGTTAGTCCAAATATTTGGTAAGTTTTAGTGTTTTGCAGACTAACTTAAGTTTTAGTGTTTTACTGACCCAACCGTAACTCTGATAAACCTCCCTTTTCTTAAATTCTCAGACTTACGACCTGATTCGTGTTCTCTCCAACCTAGCCGTAATTTCAATATTTGGTAAGTTTTGTTGTTTTTTTGTCCCTATTTGGTTTGAAAATAGAGCCGTTGGGAACTTGTACGACATGAGTTTTGAAAATAGAGCCGTTACACATCTTGTTTTTATATATAAGTTGAATATACATGCCCAACCATCTTATTTTTTCTTATTTAGACATTACATCTTCAATATCAACCATCTCCACCTAAATTCTTGCTCTAATATAGAAAGAAATATACTAGATTATGGCTGAACCTGGTTTTACTTTGGATGAAGATTTGTGTTTTGCCGCAACTATGTACTATGCTATCCAAAAAGAGGAGAAAAACGACGTCAAGGTGATTTTGTGAGTACAAGTTATTGGAGAACCATTTATGAAAACTTTTGCTCTGAAACTGGTAACCCTTATAACCGTGATGGAATTAAGTCGTATTGTCGGTACGGAAATATAAGGGATCAAGTTAAAGAATTTATGGAATTAGTTCGTATTATTGGTCAAATACGACTTAGAGGTGAAACTAATTCTGAAGTTTTAGAGTGTGCTATTCAGGAATGGAGAAGGTGGAAAAGGTCAAATTTCCAATACTTACCTCATTTCAATATCCTGAAGGACTTCTATCGCACTCGTAGACCCGAATATTAGTCCTTTTGTAATGAAATTTCTATGTAATGTCATGTGGTTTAACGAGTTGTAATTTCTATGTAATGTCATATGGTTTGATGGGTTGTAATATGGGCTTAGTAATGAAACAAGAAAAAAAAATTAAGATCAACATTGTGACCCCAGCTCCAATTACGGTTGGGTTCGTACAGGGGATAACCCAACCGTAACATAGTTTTCCCAAAAATAATGCTGAATTTATAGTTACAACTAGGTTATTAAGGACACGAACCTAGCCGTAAATTGTCTTGTGTTCCAAAATTTATCAATAAAAAATAAATTCAACAAAATACTTAAGCGAATATCTTCAAAATACATATAATATTATCACTTCTATATAAAATCTTTTATTCATAGTGAGTCATTCAAAATATTTTCACCATCCTTCACGAACGTTTAGTCATCCTCATTATCGCTCATCAATACAAATGAGACATTACTCCTCGACATTTGTAAAGCCTTCCAAAATTCAAAACTTTCTTCGAATCTTTTACACCAAGACTTGGACATTTCGTTACAATCGAATAATGGAGGTAATGGGCATCCTTCACTCATTTGGAGGCTGACTAAATGGTTTTCGTGCACGTAACCCAGCACCACTCTTTTTGTTTTATCCGATTCTTCGTCAAATGGTACTCTTGTTGGTGCAAATGTGAAACTCAATGAATTCGAGATATAATGAACAACGCAATTGAATGCATTGGCGAGTAGTTGGCCGTTTATTGACATAGACATCCAATACTCACTTGTCAAACATTTATTGCCGTGTAACCGCTTTTCCCATGCCACAAAACTTTCATTTAACACCGTCTCGGACTCGTCTTTTTCAAATCTCATCATTGGTATGTAATAATCTCGGTGCCCACTGTTGATGGTGGATTTTCGTTTAAGGTTAAATTTGTAAATAACCGGAAAACTCATGCGCTGATATCTTGTAAAAGATAAAGTCATTTATAAAGTGTTGGATACTCCCTCACTTAATTCACCAAGAATGGAGCATGTAGCAACAATCCTATTGTGTGAATACATGAAATTCCTCCAGGTTGGAGCATGTAGCAACAATCCCTTCCTATGAATTTCATATCAACCTTGTATTTCCAGTACTCATTATCAGTGTGGCATGACGACTGAGTGTTACTCTTACGGAGAAACACGAACCTCCAAGCACTATAATGAAACCATGTACGAAATACCCGTACGGGTTGATTCTCGGTGTGTTATACTAGCCCGAGCCCTCTCGGTGTGTTATACTAGCCCGATTGAGCCCCTCTCGGTGTGTTATACTAGCCCGATTGAGCATCCTAGACTGGCCATATCGGTCCGGATATGATCTGATCATGCAGTCATCCAACTCCACAAGCATGATTGGATGACCCCGCATCAATTCCATCACCCCCAAGCGGTATGGAATACACACGGCCGACCCCGCATGGTCGACTATTGGCCTTTGCTTGCCAAGAAACCGTCCATACCAAGCATTATGGACGGAAAACCATAAATTAGGGTTTGCGGCATATTACATGTGCCGCAAAACGGTCTCAACCATCCATCTTCGCAGGTATAGATGGAGGGTGTAGATGTAGACTCAAAGGGCCCGGAGCATGTCGACACAATCACCATGTGACCGCCTACACACTTGACCAATCGGTCAAAACCAACCATGATTGGTTACAACACATTCGTCCGCCTGAAAGAGCATGGTCGCACGGCTTTGAAATCCAAAATTAGGGTTCGAGCCATCACGCGCGTCCATCTTCTCCGGCACGAATGGAGGGTCACATATCAAATCGAGCAGGTCCGGTCATACCAGCATGACCACCGTGGGCCCATCTACCCCCTCATGCAATCGGCCAAGGCATATCATGCCCGGCTAATCCAAAACGCCCGCCCAAACATGCGTGGTTACACTTCCCAAATTGCAAATTGATCTCGACCGCTCAACTTCACCGGACGAATTGAGTGGCTTAGATCACGTTTTCATGGGATAGTCAGGTATAGGCGTGAACATCAGCCTACCATCTTCACGTCAAACCAGCCTAGGCCAAGACCGACCAAGTTAGGTCGTCTTGGAAAACGCGAGGAAAAGAGTGTGGCGCGCGGCTTCTTGCGGTATCAAACTTCTATCGCAAAATCAATCTCGACCACTCCTCTTTGACGGTCAAATTGAGTGGCCCGGATCGCGCTTTCATGAGGGAACGGAATACGGGCACCTACACCATCATGCCGTCAACACGCATGTATGGTCGGTCCTCTCAAAATCCTTCCCATGCTTGGTTTCGACCAAGGCGGAGAGTGATGCTTGCGCACCTCTTCAAAAACCCTAATATTCATTAACGATCGTCGCAGATGAGTGTCTCAAGGCTCATCTCATCCGTCCAACTTCACCAGACTTGGTTATACAACCCTGGTCGAGTCAATTGGTCGGTAAGGCGTCATTACCCATCACCTTACCACACCACAATGCAAGTGCACTCATAAAATACACACGATACTTCACAAGTATCGACTTTCTGAATAACGCAGTTATTCAATTCAGAGATTACATGCTATCTTTCGTGTATCCACGATCCACATTCCAGACATCAATCATGTCACAAACTGGGGGATACATACGGGGTATTGGTCGGCGGTTTACGGCGTGCAGCGTGCAACGCGCCATCACAAGAACGTGTTAGGAAGTCATGGGCGGTTAGAGATGAACAGGAGAAGTGGGCAAGACTGGTCGTGTATCACCGACACACAACTCCACTACTCCATCATTCTACTACCTCCACTTCCCACGAGAAACGTGAATGAGGCTCAATGACTTGTATAAATAGGTTCTCCGCCCTATTTCAAAGAAGAAGAGACAGAACAACACAAGTTCAGACGAAACCAAGTGTTAATACAAAAAACCGTATTCAAACACTCAGAGCCTGCTTGCATCAACCGTAAGCTTGCTCATCTTTCTGTTACAAGTCATAAGCAAGCCAACACCTTCACAATCTCAACACCTTCTTCGCTTCCCTCCCTAAGATCAACCCCATCTCCTTCACTTTGTGACCGAACAAGTCCTGAACGGCCATTTCTTGGTTTAGGCCGGACTTGCACAGATTGATCTCTCGAATCTACAAGCACTCACCGCGCAGTGCATTTGTTGAAGGTTTAGATTCATTCCTCATCCACACCCCAAATTACCAAATTCTGCAGGAGTGGTTTTCACCCATCAACAATTGGCGACCACAGTGGGAGATTAATCTCTCGGTTATAAAGTCAATTTCTTCAAAGATCGATTCAATTTCAACAATTTCGGAAAGGTAGATCTTAGAACCAATTCAATCAAAGCAATTCATTTTCAAGATGGTGGAACTTAGGTCTGGATCAGCAATCAATTCGGACGGAGCTAGCATGGATAACACTCCCGGTGTTGACGTACATGTCAGTGGAGCTACTGTAGCCAACACATCTCAGGGAGCCGTTACCTCTGTCACCAACATTAGCGGAGCCGGAGACATCCCAAAGAGGTGTGACGCCTCCCATCACGAGCCAAGCAGCCGCAAATCCCGGCATCTCTTTGAGCGTAACGCCTCCGGTGGTTACCGAGCAACAACTCTCACTCCTCCATCGGGACGAGGAGCCGAGGCACAAGAGGGGGACCACCGTCTAGTACCATTGCGGACTTGATGGAGAAGCGGAAATTCTTGCTAAAACTCAAACATATATGGCCGCAACTCAGAAAGAGGTACTCACTTTCCTTAAAACTTTGACTGAACGATTGCCGCAAGATTCACGGCAACCCTTGGAGTCGACGAGAGATGCCTTCAATTCACCTGGAGTAGGCGTTTCCACTCGGATAGAAGCTCGTGTTGCTCCTGAATGTTCAAGAGAAAGGGACCAGACACCCAACTTCATCACACGTGAGGATCTGGAACGACTCCTCCGGAGCCGAAGCAAAGGAAATCGGCGTGCGCACCAACACCAACCGCCATACCCTCAAGATATGCAGCGAATCCCTCTTCCAAGAGGTTACACCTCTCCCCAGTTCTCCCTCTACGACGGAACTGGTAATGCTCGTGAACACATTTCTCGATTCTTGGAAGCCTTGGGGGAACATGAATACAATCATGTTTTACGCCTAAAAGAATTCTCAAAATCACTTACGGGGAGGGCATACACCTGGTACAATAACATTGCGCCTAACAAAGATATCCAATTAGAGCGAGATGGTCGAGTGCTTTCTACGGGAAGTATTTCTTCGTATCCGAACAAATCACGTTTTCGGACACTGGGAAGAATTCTCCAGTGAACAATGAGCATCCCAACGACTTCGTTAAAAGATTCGGGACCCAAGCGGCTGGATTGTCACGACCCAAATGTCACCGAACGGCAATTGGTGGAATCATGCATCAATGGGATGATACCCATATACCGCGCTCTGTTAGAGAATCTGGGCTTTCAAACGTTCTCTCGAACTCCACGAAGGCGCAAAAACGCTCAAAGAACAATCGCCGTGCTGCTAGAAAGAACCAGAGTTGTTCGGAGTGAAGATTCCCGTGAAAGTCGAGGAAGCGGGCGTCTCACGAACAAGCAATACAACACCGGTCCTTACGTAGCGTGGTGGGTGGAGGAGAGAAAAGGAAAGCTTCAGTGACAGAGCCACAAACAAAGCGAACATTCCCGGCACACAAGACTTCGTCTCGAAAAGGAACAGACAAAACTCCTGCACAAAACACTAAAGACACAAGTTTTCCTTTTCCCATGAATGAAGTGATAGAGCTCTTGGAAGCGTGGGTCCAAGACGACGCCGTAAAACTACCCCCTATCAGGCGTCCTCCGACCGAGGAAGAAATGGAAGATCCCAGATATTGTTGCTACCACAGGTTCGTCCATCATCCAACCAAAGATTGTAACAGGTTGAAACAAATATTCAGGGAAAAGGTAGAGACGGCGAGCTCCGGCTTGGAAACGAAGGTGTTCACGAGACCCTCTACCTATCAGGAACTGCATGATTTCTGGGGACTCTGTTCGCAAGACCGTGCAATCTATGATGGAGCACATATGTGAAATCTTGTACTTCTCCAAGGGACAGCGTCAAGACATATTTGCGGCCCTCAACCACGTTGTGTCAGGTAGACGTCTGCATCCAGCAGCAGTCCAAGAACCCCGATCTTTCTGAAGGACACGAGCATTGGAAACGGGGACTTCTAACTTCACTCATTTGAGAAACGTTGAGTTCGACAACGTGTTAATCGATACGGCTTCCGAATTTAACATCATTCTTGTCAAGACCTTGAGAGCGGCAAAGATTTCTAAGCGGAAGCTACTCGTCACCCAATCTGCGATTGAAGATTCGGCGGGAGAGCTCGAGAGATACGTATGGATACATCGATCTTGAAGTCAAATTGGGTGATGCCTCGACGCAAGCAAAGTTCTACATAGTCAAAAATCATCCCAACTACGACATGATCCTAGGGAGCTCTTGGATGCATGATAACAAAGCCATCTTTGGAAGTCTGTCCTCTACCGGTTTCAACACTGAAAGAATCTCCAACACGCCTTCGGATCTCCCGACAGTATCTGCTGCGCACTGAAGAACTTGCCAATATGACACAACTTCCTGGAGAAAGCCTGTCGGCACACATTAAAAGGTTCCGATCTCAAGTAAGTCTCATCACGCAACTCTCTTTGCAAACTACCGCTCCTCATTCGACAAGTCCTGGGGACTGGCTCCAATCAACAAACCAACCCCTAGCTAAGAGATGTGAATGGGAGGCCGCCCCTTTCAAGCGTTTTATCAAGAGCGTGGAAGTTGTTTTTGGTCAAAGATGACAAAGCTAAAGTCCAAGTACCTGCACGGCCAAACCCATTTGGAATTGGAGACTTGGTGACAAAGATGACTACGTTCAATGTTGGAAGTGTGACGGTGAATATGACTACTCCACCGACTCACCCACCGAAAGAGAAGATGAACCATACCTGTAGCAGATGTTATGTTAGGCGGCTCTTTGCAAAGCTCATCAACGCCGATAAACCTGGAGGGCATAACAATTCACTCACGATGGCTCAAACCCCACCGAACTTAAGATGTTGTCTTTGCCACTTCACGGATCCCGTACACCTTAAAACATTTGTGCTATTTTTTCCAAGCATATTTCCTTTTACAATTCCATATCATATTTGTAATTCCTCCAGAAAATGATTGCAATACTTGCATTCATAGTTAGGGTTTCAATTTTCAATTGAAGCATTATTTTCATCTGAAAACCTCTTTACTCCTAAAAAACACAAATTCCTGAGTCAGCTTAAATCAGCCCACCGAAGCAAGAAAGGAAACCCTAAGCAAACATCTCACGGGAAGAAGGAAACAGAACGTGTGCGGAAAATGATTTGAGCCATCTCGCCCAGACAAAGCCGGGAAGATATTGCATCACAGGTCCGTGGATATTCCATTATAGTATTACTTCTTTTATCACTAAGGATTACATGTGAAGGCGCTCCTTGCGCCTGAGAAGGTTCGGTTGCAGTCTTGGCAAAGGGTTGTAAAGGAAAACTTTATTCAAATACTTAGAGGGAAGAAAAAACCTTGAACTCAGCCGCCACTGAGTACAAGGAAGATGTTCGAGCATGTAGAATATACTTGGAAAGAAAAACAAAATAAAAGAGGTTTTAATCATCAAGAGGGCCGGCCTCGCCAACACCACCGTTGGTTTCTTCTCCATCACCTGTCGATGCACCTCCCTCCGGATCTCCCTCAACTTCTACATCGGGCATCCCCGCAGCAGCAGCAGCGCACTCCATCCCAACATCATCAGCAGGAGCATCAAAGGGCATAGCAACACCAGGGGCCATGCAAATTGCCTTCGAATGTTCAGGTTCGTCTGTATCAGAATCAAGGATTATCACGCCATCCTCGATCGGGTAATCACACTTGTCTTCATTCGGTGGTCGTTTATGCTCGACTCTCCGCCTCTTCAACCGCGCTGCAAATCTCTCCGCCCTTGCGCTTACTAGTGTCTGCAACGTTTCCTCGCGCCTCCACCGTTCCTCCAAGTCAATTGCAGTGAAAGTGCACAAATACGTCCTCGACAATGCGAAGATATGAGATAGGCATCCCCAGTATAAGCGCGTCCGACTTCGCGAAGTGGGAGATCGATCTTAGCCATTACTTCTTCGTGTGCATGGCTCTCGGGCTTGTCAACTTCAAAACTTCTTTACGGGAAGCAACAGAATGATTGTCCACCGCTTCCATGGAAAACTACAAAGGAGAGGAGGTCATGCACACGCACAAAAAAAAAAAATCAAGTCAATTGATCGGTTAATCGAGAAAATCGAAGCGATGCACTGAGATACAGGGATATAAAATAAACGACCACGTTGAGATGATTCTTTATAATCTCACAAGTCGACGAGAATCCCGAAGGAAGAGAAGTCTCTACTTACCACCTATGAAGGCTACTAATTCGGGATAACAATCAACGAGGCTTATCAAATATACCTTAGGAAAGCCGTGTATAACTAAGGAAGTACACCTGAAGGAGCGGCCGAGCTCATACATGTACAAGAGGAACCAAAGCGACTAACCGGATCAAGTCCTACTTCCTTCGCATCCTTAATCAAGACCGACCAGTTCCGGGAAACGCGACAATGTGAAACTATCCTAAAATATGTATTCACTCTAGCTTGGTCATTTCGTATGTCACCATCTCATGCCTACCACACAATAGTGTAACCATTATGTGCTAGGCAGGGGACTTAATGTTGATGGTGGATTTTCGTTTAAGGTTAAATTTGTAAATAACTGGAAAACTCATGCGCTGACATCTTGTAAAAGATAAAGACATTTATAAAGTGTTGGATACTCCCTCACTTAATTCACCAAGAATGGAGCATGTAGCAACAATCCCATTGTGTGAATACATGAAATTCCTCCAGGTTGGAGCATGTAGCAACAATCCCTTCCTATGAATTTCATATCAACCTTGTATTTCCAGTACTCATTATCAGTGTGGCATGACGGTAGAGTGTTACTCTTACGAGTAACACGAACCTCCAAGCACTATAATGAAACCATGTACGAAATACCCGTACAGGCTGATTCTCGGTGTGTTATACTAGCCCGAGCCCTCTCGGTGTGTTATACTAGCCCGATTGAGCCCCTCTCGGTGTGTTATACTAGCCCGATTGAGCATCCGGCACTGGCCATATCGGTCCGGATATGATCTGATCGCAGTCATCCAACTCCACAAGCATGATTGGATGACCCCGGATCAATTCCATCACCCCCAAGCGGTATGGAATACACACGGCCGACCCCGCATGGTCGACTATTGGCCTTTGCTTGCCAAGAAACCGTCCATACCAAGCATTATGGACGGAAAACCATAAATTAGGGTTTGCGGCATATTACATGTGCCGCAAAATCAGTCTCAACCATCCATCTTCGCAGGTATAGATGGAGGGTGTAGATGTAGACTCAAAGGGCCCGGAGCATGTCGACACAATCACCATGTGACCGCCTACACACTTGACCAATCGGTCAAAACCAACCATGATTGGTTACAACACATTCGTCACTTTGAAGAGCATGGTCGCACGGCTTTGAAATCCAAAATTAGGGTTCGAGCCATCACGCGCGTCCATCTTCTCCGGCACGAATGGAGGGTCACAGATCAAATCGAGCAGGTCCGGTCATACCAGCATGACCACCGTGGGCCCATCTACCCCCTCATGCAATCGGCCAAGGCATATCATGCCCGGCTAATCCAAAACGCCCGCCCAAACATGCGTGGTTACACTTCCCAAATTGCAAATTGATCTCGACCGCTCAACTTCACCGGACGAATTGAGTGGCTTAGATCACGTTTTCATGGGATAGTCGGGTATAGGCGTGAACATCAGCCTACCATCTTCACGTCAAACCAGGTAGGCCAAGACCAGGCCAAGTTAGGTCGTCTTGGAAAACGCGACGGAAAAGAGTGTGGCGCGCGGCTTCTTGCGGTATCAAACTTCTATCGCAAAATCAATCTCGACCACTCCTCTTTGACGGTCAAATTGAGTGGCCCAGATCGCGCTTTCATGAGGGAACGGAATACAGGCGCCTACACCATCATGCCGTCAACACGCATGTATGGTCGGTCCTCTCCAAAATCCTTCCCATGCTTGGTTTCGACCAAGGCGGGAGAGTGATGCTTGCGCACCTCTTCAAAAACCCTAATATTCATTAACGGTCGCGAGATGAGTGTCTCAAGGCTCATCTCATCCGTCCAACTTCACCAGACTTGGTTATACAACCACAGTCGGGAGTCAATTGGTCGGTAAGGCGTCATTACCCATCACCTTACCACACCACAATGCGGTACTGCATGAAATACACACGATACTTCACAAGTATCGACTTTCTCGAATAACGCGTTATTCAATTCAGCATTACATGCTATCTTTCGTGTATCCACGATCCACATTCCGGACATCAATCATGTCACAAACCGGGGATATATACGGGGTATTGGTCTGGCGGTTTACAGCGTGCAGCGTGCAACGCGCCATCACAAGAACGTGTTAGGAAGTCATGGGCGGTTAGAGATGAACAGGAGAAGTGGGCAAGACTGGTCGTGTATCACCGACACACAACTCCACTACTCCATCATTCCATTACCTCCACTTCCCACGAGAAACGTGAATGAGGCTCAATGACTTGTATAAATAGGTTCTCCGCCCTATTTCAAAGAAGAAGAGACAGAACAACACAAGTTCGAACGACGTAAAACCAAGTGTTAATACAAAAAACCGTATTCAAACACTCGAGCACTGCTTGCATCAACCGTAAGCTTGCTCATCTTTCTGTTACAAGTCATAAGCAAGCCAACACCTTCACAAT
Source organism: Papaver armeniacum (assembly GCA_023531295.1). NCBI lineage: Eukaryota > Viridiplantae > Streptophyta > Magnoliopsida > Ranunculales > Papaveraceae > Papaver > Papaver armeniacum. Next base: position 126,328 of record JAJJWW010005753.1, on the reverse strand, counting down.
CTCAACACCTTCTTCGCTTCCTCCCTAAGATCAACCCCATCTCCTTCACTTTGTGACCGAAACAAGTCAAGAACGGCCATTTCTTGGTTTAGGCCGGACTTGCACAGATTGATCTCTCGAATCTACAAGCACTCACCGCGCAGTGCATTTGTTGAAGGTTTAGATTCATTCCTCATCCACACCCCAAATTACCAAATTCTGCAGGAGTGGTTTTCACCCATCAACACCCACGTAGTTCCATTAAACATTTTTTCCTTACATAGTCAACTTCTTCACACCCCCAATCTTTTGCGTCTTCAAAGGGTCCAAGTTGATCCACAAAGACGTGGTAACCACAATTCCCATCTCCATCTACCTCATCCGTGGCCTTAATATAGTCACGAATAAAGTTGGGGAAAGAAGGTAATTTTCATAGATGATATAAAAATTCCGGGAATATCGACCTTCCTCATTTCTAGGGGGTGGTTTGTAAGTTGGGTTTGGAATACGAACCGTCCCCTTCCTTTCACTTGACGGAAATATTCCAACCACCGTACTTTTTCCTATATTTCTTGCTAATTTTTTAACACCGTCTCTACGACCAAGTCTTTTTCTTGTGCTTCCTTGGGAGGGAACTTCGCAACCTTTTCCTTTAACTTCCCCATCTTTTGTTCCGCATGCTTCGGAACCGTTTCCTTTAACTTCCCCATCTTTTGTTTCGCATTCTTTGGAACCTTTTCCTTTAACAACTTCGTTTTTTTCTAGTTGTTTGGAACGAAAGACCGGACCTTTTCCTTTAAAATCAATTTTGCTTGTTGAACTTTCTTGAGCGGGAGGCTCAAGAACTTTTTATTGTACATTTCGATGACTAGGTTCTCCTTTTTCCATTTGACCTCTTCTTCGTTTGTTTCTACCTTGAACATCTTCCTTCATCTCATCCTCCGCTTCATAGGCTTTTCGCAACAACTCATAACCCGAAGGATCTTTTTTCTTTGATTCTTCCAACAATTCCCTTGTCGTTTTCCTTACTACACTCCTTTTTTGTTTCGTAGAAGGACTCCCCTTTCTCTTCCTCGTAGGTGGTTCCTTCATATTGTTCTTAGTTTGTGGGTATACGAAGTTACTCAAGTTACTCAACCATATTTGCCTTTGACCCCGTGTTAATGTATCATATTTCGCGGCTAGCGCTTTTCCGATGTCGGTATCGCCAAATGTTCCTCCAAAATCTTGATCAACTATTGTTTCATGGAATGATATTTTTTTCCAAAAGGGATCAACATCTTGTATCGGAATAACTTTGTCATTGTAATTGGTTATGACATGCCGACATGGGAGGTCCAAACTTGTCATGTTAGGACAAACATACTCTCTTCCGTCATAGTTACCCAACTCAAAGTGTATCACTTCTTTCATGATCAAATCAATTGCACGATGCAACACTTTATGAGTAATTCCATCAAGCCAAGCATTGGCTTTCCATTTAGTGTGTCTACTGGATCGTTTTTTTTTTTTTTCAAAATGCTCCCTAACTCTATCGAGATCACGGAGGAAATAGGTGTGCATGGCTTGGAATACCGTAACAAATCCACCATCACCACTATGAAGCTTATTCTTCAACCGGTTATGAGATGATTCCACCGTACTTGTAGCTTGCTTGCTGAAGTGTCTATATTGGTTCGTGAATGCGGCTACGAACTTCTCTTTGTGCGGATCCAACCAATTGTCCACCAAATATTTCACCATAATTGGATAACTTCTCAAACTAGCCAATAACATACGAGATCGTTGTTCATAGTCTTCCACGGTGAGAGAATATGCCATGGTTTCCCAATCCTTTTGGAAACTAACCCATCTTAGTTCCGCCAATCCGTCATCCTTCTTAAATTTCTCTTTGACTTCCTTTTGTTGATCAACCGGTAGTTTCTTTATTCTTTCCATTTGACTTTTCTTTGTTGGACGAATGATGGTATTACATTTAGTCTCAGTGTTATTCCATAGGTGGAACGTGCAAAGAAGGTGATGAGCATCCAGGAAAACCATCTCTATTGCATTCAACAATGCTTGTTCCTTTTCAGTGACAATCACCTTTGGAGTATATCCCTCCACGTATAATAGCTTTACTTTTTGTAGTGCCCACACATAACTCTCTTCAAGCTCATTTTCCAAGAAGCAAAACGCGACACTAAACGTAGAGTTGGTAGAAGTTTGTCCAACAATGTTCAACACCGGCATCTCATACTTGTTAGTCTTGTACGTGCAATCCATTAAAATTACTTGATTGGAGCACCGCGCCAACTGTATAAACTCGGGATGAGCCAATATGAGATTCTTTATTTGTTCATCCTCATCTTCATTATGGAAAACCGACTAATTATACTTCTCCCCCAAATGCCTTAATTGTTGCGTTTGATTTCTATTTTCCTATTGCTGATTTTTCAATTTTGTTTTGGCGTTGTAGATGGTTGGAAAAGTAGAAACATTCGATGGGTTGAGGAGCTTTATATGACCAAGTATATCAATGGGTTTCATACGGTTTTCGGTCATGGAACTTACAATGAGTTTTTCTTCATCATTAAGCCGCGCCGCATAAGGATGGGATAGCAAAGTATCCGGTATGGGATGGTTTTGACGACCGCATACAACTTTCTCCAAATACCACACCTTACTTTTCTTGTTGTGCTTGAATTGAAGCTTGAAAGGGCATTTAGACTTCTTAGTGAAAGTAGTATTCTTCCTATTCGTCTTTGGTTTATATTCGGTACCCTTTTTCACATGACTTTTACTTTCTCCACTACACTCGCAAAACATTTGAAAGTGGCCGTCATTTGTTGATCCATTACAAACTATAACACACATAATTAACTTTCCACATTCTCTTGTCCATTCTTGTGCTTCTTTCTTCGTTTTCCATGTCTACATGGTCCAAAAACTCAAAGTTAGTCAAAAAAACATAGTGATATGGTCAAAATGAATGAGCAACATATATTTCCATTAGTTTCAAGACAAAAAAAAAACACCAACCAAGTCGGTCAAATAGTGATGGGAAGAATCTTTAGTTAGAATTGCGTTTGCATCAGGTTGGGAAAACATTGGGCTAGGTGGAAGCACGATCTATCAACCAAAATATCACAACATTAGTCTAAATGAAGAAGGAAAATTACACTTACGGTTAGGTTCTAAAAGCCACGAACCCAACCGTATGTAGCATTCCCAGCCGTAAGATCTTTATTTCCAACCGTAGGAACAAAACTTAAAATAAAGGAACAATTACGGTTGGCAAAAAAAAATTCGATCACAACCGTAATTTCAGTTACGATTTGGAATTATGAAAAAACCCAACCGTAAAAGGGAAATAAATACCCATGCAAAAACTATATATGGTTGGGTTTGGCTAGACATTTTCCCAACCGTAACTAATCTTTCGTCCTATTCACAACCAGTTACTGTTTGGAGTTCATCCAAACCTAACCGTAGATAGGGATTACGGTTGGGAACGAAGCTTCAACCCAACCGTAACAGGACCAGTAAGTCGAAAAATCCAATTTTTTTTACGTACTTTAGCTAATTTTGAGCAAAATTAAGCTCATGGGAGATAGTTTAGAGGCATACCTGTTGATTTTCAACCATTGGTTCTTCACTTTGTCGATTTATTCCTTCAATTGGTTGAGATTCATCATCCCTTTGTGTTAAACCCTCTCTACCATCTAACAAATCATCCATGTCTTGGTCTCCAACATGAGGGATGTAAAACTTGTTTTCTCTATCATACAAAGATTCACCCACCTCGAATTGGTAACTTGTTTTATTCATTTTGGTTGAGTGAATCAAAATCTAGGGTTTCAAAGAAATCTCCAAAATTTTATTTTTTTTCTTCTCTCTAGTTTTTCTTCCCACAAAAACTTTGTCCCAGAATTCACCAAGTATATAACAAAATTCATTAATTTAATTATTATCTAATTAAATTAAATTAAAATTAACTAAATAAGGGTTGTTTGGTCATTACAAAATTATTTGAGATAACGGGTTTTTAAAATTACTTATGGGTGACCCGTTTTTGTCCTATTAGGTGGCACCCCTCTAATGGAATGTGACGCTCCAATATTAGCCTTGTTACAAAAATCACCCACAGCAAAACTTCTTCTTTGTGTGCACCACCCTTTTCCTAGTAATATCTTAGCATTTATGGACCGTAAGTCCTTTACCGGGGGATAGGAAGCGGTAGAAGAATTTTTGCCCCTCCTCCTCAGTCTCACACTTACAGCAACAAAATATGTAGTTAGAGCAATAAAAGGTGCTACAGGCACTGTTGGGTGGATTAATAACCCTATTATCTTAGATTGTTTAGAACTTTTAAAAGGTTTTACAAGCTGGACCTGTAGTCATGTGCCAAGGGAAACAAACTTTGTGGCTGACACTCTAGCTAAAGAGGGCAGAGTTAGTAGTAGTGAAGTAATTTGGGGTCTTGAGTCGCCAGAATGGCTTAGACTAAGTCTTATGGGCTAGATTGGAGGTGCTAGATTAGCACTTAAGTGTTGCAATTCAAAAAAAAAAAAAGTGTGGCAAAAAAGTTAACACTAGTTCTCTCTCCTACCAGTTGCTAGTATGTGAACTAGCATGCTAGATAGTTACGTTGAATGATTCGGCGCTTGAAAAACTACCTTTTCGCGGAATGGTTCAGCGCTGAGAGATTTATTTTGATCGGCATTTGAGATTTAAAGCGCTGAATGGTTTAGCGGCTGGCGCGGAATGGTTCAATTGGCTGATGTGGACTGCTAATCTAGCTGCTAGATTAGCACTCCCATAAGACTTAGGAGGTAGTCCTGACTGCTAATCTAGGTGCTAGACTAGCACCCCATAAGACTATGGACCTTATAAACGAAAAACTATGTATCTCAAATTAACCTGGCACTTTTAGGGGCGACCCCGAAAGAATTAGGGGCGACTTTTTTATTCCCAACCCATATACACCGTTAAGGGATGTCCAAAAACGCGGAGAATACGTTAATGCCCTTACACAATCGGAAGATATTTAGTGTCCGATTATTATAACGAAATCGGAAGCTTAGTAACTATGTTATACTACCGCTATTGCATGCATTAAGGCTTGATCGTTATCCGTTACAATAACCCTTGGAAAATCATCCCCATTGTAAATGGACCTCAGCGTCTCCAGCATCCAAATGAAACTCACGTTGTTCTCATGATCCATTAAACCCCATGCAATCGTAAACGTGTTTTTGTCCGAAGTGTGACAAGCAATGTTCAACAACGGCATGTTATATTTGTTTGTCTTGTAAGTGGCATCTATCAACACAATTTGATGAAAACACTGAGCCAATTTTATCATTTCGGGATGTGCCAAGAAAATACGTACCACTTTACCATCCTTTTCTTCCGTTCTCAACGTGTAGTCGTGTAACTCAGCTAACCACTACGATTGTTGCATGACCGTTCTACCATCCCATTCCGTCCTTTTGATCGTAGCTAGGGCTGACTTAATTGTAGATAAAGAAGACAAGTTGTCGGGGTCGTCCGCCTTTATTTTACTTAAGATCGCACTCGCCTTTTGGATACGCATAGACCTCACCGTCTCCATTTCATGTGGTTTTAACTTCGCAACCATTACATGTCCAATAAGAGTGTCCGGATCATCGTGGTTGTGACAACCATTAGCAACTTTAGACATTTTCCAATTTTTACTTTCCCTACCATCGGGCTTATAGAAGACAATCTTAAATGGGCATCCAATCTTCTTTGTATGAGTTCGGTATTTCTTTCTCTCCGTCTTCCTTACATACTTATTATTCTTTCCCTCATGACTCTTCTTCTCCCCACCTCGCTCACATACCATTTCAAACCGAATCTTCTTAACGCAACGGTTCTGAACTACCACGCACATCTTCTCTTTTGCCTTGTTCATAAGCCATTCCTTGGCCTCCTTCTTACTTCCAAATATCTAAATGGGCATATTACAAAACAAAATAATAAGCATAACCATCTAACATACATGATTGGAAAAAGAAAAGATAATTCATGACCATACCAAATCGTTTGCATAATGTAGGGAAGTATCAGGCCTCAAATAATAATCGTCATCAACCGCTACAACAGCCTACGCACAACAACAACAAGTTATGCATTAGCAATCGGATGGAAGTTTAGATAATAAGTAACCGATTGTAATTCAATCGGTAATTTAATACTATACAACGTAACCGATTATGAGAAATCGGTAGTCATGTACGAATATAGTCTACCGATTAACGACATACAGAAATGAACAATTCTTCTGTGTAAAAAGCTTCAATAATCGGAGGGACTATAAATTCATAAACCAACCGATTATTATATATCAATAATCGGACGTTTATTCATGTAGACAAATTCCGATTATGAGAAATTGAAGCTTTCAATTTGGGGATTTTTTCATATTCGGCAGATTAATACATCAAAATATACCCGATTATTGATAATCGGTAGATATGTTACTAAATTAACTACCGAATATATGTCGTTCATGTCATTCAATGCATGCAGAAATCGAATTTTCACGTTCGAAAACACACACAAACGCACGTAACATGGATAACATGGGTATTAGAGTTTGTCATCAAACATACCCGTATGTTTGATGAATCGTTAGCTTCGATCTCGGGTGATTCTCCATTTTCTTCCATGAAAGCGTCGTCTAGGGTTTCATCTCCATCAAAGTTTGGATCATTCAACATATACCCCAAATCGTCATCTCTAAACGGTAGTGAACCTTGAACTTCAACAACTTCACGTCCTTCTTCGTACCCATCCATGTTTATGGAAGTTGGCAAAAATCGGAAGTTGGCAACATATACCCACTTCTTCTTCTTTTTTTTCTTCTTCTTCTCTCACTCAATCGGGAGTTACCTCGCGATGAGTCAAAAATATTTTCCAAACACTAATATATAGACCCCAGCCTACCGATTACAGAGTTTGCTTCCGATTATTGAGTGAAACTACCGATTATTGTTTTGGCTACCGAATATTATAGTTTTTGTCAAAGGTTGAATCCCTGACCACTTATAATCGGTAGGGTATAAGTTTTATCATCTACTGATTATGTCAGATTGCAAATTAAACATTTCGCAAATAAGGATTTTAGAAAAAACTCATTTAGGGGCAACCAATAATCGGTAGGTTTTGGAACCTATATTCCGTACGATTATGGCTACTTCCAAATCACGAACCACATGGTTAGGCCTGGCTTTGTACCCTCTTAACCTATGGATTTTGGCAAGGGTTCGATCTGGGGCTCCTTACAATCGGTAGTTTATTAAGTTGCGTAGACTACCGATTATAGTAGATTTCAAAATTCATCACATGAAGGATTTTAGAAAAAACTAAATTTGGGGCAACCTATAATCGGTAGGTTGTGGAACCTATTAGGCCTACGATTATGGATACATCCAAATCACGAACCACATGGTTATGCATGGCCCTGTACCCTCGGAACCAATGGAATTTGGCAAGGGTTCGATCTGGGGCTCCTTATAATCGGTAGGTTGTTAAGTTGTTAACTCTACCGATTATGGTATATTTCAAAATTCATCACATGAAGGATTTTAGAAAAAACTCATTTTGGGGCAACCCATAATCGGATGCTTTGGTAATATATTTAACTCCCGATTAACTCTGCATCCAAAACGCGAACCAAGTGGCTATGGCTGGCTGTGTACACTCAAAACCTAGGAAATATGGCAAAGGTTGGATCCGGGGCTCGTTATAATCGGTGGGTTATATAATTATATACCCTACCAATTATGGTATATTTCAAAATTCATTACGTGAAGGATTTTAGAAAAAACTCATTTTGGGGCAACTTATAATCGGTAGTTTATGTAACCTATTATACTTCCGATTATGGCTGCATCCACAGCTCAAGCCAAGTGGTTATGGTTGGCTCTGCACCCCCCAAAACCTATGGAATTTTGCCAAGGTTGAATATGGGGCTCCTTATAATCGGTAGTCTTACGAGTTGGATAAGCTACCGATTATAAAAGGGATTATTAGCCGTAGTATCTACACAATAATCGGTAGGTATAGTTTCAATTTAACCTACCGATTCACCTTTAACCTACCGATTATCGTGTTGGCTACCGATTATAAGGGCATATTGGCCATTATATAAGGGCATATTGGCATATTGGCCGATTATGGTGTTGGCTACCGATTATGGTGTCGCCCCTAATTCTTTCGGTTCGCCCCTAAAAATGCTAGGCAAATTAAGCTCTTTGTAATGAAATCTTTTCCTTTCCTTTAAAAAAAAAAAAAAAAAATTACAGCAACGAGAGAAGTGAAGAGGAGGAAGAAGAAGAGAAAAATGTTAAGCTTTTTGCATCCACTGTCACTCTCACTCACTGTAAGAAGAAGAAGAAGAAGAAGAAGAATGAAAATGTCGATCTTACCTGATGCCTACTCACACTCACTCACTTATACAGCAAGGAGAAGGAGGAGGAGAGTAAGAAGAAGGAAATTCTCTAGATTCCTACCATGGAGAACATATTTACAAGGTTACCTGTTAAGTCGTTTGCAAATTTCAGGTGCGTTTCCAAATATTGGCGTCATCAATTTCAAAACCCTAATTTCATCAAAAATCATCTCAACCTTGCAATTCGAATCAACAAATTCAACGTCTTGCTTCCCGACGACAGTTACGGTAATGTTCTATTATCAACATCATCACCATCTTTAAGTCGCATTGATTATCCATACACGGGCTCGAAATGGGCGCCTGTAATTAACGGTTCTTCACACGGTTTGGTTTGCATAGAAACATTTCATAGAATTTTTTACATTTGGAACCCGGCTACCCGAGAATATAAACGACTACCAGAACCTTTGGCCGACCCACATCATGTTTATTTTGATTTACATGGGTTTGGTTTTGATTGCAAGAATAATGATTATAAGTTATTAAGAACTGCGAGATTTTATAAAAAAAAGGTTATGGTTTGGGAAGCTAGAATTTACTCATTAGCTTCAAATTCATGGAAGAATCTTGGTTTCGTTCCTTATTGTTTCCCTTTTTGGATAACTAAGGGGTTTCTTCTTCAATCTTGGTAAAGGGGCGGTAGGAATCGGTAGAGGGGCGGCAACCTAATAAGACAAAAAAGGTCATTAGAAGTAAATTCAAGTGCCCCTTATTAAAAAAAAAATGGAAATGACCAATTAACCCTTATTATTAATAATCAAGATTAGTGTTTGATAATCAAGATTAGTGTTTGATAATCAATTTTCACTTATAATAACTCTAAAATTAGATTTTTAGAGTTATAAAAAAAATAAAAAATTATGTGATATTTGTGAAACCTAGATTTTGATTCACTCAACCAAAATGAGTGATTCAAGTGGCAAATTAGAGGTGAGTGATCAAAATTAGTTCCCATTAGCTTTTTGTTGATCAAAATTATCTAAAATATGTAAAAAGATCAAATTTTTAAAATTTTTAAGAAGAACATACGGTTGGAAATAAGCTAGTTACCAATCAGAATCGATTCAATTTGGGGAAAAACCCAATCGTAATACCGATTCACGGTTCTAGAAAATCTTGGATACGAACCGTAACTAATTACGGTTCATAAAAAGGAATCGAAACCAACCGTAACTAAACTACGGTTGGTAAGTCATCTATAGTTTCAAATCGTACATCACTACTTCAAAAATTCTTAACATTCAGGATGATATACGGTTGGTAATTTTCATTAAGTTACCAACCGAACCTAGGTGCGGTTGGTAACTAAGGTTTCGTACCAACCGTACCTAAACCTAATTCTCAATTTTTTTAAGGTACAATTCGTATTTGAACTATTACCAACCGTATGTTCTTCAAAATATCCGATTCTGGTTGGTAATTGAGTTATTACCAACCGTAACTCGCATAAACCCGAGAAATTTCAATTTCAATTTTCATACAAAACCCTAATTTTTGATACAAAATTAACTTAAATTCAACACGATAAACTAAACCCTAACTGGTTTTTCCAAACATTTTTCAAATCGCCGATTAATCGAAGACGATGAAATTTTCGGTTTTTAATGGAGGTTAGGATTGATGGAGGAGAAGAGAAGATGAAGAAGAAGATGAAAAAAAAAACTGATTTGATTTTTTTTTTTTATTCATTAGGTTAAAAAAAATTGATTTGATTTTGGTTGATTTAAGGTGAAAGGGTAATCTAGTCAATCTACATCCCTATAGGACACCCCCTAACCAATAAGAGGGACATTGCTATCACACTTGCCGCCCCTCTACCAATTCATGCCGCCCCTTTACCAAGATTGTTCTTCTTAATGGTGTTCTTCATTGGATTGATACTCATCTGCATGCTGATCTTGAATCTGCTGTTATTGTTTGTTTTGATATTTCTGATGAGACATTCTATGATGTGCCATTTCCACCTTGCGACTTTGACCACCATTCCGTGCCATTTTTGGGCGTATGGGAAGGGAAACTTTGCCTACTTCCGTCAGATTCATATGGAGGAGGATCCTGATATATCATGTAAGCATCAAAACGATCACATTGATGTGTGGACAATGATGAATAACAAGTGGAGTAAGCATTCGAAGATTACTGCACTTGTGACGGAGATGGAATATACCAGACCAATTCAAACTTTACCGAATGGTGAGATCCTATTTGAAGCCGAATCAAGGGTGAAATACGACTTACATTTGATATCATATGACCCTAAGCTTGAAAGAGCTAGAGCTCTAAATATACAACACGGTTTCCTTGAATCTCCACACCCTGAAGTAGAGATTTATATTGAGACCCTAGTAGCACTTAACTCTGGTACTTATGTATGTCAATAACAAAGAAGTAAAGCAAAAAGGTGAAGAACAAATAATAATGACTGATGCGGATCTGGAATTATCAATTAAGAAAGGGAGTAGATAAGAGGGGAGGAAGATTTGGTAGAAAGTGTTTTTGCACTAAAGAAATGGAAGTGGAAATGGTTCATTGCGGGAAATGATTTGTTATATGTTGCAGTGGATTATCCAAGAACCTAATGACGGCATTTTGGGAGAATTCCAGACAAAGTAATTTCTACGCACTTTGCTTTTTTAGTATTTGTTATTTTCTTATGCGACTGAATGCAGAAACCAAGCATCAGATATATATGTCTTCATCAACTTGAGTTAGGCCTGCTTTCTTTAAGTATTTTGTATTGGTGTTTCGAGCTTTCACATGCTAATGAATGTACAATCCAAGCATCACATATATTTTCTTGTTGCAACTCGAGTACGGTCCTCTCTCATTAAGCAGCCTTTGTTGAAAATTTAAGCATTTTGAGATTAGATAACTAGGGATGTTTCCTGAATATAAGTAGTTGACAATGTTTGGTGATATTGTGTCCTGTATGAAGTACTCTTGTAGCTTTTTATTTTATGTTTACTGCTCAATTTTTGATTTACTTTTGTTAGACATAATGGAGAATGCGATGCAAATTTTAATGAACTTATTTACTTTACAAGAAATAAAAAACAGAGACTGTAAAGTATATGTAGAGAATATCGTGGGAAATTGAGAGCTTTCCCAGCGGTCGTATGCTCCTAGCCTTCTAGGAAATTTATTTGATTCTTAAGTCTCAGATTATATTTGTAGTTCTCAGATTATATTTGTTTAGTGTTGTCATTGGAGATTTAGTGTGTGATTTTTGATGTTTTGCATGACCCAGAGCATGATCCTCGTAGAATTCTCGAGTTCAAGGAGTTGAGGCTTACCACGTGGGTAGTTCTATTTTTGGGGAGAGCCTAGTATCGCTTGACTCAGAATCTTATGTGGGGCGAGCAGAGAAAGAAGTCTACTCTCTGTACTTTTGCTAGGGCGGTTTCTTAGTGACATGTGGGCAAGTATGTACAGAGTACACTGTCTAGAGCTTGGAAATATGAATATTCAATATCTTTTCTTTGAGATGGAATCGCCTATTACTTATACTGGCTCTTAACTTTTTTTTTTGAAATATTTGCTATTCTGGTTGTCTAGAAATATTCAATCTCTTTCTAGAGTCATCTTAGTTGTTGCCGACCCATGAATATAGCTATTGTTGATGCTCTCCATTTTACAATTCTTCTAGGTAATTATAAGATACAACTCATCCTAGTTTACAACAATTTATCTGTGCATGGCCTGTTTTCACTTCCATTGTAGAAACTGATCCTCAAATCCCACCAATCCTTCACTTGTCCCAAGCTCTACCAGGCTCAGTTTAGCTATCTAACAGTGTACCTGAAAGAAATACTTCCGCTCACGAATCAAACAAACAGTTGATAGTAATTAGCTAGCCGTTGACGATTCTTTAGGATCTATCACTCCCTCTGCCACGGTGACAGAATTGCTAGTTTCTGTCGTTTGATGGCTTGGACTCTTTGGTGCCTGACTGGAAACCTGAGAATCTTGTGCAAGACCTAAAACCACCAGCGTTGACCTGTCCATAACATTCATCTTATTAAAATCACAGTGAACAAGAAGTTGATCAATTTGTATCAGAAAAAGAGGTTAGTTTGTGTAGTAACCTAGGTAGAGAAGATCGGATGCTTGGTTGTTCAGCGTGGGCAATCAAGGAGCCTTTAGAGAAGCAGCAGTTCTGCTCAATGCACTTTCCAGTTGTGCTGCAGGTAACTAAATGAAAATAATAACTTCATCAGTAATAGTAAACAAATAAATCAGTGTGGAAAACAACCATTTTAATAAAAATACTCGAACTGGGGCCCAAAAAATTAATGGTACAATTTCAAGACCTCTTCGTCTTAGCAGTTCTTGAGGTCATGATATCAATCCAACTCTCGGGTAATTGAACCTAAACCTACAGCTTGATTTCTTAAGCTGCACTCTCTAATGAGTTTTCAAATCCTGCTGCCTAGCCAGCAGAAGTGATAAGAGTTTGAAATCTTGGCTGTCAGTCCAACGAAGAACAAGGCCATCCTGGACCGTCACCAACTCTATGTTCCATATCATGTTCTCAGTAAGCCAATAAGGCATACTCAAGCTATAACCTACCTGAAGTAACACGCCAAATGACTGAGGTTGTGTCAGGAGAGCACACTTCAAGAACCCAACCCATAACTTTGGGTATTTCCATATCTGCACTCAACCAATGAATAAAAACGTATATAAGGGACAACCCGGAAAAAAAATCATGGGTGAGCAAACAAGTCATCAAATTTAAATATTAGCCAATGACATTGTACCTGCTTAGTCACAAGTCGCGAGAGAATCTCCATTATAAAGTCTACCTACAATGTCCATATTCACCGTAAGTCAAACGCGACAGAATTATTGGAATAAAGCAAGAACCTATTCTCTAAGTGGGGAAAAATTCACAACTCAAACTCAAAGCATAAACTGAACTATTCACAACTTAATAAATAACAGACAAATGGCCTAAGTAACCATGCGAAAGTAAAGTCCAACAGGAAGCTGAAGCACGTGACGTAAATTAATCCTCACCAAAGCAGGGAAAGCACCAATTGCCTGCAAGACGGTGCGCATGAACAGTAGGGGAAGCGGAATCTGCTCAACCTGTAAAGAAAATGCTCGGATTGTAGAAATTTTTGATGGATGAAAATTGTACATCTACACATGAAACTGATCAAGTCTCCAAAGGCACATACCAACTGATTCAACACCTTCGCTAGCACTTGCTGGGTAAACACTTGTCGTTGCTCAAAACAAGCATTGCATGCATCCATAACCTGTGAACAGAAAAGTACTTACTTAGCTCGAGTGTTCAACATAGTGCACAACGGCCAGTTTTTAGGAGAAGTATGACACGTGCCTTTTTCAAGGCAATCCCATCTTTCTCAGGATCAATTCCATGAATGGCAATCAATACTTCAGCTGGGCTAAGTATTGGACTTGAATGAGATGATCCCTGCACAACAATATTTCCAGCAAGACATCAGTATAAAATTTGAGTAGCAGTGATTTACAATGACAATGAACCTACAATACAACAACATAACGGCTGAAGTTGAGAGAAACTCAAACGAAGAAAAAGGAAAAAGCTGCAGATACGTGATACCACGGGGAAGTTTTCAAGCACGAAAGTTCCCAAAGAGAAATACCTGTAGCATGCGAGCAAGTGCAGTTTGGAACTTATCTGCCGGAAGGTTGACAAGCTTGGGGAAAATTGGTAACACCTAATTAAACAAACGCGTGAATCATACAGAATACTCATATAAGAGAGGAAAAATATCACAAATCTTTATGAACTATATATATATCATGATATTAAAATGACAAAACGGAATTGAGATGAAACAGAAAAGGTAGATTGATCATAAAAACCTCCTCTTTTGGCAGAGATGACAATACTGGAATGAGAATTCCAACATCCTGCGAGCAGCATACAACAGGATACACATAAATGATAACAGTTTTGAATACAACCAATAATAAATGAAAGATCAAGGATGCTACCTTTAGTTTCGAGTCATACAACTTTTTGACAGTATATACTAAATCCGGTGAAGGAACTGTGCCATCCGTTAATATATGTAACACCTAACCCAGAGGACCAGACAAATGCAGTATTAGTTTCACTTTGACATGAGCTTAATAGAGGTACAACACATGATGCTTGTTTTAATTTCATTTTCGCATGGGTTGAATAAAATAAAATAAAATATATAACTAAATAAAATTTCAGACATCACTATTATAAATGCCTATCTACGGAAACAATTGACAAACAAACAAATGAAAAAGGCTGAACAACCTGCAATAGAAGGCTCTCACTGCCAGAAGGGGGGTCTGAAATAATTGCAAGAATCTCGGGTGAAGATCCTATTGTGCGAACTAATATTGGGATATGGCGATGAACTGCCTGCACCATATAATCGAATAAACAGCTGTTCTTAGAACAAAGATAAAAGGTCAAAATTTGATGTCGCTTTACATATTAAAAACTAGATGCCAAATTAAGTGGTTTTCAGACCTCAGTTACAGCCTTCGGAATGCTCTTGTAAATAATAAAAATTTGCCGAAAAAGTGAACGTTTCTGCAATAACAGCGGTAAACTCATAACAGCTTGTTTAACGAACAAAAGAGTAATACTTGAACGCATCATGTACAACAAAGACATTTAGTCAGCAAGAATAGAATGACAAGAAGTATTACCTTGGTGCAGAGAGCAAAGTAGAGAGACATGCACCGCTGCGCCTCAGAGATCAAGGAGGTTGTATCAGAGGAAACTTCCTCGACGCCTGTTTTTGATAATAGCTGGTCATTTGAAGGCTTTTCCACATCAGATTCCTGTATATAAGCTCTGTTAGTAACCTTTGACCTCCGGGATATATTTAAATGATATAGGCTAAGGAAGTAACTTTAATCACTAAAATCACAAGGCCAATATACCTTTTGCACTTCAGGGGTTGGTCCTTCAGTATCCAATCCCTCTGTAGTATTTCTTTTCGTTACCGAGAGAAGCATTTCATTAGCGAAGTCTTCTATTTGCTGAGCAATTGATGATATTGGGTATAGCTTGTTCGCTACCTAAGAGGACAGCAACACCAAAAGCACGGAAGTTAACGATGGAAAGAGCCAACCTTTTACATTATCAACATCAAGTTTTATAAGTATGTTTTACCAGACGTATTGCCTTCATCCGTACTTCTTCTAACTGATGGACTGCACTCTGAGAAGGTAAAAAAAGAGAAGATTCAGTTAAGACGTCTCATTTAACAAGGTAATACAGGTAGACTAAAAAGTGATTCTGTTTTCTCCTCATTTGAATCACAATTTCAAGCAGAATGCCCACAGCTCAGAGATCACCTGTAAAGCAATTTTCAAGCAGACATCTCGAATTGGAGGTCTTTGCAAAATCAAGCTCCACACAGCACTGAGGCCTTGGGTAACTCTATCACCATTTTGGGTTTCCTTGTCAGTAATTTCGCTGCTTCCAGGAGAACACAAGGATTCTAACAATTTAAATGCTGGCCCTGGCAGATAAGGGACTTCACCAAACAACCTACTCAGAGATTTGTCAGATGCTGGAAAAGAATCTCGAAGCGTCTCAGCCTACATGATATAATTTCCTTATTCATCAATTGTATGAGAATAAGTCATTCCTATATATGAACTAAAAAAAAAAGAAGAATCTAAGAAATACAACACTACACACCACGGTGAGAAGAAATGTCTCATATACTGAAGTTGCAGTTGTAGATGAAAAGAAGTCATTTTCTTTTTCTGCCTCTCCAAATAACCTATAGAGCACACGCAATGTCAACTCGTGTCCCTGAGGACATCAAACAATTCATGTCAGCGAAACTGCTTTCACTATATAAATAATATGAGCACTAGCATCAAAGATATCCAAGGATACAAAAGAAGTAGAAGCATCCAACACGTTTTAAAACCCAATTTTCACAAGGCATATTACGTGTATCTCAAAAATCAAGAACACTGCCTACCCTAATAGCTCACAAACAGAAACCACTGTGCAACTAAATAAGGAACTTAACTCGGGAATCAAAACCGACTTGAGCGAATTGTTACCTCGTAAGTTAAATAATCTGACGATATATGATCTTGCAAAAAGCTTCCAGGGTCCAACTCCAATGGGTACTGCACATTTGAGATTGGGTAAATAAGGGTTTTAAAGTAGACAACATTGAGAAACTAAACAGAGTAGCCTATGAACAGTAACTACAGATTGCGACCATTTTTCACCCAAATAAAACTACGACGTATCTAGCCGCCTGGTATATTTGTAGTTATAATAAAACATGCATAATTGTCAAAAGTTTGAACCACGAGCAAAAATACTGCATATATCATTTCTATGAAAAAATCACGTAAAAGTGTAAGTTTGCTTAAATTGCTTACCTCAACTCCCAAATAAGCAAGTAAAGAAAACCGAACATCAGAGGCTCCAGCTATTGATATTTGCTTGTAAGCCTCAATTATGCGAATGAAAGCTGTTTTTGTAGTTGATCCTTTTGTTCATCAGTAAGTTCAATTACAGGTGCTGACATCTTCGGGAGGATACATTGGCTAGATGTAGAAACAGCGCTATTGGTATCTGAAACAGGTACTTGTAGGCCAAATTCCTCGGTCTTATCAGCTAGCACAGAAACAGTTGAAGAATAGTCCATCAAATAACTCCCATCTGAGTTCGTAACTTTATCCTGACTTTCTCCTTCTGTATCAACGTTAATCAAATGAGAAGCATTTGGTGCTTCTGGCATAGCATCAGCGCATACACTGGAGTCGAGACCAGGTATTCCACTCTCAGGTGTACCCGCTTCATGCATGTCAGATGACATAGTTGGACTTTCATACTGTGGCATGATTGGGTGACCAACACTTCCTGGATTAGTCATAATGATGGATGCTATTGTTGCAATAGTATCATTTCTGCTACCAAAAGCTGAATCGATTTCAGAAGGGACCACTTCTTGATGTTCTTCCTCCAAGTGTTTCTGAAGTTTCAATCAAAAAGAAACACACGCATCCATAAGAAACTTGAAAAGATCTTTGCTAGTTGAAGAAAGAAATCATAATACGTTGACATTTGTAATGCCGATGACCAAGAACACAAACTGATATTACCTGTTGAAACACAGCAGAAAGTGAAGGAATGTCTGATACAAGTGACATAAGATGTGAGGCAAGGGCATTACTATCAGCTATGTTCAAAAGAGAACTCATGTTCGACATTGTTTCTTCATCTTCCTCAAATTTAGGAGGAAGGCGCCTCATATTAGCCATCACAACTTCTCCTAGCAAGTCAGCGGAGATGCTTGATAAAAGAATCTCCAATGATCCAGCAGCTTTGTCACCTTGAGCCACCAATGCGCCAAACATAGCAACAAGCTGCTGCACAGTTCCCGTCTCTCCATCTCCGGTAGAGGATGTCGCTCCATTCAAGAAAGGGTACCCTGATTCAAATTAGGTTTTCTGTCTCTGTTTGACCCCTCCGAGTTGATTGGTGATGATCTGGCACGTTTCCCAGTTACCCCATCATCTTGCTCTGGATCACTGATTTCTTGAATCATAGATCTTTTCCTTCCTGATTCTTGTCCAGCATCATATGCTTTGGTTAGGGGCTTCTCTTCCTGTAACATACAACGAAATTAAGACTACCCTGGTCATTTATTGGAGTGGATGGCTAATTGGGAGGAATAGATGGCCACATGAATCTGATTTTGAATCTATAGTTACGCAATATCTTAACAATTAAACCTCAGAGGAAGGAGTGGACAAATAAAAATTCGATGACAATTTCTTTTTGCAAAGACATTATGATGCATTTAAGATAACCGGATACACCACAAACTGAACTTTCATTATGGTAGTGCTAGGTATCACCCACCCATGAGCTTATGATACACAAACAATATGTATTGACGTGATTATGTATTTACGGCTAGTTCAATTCACCATCCCCAAACACAATTAAATCTGAAATTAGTGAAATACGAGGGAAAATAAGTACCTCGGTAGATTGTGACTCACATGTTCTCGCATCTAAACTTCCGGCAGTTGCATGTTCCACCAACTTCCCATCTTCCATTTCTCTCATGGCACCAACCAATCGCTCACACCACTGCAGGTAGCATTTTAATCCATTACTATATCTTTCATTCAAGTACTTAAACAGGAAAGAAGAATTCTGCACTGGTGAAAACCATTATTTTACTCAAATTTAAAACTATTAACTGTATAATTTATCTACATAAACAAGGAACATACTGGAGCAGCACCCGGGTGTGTACATTGCAAGCAGGATAGGAATGCCTTTTTCAAAGCATGATGTGCACCAGTAACTCGCACCTTTGACCACAGAACTTGATGGTTCCAAGCCGAGCAATACCGGCAGAATACGGCCATAAAACGCAGGCCTTTTTAGTTGCAATGGTTGAAAGACTGGTAACAAACATCAATCAGAATATAATGAAAGAACGAAACACGAATAGAGGATCAATAATCATTACCCAACTGCACAATAGAACCAAAAAAAAAAAATACTAACCTATTGATGAGAACAATTATTGTTAGATTACTGAGTGATTTCACTGTGGGAAACCGCAGCTGATCGAGCAATAACCCTAGGCTTTGACTGGCTTCCATTGACAGATCAGCAACATTTAGCACTGGATGGCCTCCACGCAACCATGATATGCTGAATCCCTCTATTTTTCCTGCAAAAGGATATAGACAGCCATCAGAAACTCTGAAGTACTACAACCAATCTCAGCCAATCCATCATCAAACATCATTTACTGTTGTCTCATTTCAGGGCTTAAAATAATATGTACGATATACCTTCAGAAGATTGACATGGGGGAGGCTCCGAGGAGCCATTAGGATCTGGTGTGTAAAGAAGAACAATTGCTTCGACAAACTTTATTGCTAACAGTCTAATCCCATCAGTTCCATGCTTCTATACACATATGAATTAGCTCATATAGTCAAGAAATCTCAAAACGTGTGACTCTCATAGCCAATTCTTGAATCAATTACCTGAAACGCAATGGGACATACTGCGTCTTTGAACTTCAACATCCATTCCCACGATGTTTTAAGTGAATCATCCAATTCGCTTGCACTTAGACCCTAAAACATTATAAATCATGATATTGTTAAAAAAAAAAAAAGAACACTCACTGAAAAGATTAAAGAGAGTTATAATGTTGTCATATATCTAACCTTTACTGCAACCTTCTCAAGCGTCCTGCGAAACAAATCTGTACCACTAGAAATGGCTTGTCTAGCAACTGCTGGTGTATCATCTTCCAAAAATGATATCAAAACTGGTACAATTTCAGGTATCAACTCCTTATAAGTGGATCCAATTTCACCAATTATCCTATATTTTAACAAGTAAGAAAAAAGAAGACAATCAGGATCCGAAGTTGCTCAAAAAGAATTCTCACACAAGCAGTTCCATTCAAGGGTTCCTCCACCAGCAGCAAAACCTGCACCACCTTCCCGCCACCAAGTACTCCCTCGGAATCAATGCCACCTCCAAACCATCCACCTGCTCAACTGCCTAATCCTACACACTCCACCAGTCCCACCTCCTACTCCAACACCAATCCCACTACCTTCCCAACTCCTCAGCCCCCTCACAATCTCCATCAAAAGCCCCAACTCCACAGCACTACATAAAGCAGGGAGTGGCATTGGTGCAGGGATGATTTGGTGGTATGGCTGGTGGTGCAGCATGGAGGATTTCTGGTGGAGCTGCTTTGTTCTTGGTGGTGGAAGTGCAGTATTTAACAGAGGAACCCTTGAATCAACAACACATTAAATTGAAATTTTTGCTAGACATAATAATCAACAAATGGAGAAAGAGAGGAACAAAAGATACATACTGTGCGATTAATTTACGAATGGGACTAAAACGATCCTTCTGAAATTCGACAAGATTAGGGAAAACTCGGAGCATAAAGAATCACCATTCTTTAACAAAATCTCTTTAAATTGATCCAAGTATTGGAGTTTCAAGGGCATATCAGTCGTGTATTTGATCAAGTGAAGAACATTGCTTGTCTTCTCTTTCGCATTTGATGTCATTCCCACCATTTTTTATTTTTTTTTCAAACCCTAGTTTTTGGTTTTATTTCAGAGAGGGTTTTACAGTGTTTCTTTCATTACTAGTTGTTTCTGGTTTAGTCCAGGGCAGGGAACACAGTGTGAGAACAAAGGGTTTTATAGTGTTTTTTAGCCGGAGCGTGTAGTGGTCTGTCTCTCGATTTGTACCCTTGATTGCCTTGACGCTGAGCTGATCCAACCATAGAAGAAAAAAATTAGGAATTTGGTGGAGCTATTGGAAAAAAAAAAATTGAACCCATGTTGCGCCAGCATATTTTGATCTAGCAGCATCGTAACCAACAACATGAGTATACGCTAGTCGCAATGAATCAGCTAATTTAGACAAATTTTTAGTTTATCAAGTGTTTTTGCAAGTATCATCACAACCATCCATTTGTTCCAATTCAATAGCGCGCGATGATATAATTGTCATCAGTTTATTTTTATGGGGACCTGCATCTGCTTTATCTGTAAATGGTTACAAGTATTACACCTATATAATAGATGATTTTACTAAATTTTGTTAGGTGTTTTCTATGACTGCTAAATCTGATTTTATTATTACCCGTGCATGTAGCTTAGTTAAACATTAGATCCCTAAAAAAGGATAAACAAAAAGTTAATGCGTATCAGCCACCCAAGAAACTTATTCATACGCGAAAGCTGAATCTTTGATTATTCTATTTTTATCATCTTTTTAATCACAAAAGCAATTCGTTATCGAAAGAAAAGCTTACATTGGGGTATCCTTTTGTAAAACTGAGAGGATGAGTCTTGGTGGGTTTTCATATCACACTTGGTTACATTCATACTTCTTAGCATATTTGGCTAATCCATCTGTTGTTTTATTACTTGACTAAGTTAGGAAAGAAAACATGCTCGAGGCTATTAATAGTTTCTAAAATTCTACTAATATCCGAGAGGAGATTATGATTCTGCCAATAAGAGTTTACAAAATTTGAAGACACTGCTTCAATGATAGTTTTACAATCTCCTTTTATGATGATGTTGCTCCAACCTTTGCTCTTAATCCATTATACAACTTCCAATAAATATCAAACCTTCAGTTCGTTTAGAGGCTTTAGTAACTTTCACCATTTTCTCCATGCAGTTTCTTGCATAATCTCATAATATTAGTCAAATTCCATTGATTTTAGTAATTGAGCTACATGCAGCATCAAGATTTAATTTACACTAGTTTTATAGTTTACCGGTGGTTTTTCTCATTTTGGTTTGATTTTGTTGACTTGAGACTTACACAAAGAGTTGGCATCCAAGATTGGGATATTATTTTTTTATAGAAAAAGTTTCTAATGCATATGATGATGTTGTTAGGATGGGTGACTTTTCCTTCAAAGACTTTTAAGCATTTATGTATCCAGTTTTCCGTATGACAACAAAGGCTAACAGGATACTTTGCTCATTCTTGAAAGAGATGATACTTTCATCTTAATTTTAAGATATCATACACTATTGCAAGGAGTTAAAATTATGCTGAGAGTACATAGCTTCTGAAAGAATAACAAACTAGATAACTTTACAAATCACATTGCATGAATATGTGAGCATCAGTTTCTGAAACTTGTTGATATAAAGGACAAGAATAGTCATCAAGTTAGATGTGTCCGCCGACTCTGCATCTTGTTTGTATAATATTATTTAAACAAACAATTTAGCTTGTAGGGAAGTTGAGATGCCATATTTTTAGCCAAAAAGTGTGCCCTTCTTTGAGTCTTGAAGATCCTTGTATGTAGATTGCACAATGAAGGTTTCATTTCTTATTAAGCTTCGGTGACTAGCGTCTTTGGCATTATGTGGGAGTCTTATGTCTTGAATAGCTTTACACTTTGTGTTGGAGAATAGTTGCTGGACTTTTTGAATATTCCATTGGTTGCTACTTTGTTGGATCAAATTTAGGATAGTGTCTTTTTTTTTTGGGTGTGTTGTGTTGGCATGGATAACTGAGTATGATGAATACCGCCATTTCAATTATGTTTCCATATCTCTATGCTTGAACCATCACCTACAATTAATCCATACATAATATTTCTTCACTTTTTGCAATCCTTTATGAATGCTCCTCCATTAATAATTATTTATTTTATTTATTATTGTTTCTTCCTAGTTTCTTGTATCAACATGATATAAGATCTTCATTTTCCACCCTTCGTCATCACGTAAGAAACAAAGAAGCATGCAATCTTTTTACTATCTACCTTTATCTCAATTATATCATATAGCCTATAGTTCTCTTTAAGAATACTTAGGGATCATCTTAATTTGTTTGTTTCATTTTTTAACCACTTTCATTTTTCGGGAATAACTTTCTTCTACTGTAATTCATTTTCTTTGCTCAAAACCACATACTCTAATGAAGAATATCTTTTATGACCGTTAATTTTCTAGGATGAACTATCTTTTATTGTACTTTAACTTTCAGAAGAAAAAATAATAACTTTATTTTATGGAAATAAATTTTCTTTAATTGTAATTCATTTTCTCGCATGAACTTTCATTCATGATAGTTTGCTTTCTAAAATGATTTATTTCTTTAACACTTCATTTTGTGAAATGAATTTTCTTTCATTATTGTTATTTACTTGAATGAGCTCTCCTTTATAAAAGTTTATTATCTACAACGAATTTATATTTTTGCACTTTTTGTACTCTAGTTCATTTTCTAAAATGAACTCCCTTTTAAAACAATTTGTTTTATCATGCACTTCATCCTGAGTGAACTATCTTTTATGACAACTCATTTTCTATGATAAACTCTCTTTCATGACATTTTTTTATTGGATGAATTTTTATTTGGCCATAAATATTTAGATATTGATTAATGTTTGTTTCCTACTTCTTCAAAATTAAGTATTCATCACATTTGTTAGATTTTAAAAGAAATCTTATTAGAGAAATAACTGAGAAAGAATTTAGAGTTTTAACTCACAAATTTAGATATATTAAGATAGTTTCTTATAATTTTAGGATTTTATTTGTTAAGAAACCTTGCATTTTCAATTTAAACAAATTGAATCCAGTGTCTTAAATCAACGGTTGGAAAAAAGCAGACAAACTCTTAACCACCGACATAAGTCATATATGATTCGTTTTACAATGTTTATTTTGATGTCTTAAGGAATTATTAAATTCAAAATTTTAAAATTAAGAGAGAAGAAGGAATTTCATTTTTCTCAATTTCATTTTTTTTTAAATCAGTTAAAGTAATTTGAAGTGCTTGTGTGTGGCAGCGTGACTCTTTTATCTTTTATCCGACGAAAAAAATCTTCTCTAAGTCTATATCATAAGATAATTTCTCATCTCCGCTCTGTCTAAATCCCAAACAACAACACAACCTATCTCCTCTCTGTTCTGTCTAAATCCCAAATTTAGGGTTTTTTCTTCTCAAAGTTTTGGGTTTCTAACTTGGTTGATTCGAATTTTTCGTTTGTTCTTATTAGATAATCAATGTAAAAATCAAATCTTGGTGTTGTTTGCATGTTCGTTTAGGGCAGTGATTTTTTTTTCTTTTTTTTTTTAGTTTCTCCGAATAAAAGTGAGATCTAATATCTCGGACGTGAATCAAGTTGTAGTATGTAAATACGTTTTTCTTTATTTTGTTTCATAATTTTAATCCTTGTCAAAAAGTAAATAAAAACATAATTTTATAAAAATATTGTACATTTTCTTGAAGGATCCACTATGAAGTGTTGATGTGATTCCAAACAAGAATTTCTTTATTTAGAGATTTGAATATACTAATAAGAGAAAGGCAAAGAAATGATCATTTAAAATTGCGTGCTTATTTATATACATCGACGTTAGAATAACTGATTACACTTTTAATATTACTTGTATCATTTGGGAAAATAATTTTCCTAAATGTTAGAGAAAAGCTCACTCTGTCTCGAAACTTGATGACGAAATATATTCTATCTTTCCTATTAAAAAAAAACACGTTACAACAAGGACGAACCCAAGATTTGTTAATAAGGATTTCCTAACACTTTTTTTGGTCGACAATCGGTTTATATGAGCTCATATATCCACAGACTCTCCTTAATCGGTTTTTATGTAAACCTATATATATCCTCCGACTATTAGTATCTTTGGTGAACGAAGAACACCAACCCAAAATTGGCATAGTGTGAAATTGTATCCACCCATTCTAGGTTGGTGTGTTTTTTTATTTGAAGATCAATCGACATACTATGTTAGATAATAAGTTTAATAATCTACTAATCAACCGATTAACGGGCATGTTAGCCATTAATAAAAATAACTGGATAAGAGGCTTTTCATTTTACTCAAAAATTATTTTATCTTTTAGTGATATAATGCATAGCCTCAAATTTTAATAAATGTTTTGACTTAGCAAAAACAAAAAAAGAAGAATTGTGTTCCAAAATTAACTTTTAGCATTTTTTATTTTATTTTTTTGGAACAAGGATATCATTAGAAGAAGTCTGGGTTATAAAATTAATAGAGGCATCTAATATATAAGAAACATTCCTTCTCATATTAGAATTATCTACTAGAAGTTTTTAGTTATACATGTTGATGGATTATAAGTCCAATCTAATTCTAAAAATAAAGTCCTTGCATATTTAGTTAAGGAGTCTGCCACTACATTGCTTGTTCTTGGCACAAAATGAAAACCTAAAAAGTTGTTGCAGGATGTGCTATTTTATCTGCTTCCTCTAAAATGTTTTTGCTTCTCCATGAGACTTTTGAAGTGCGACCATTGAGATGATTGAAGAGACTTTCATAGTCCTCCTTATATGCTGAAATGATGGATGTTCTTTTCTTTATCACAGTAAGCTGCCCGAAGAATGCCTGCCACCTCTGCCTCTTGTGGGCTGAGCTTGTGGATGGTCTTGTTCTTCCTCCTTCGACTTCACTTGTTTCATTTCTTAAGATTAAAGCAAAAGTAGAATAGTGTAGTTCTGAGATCCATGTTGCATCTACATCAATTTCGAGGCAATTAGTTGATGGGGCAGTCTATGGAACTTTTTCCCTTCTCATAGTTTTGTTGTTGTCTTTCTAATTTGAAGTGTTTATTGACCAATAAGAGATACGTTTCTGTATTTCTATTGAAATAAGCCACATTTTAGTAAGAAAGAGTTTTATTGATATTACTTGGTTTGTGATATGCAATCCTTGTTTACAGAGGTCAAGAATACTGATTTTTTGGTCAAATTGTATTCTAATTGGGTTAGGTCCTTGTTACCAAACTGATTTTGCATACCTACAATCAAATAGAAGATGTTATGTTGTTTCTAGTTTTTCTCCACACATTGGACAAGAAGTATCAATGTCTTTCACTTTTCCATACAACTTTGTATTAGTGACTAGACCAATTCTGAATGCACTTCCAAAAAAAGATTTTTATTCTTTGTGATATGTTTAGTTTCCACAGAGTTTTCCAAAAAGTTTCGGGGAGAGAAAGACTAACCTCTTTTGATCCTCTTTCATTAAGGTTATCATACGATGATTTGACTATATAGTTTCCTGAGTTTGTTAGAGTCCATCTAAGCTTGTCCTGTTTTTGTTTGTTGGATTTGTCTAAGAATAAGTAAATTCTACCAATTAGAGCAGCTATATCAGTAGGAAATAGAGAGTTTATAAGGTGATAGTTCCAATTTCGGGTAGTGGGATCGATAAGATCTGCCACCAGAATGACAAAGTCATTGTATATATAATTTGAGTAGAAATTGCTGGCCTCATATTGAAAGTTAGGCCAAAAGCTTGAATTCTAGAGCTTCTGGCCCCTAGCCAATAGAAATCAAAGGTTTTGAGATTTTTTCGCTCTTCTTTTGCCCCACACGATATTGGTAGATGCCTTCCCGAAAATTATAGATTATAGAAAACCTAATCTAATCTTCACTCGCATCTCTCTCTCCCGAAACTTTCCCTACCCTCTTTCTCTCTCATTAAACCCTACAAAGCTAAGAAAAATCCTTCTTCTGGACTGTTGTCTTGCGGCAAGAAAACTTAAATCTCAAAGGATTTTTAATCACAATCGTGAGTTGTGACAATATCGTTTACAAGTGAGACCATTTTATTATATCAGTCTGATTCTATTATATATATATTTGCGGTCTTCAGAGAATCATTCACTTCAATTGGATTTCACTATCCAGTAAATAAACTCGACTCCAATTTCTTTTGAAACTCGAGTTTATGTAAAATCTTATATTGGAGTCGAGTTTTTTTTCGTCTTGAGAGAATTAATTTGTTTGAAGTTCACTATCCAGGTGACAATAGCTTCAGTTGTGGTTGGTTTATTTATCAGGGAAAAAAAAATGGGCTTAACCGCCAAATTATCCCATGGAATTTTCCACTTCTCAAGTTTACGTGGCATTAGATACTGGATGCAGTATCTATAAAACAAAGTAGAGCTAACACCGTTATATGATCTATGTGGGAAAGTTCATCATGAGGTAGGTCTTCTCAATTTAATCATATTAGTTTAGTCTTATTTCTTTAAGCTTTTTGATTCCTTATTCTTCGTTGCAGTATGGGTATGGCCTTCCCAAGGCTGGTGAAGCACTTACCACCAGTAAATATCGAGAAGGTATGTTTTCTTATATCTGATTAATCCACGGTTATATGTTGAAACTTATACTATCCCAATGAAAAGGATTTGTATTCCCGGCTTAGAAAATTTCAATCCCTTTTATAGCAAATTTTTTAGGAAATATGTCTTGATTTTGTGCAAATACATCCTTCTTAATGTTCATTATAAATTAAAGCTTATACTATCCAAATAAAAATAATTTGTATTCTCGGCTTAGAATATTCCGAGTCCGACCCGTTTTCTAGCAAATGTTTTAGGAAAGGTGTCTTGGTTTTGTGCGAATACATCCTTCTTATTGTTCATTGGCATATGTTGATCTCGATAAGAGAAAGTTTCTTTTGTTGAAATAAGTTCCTTTCTAACCGGAATATAAATTCTCTATGCTATGATCCAGACTGTCTTCCGCTGTTTTATTAAATGAACTATGAAACTGGGAAGGTATCAAAAATAGAGTTTCAGTCCGTATCCTCTCTTCTTCTTCTTTTTTATGGATGAATCTCCACTTTGTAAGTCACTATGGAAACAAAGAATACAAAAGAAACTGTCCACCTAAGTGTTGAGTGTTTCTTATTATACCTATATTTATTATTAGATGATTTTGCAAGAAATGTCCTCCCACAATAGTATTTATTTATCATTCTTTTGAAATGTTTTCTTTGACGTGGTCATAGTTTCTAATGCTTTATTTGAAGTTTGCATTGTCTGCTGGGATCGGACCACAATTAAAGAGCAGTCCAAAACCGTAATTTATTCATGATGACAATTAGGTAATGCACCTGCACATCTTATACGGTTGTTGTCATTCCCTACTTTCCCTCTATTTTTGTTTTAACTATGTTGCAGCTCTTTCTTGAATTGTATATATAATTTGAAGGGAAATTGCTTGGCTCACATTGAAAGTTGAGCCAAAAGCTTGAATTCTAGAGATCCTGGCCCCCGACCAATAGGAATTGAGAGTATATTCTATTCTAGCCGTTTTTGTTGCACTCGAAAGGGTGGGTGGTGACTACCCTAAGCCAAAAAAAAAACTCTAATTACCTTTTCATCCTCTTTCGTATTCTTCTCCTTTATGTGATGACCAGCCAAAGCTAATAGGAAAACCCTAATCTTCTTTTCATGCCATAATCATTCTCCGAGTCTCTCTGTTTCAATTGCACCTTATGCAAATCATTATTTGTTTCGACCCATGTTGATCGCTTTATCTTATTCATTACACACGTTATAGTTCTTTGATCCTTTAGTTGACTAACTTTTTTTATAGTTTGTTTTCTGTTAATAATCGTCCACTGCCTTCTCTAATCGAATAATTAAAAAATAATTAATTTACTTGGATTCTACATGTTGATTGGAAAATGGGATTTCGATCCTTTAGTTGATAAACTTTTTTTATAGTTTGATTTGTGTTGATAATCGTCCACTGCCTTTTCTAATCGAACTTTTATTCTTACCCTATTCATCTGATAGGATCCTGGTATCGGTGTCCCAACATCATCTGCTTTAGTTTCGTAGAAGGTTCGGTACGCTTAAAGAGAAAATCCAACGAGTGATCTTGACCCAAGAGAGTAATGAATTTACATTCTCAAAAGTTTCTCCAGGGAAATATATGCTTTAGTTATGAAAATTTTCGCTGCTTTATACTAAATGTTTAATTTGATTACCTAATATTTGATATGTTTACCTAAAATATATGCTTTAGGTATGTGTCGAATCTCCAAGACTTAAAGTATCTTTATACACCAATCCTGGCGGCAGAGGAAGCACGTCATAATCAATATTTATGTACAATAAAAATCTGAAACACAAATCGGTTTTGAATACGGTATTTCTTTCACATCATATTTTTGTGGTGATTATGTGATATTTTGTGATGTTCCCCCAAATGAATTCTTTTATCAGTAGGGAGAAACATCTGATCCAAATAATTTCAGTTATGAGTATACGTAATTTAGTTTGTACCATCAGTTTGTTTTGGAATTTTTTTTTTGCCATTTAGTTTATGCCACCAACCAATTTGTTTTGAGGTCTTGATCAAAATCCTTGGAGTTCAAATAAATTCATGGTGAAGAAGCCATTTTATATTTGCTTTACTTATTATAAGCTATTTGAACCTAATTATTTTGTGCAATTATGAAGAGTAGTTACAACTTGGAGAATGGTGTTTCCTTAGATGATACTTTTAAGAACTCTCGGTTATAGGTTAAATTGTAGATTCAGTATCGAATAATGTCCTTGAGCTCTAACTACAACGCTACTGATCATCTTCAACTCTCTCTTCTTCGTTTAGGTCACAGAATGTTTTTCGGTTGCAGTTCTCGACAATCAAAGTTTAAAAGATATGGACACTGGATATGTGGATTTACCAATACCCGAAGTTGAAAACATACGAGATAGGTAACTATTTGATTATGCCTCTGAACCTTGATTAATTAGGGTACTATAACATCTGATTATTTTTGAATACACTGACATTGTTCAATAAATAGATATGGGCCCTACTTGGGGGTAATGCTTATTGATTGCCAGAGGAAACAACCAAAACCAATCGAATAAATACTTTTTCATAAATGTAATGCCTGCGGGAGCAGGATGCGGCTTAATTCACAATGTTGGAAAATTTGGTAAGATCCATAAATAGTTAAAAAACAATATATTATGGGATTGATCATCTCATCATTTGCTAATATTTTATACAAAATAGGATATGACCTTTACTAGCAAGGGAAAAATAGTCAGTTGTACCAAACTCAACTTGGTATTACTTAGCATGCCCAGATTGCAATTCAATGGAAAAAACAAACTTAAGTGGAGGAGAATGGGGCGCCCCATGCAATTGGAAGATCGAAAGACATGTACCAAGGTAACAATATTACTGCACTCATCATGTTTTAAACCTAAATAGCATTAAACTAACCAAAAATTAAGCCGTGAAATACTTGCGCAGGTATAAGTTGGAATTGCGTATACAAGATGAGTCTGGAACTGGAACTGGAACATTTGCTATTATAGGATCTGTTGATGACGCTCTATTCGACGACAATGAAAGGGTCTCAGCGTTTATGCGAATTAATGCGCTAACGGGAAAGGTATTTACCAACCAATGATAATACATAACATATTTTTCCAACATATAACAACACTAAACTAAGTTTTTTTTCTTTTTTTTTGGCAGAAGATGTTATTGACATAATATTATTGTCCGGGCGCACATACATATTCGAAAACCGGATTATTGCGGAAAAACATTCTGCCTACGGGACTGTTTATGTGCAGCATATATACCATGCCAATCATGAATTATAAGATAAATATGAAATACTACAAGAAGTTGAAAACAGTGCGGAATCAAAAAATGCAACAGCCACCAACCACGGACACCATCAAATTTTGATAAGAAGGCTATGCATTTTTAGAATCCACTGACTCCTTTGCAACAGAGCCACCAAGCCCCGAGAGCTTGGTTTTCGCGTTTAAGACTTCTTTATTTGTACTCCATACCAAGAACTCAGTTACTATGTCTTAATCTATGTGGATGACATTATTGTCACCGGCTCAAATCGCGTGCACAAATTAATCAGCTCATTACTGACCTTGGTGTTGTTTTTGCAGTAAAAGATATGGGAGCATCGTCCTATTTTCTAGACATAGGTAAATGCAAATTATAAAATCAAATTTAAGAATTAAGAATGTTGCAGTTATACAAATTTAAGAATATAGGTAAATGCAAATTTATGCGATTCCTATTTGACATAGGACAAGGAGTTTTTCTTTGAAGCATCTATTGTTCGAGTCAACCAGGGAAAGGGTTGGTATTACATAGCTTGCAAAAAAATGCAAAAAACATGTCCAAAACAAGAATGGACAGACTACTTTCCCAAAATGCAAAAACGACTTTGATAGGGAAGTACTGGAATAATATAAAACATGCCAATTTAATGATAAAGAATGAAACCTAATCTAATTACTATTCATTGAAACAGGTACCGGATCACCGTAAGGATCAAGGATAACACAGAATATGCAGATTTAACAATTTTCGGATTTAATGTCGAGAAGATGCTGAAATATAATGTGGATGAACAAGTTGCGTACGCCGAGCGTTGCGAGAAGGTAAGACACTTATCTACTCTTATGATTAATACATTTTAATCCAATATATATACACAAAACTGAAATGTTACACGGTTTGTAGATGGGTCAACCAGAAAAAATTTGGATTTAAGATGAAGATGATCAAGACAACATCGAAAAACAATCGATGACGCTTACGTGGTCTTGAAAGTTCATACTCAAGAAAAAAGAACACCGTCAATGAGCAACTGGGTCCGAAAACACCACAAAAAGACAATCAACGAAGGTCGAGGCTTTTGGAGGATAAAACACGCCAAAAAAGAAAGAGGCTAAGGCGTATGGTAGTTGAAAAGGAAGATGATGAGGATACTAAAAGAGATGAAGAAATGGAAGAGGATTTAGCTGAAGAAGAAGATAATGAAGATGAAAATGATGAAAATGCTATGGTGAAAAAAAAGTAAGACCACCACTGAGCAAAAAAAGAAATAGGCTAAGGAGGATGCTTTTAGAAGATGATGAGGATACTCAAGAAGATGATGAGGATGAAAAAGAAGGTGCGGGTGATGAAAAAGAAGGTGCGGGGGGATGAAGGTGATGAGGATGAGTAGAGTGCATATGATTCTCTCTGTTAGTGATTCGAGTAGTGATTTGGGTAGGATTGCTTTATTATTAGTTATTCTTTCTTAGTAATTTCATTTTTAGTTTCATTCTTAGCGATTTTTTTCTTAGTTCATTTCGGAAAATTACTTTCTTACCAATTTGATTCTTAGTTATTATTTTTAATACTTTCAAATTGAATATCAAGTAAATGTTTGAGAACTCTCTTTGTAACAGTTGTGAATTATATTTTCGTAGTAGATGCTGCATTCATAAAACAATAACATAGACCCATCTTTACATTTTCAACTCAACTAACTTAGCCCCGTGCAACGCATCCTGGGACACACTAGTTACTTGAGTTTCTATACTGCATTAAGTTGCATTTTAGGCCTGGAATCTAATTATCTTCCCAAATATTGATATGTAAATCATTTCCTCCTTCACAGATGTTGTACATGAGTTTTAGGCCTTTACTACAAACACCTTATATAAACCCAAGCGGATGTGAGAGTTTTTACATTTTACACCCTTTCTCTCTAAATCTGGAGATTCACTTTACAGTTACACTTATCCGGAGAATCTTCATTCAGGGCAAACCCTTATTCATACCGAAATTTCAAAATCATAGCAAAACATCAACCAACCACATCCGTCCACATGAACAACCTTTACCTCCTAGGCTTTCTCCATGCTTAAAAACCTTGCTACAGTTAACTCTCTTTCGAAGATGCAGCAGCAACAACGCATCTTCAATTTCATTCATTCACAATCTCAACGAAGTACCCTTCAAGACCCATTTCATGACATCCGCCTGGTAAGATCCTTAGATTAACTCGTGAATTTGATCTTTGAAAACTTTAAATAAACCTGAGATATTTGATTGAGCAATGAAATGTTGATCTAGTTGGTGGATTAACTCGTGAATTTGATCCTTAAAAACCTCAAATAAAGCTGATAAATTTGATTGAGCAATGAAATTGTTAATTTAGTTGTTGGATTTGCATTCTTCTCTGAGACGCATAAAGTTAAGATTTTAGGAATGGTTGGTGACCCAAGGATGCAACTCAGCTGAGACATTGGTAATTAGATTGGAGTAGTTTAATTACTTAATGGAACAGTTATGTAGTGGAATTGTATGGTGTGGCTTAAGCCGAACAGGTTTTTAATGAGATGGATTAAAAAGGGATTACTCCAGTCTCCAGATGTAGTTATGTATGATTGCAAATGCTTGTTATTTTGAGAATCTGGGAGATGATGCTAATGGAGTAATGGGTACTACAGAGAGGTCGTTGAATGTGGGTCAAGCGTCGAGATTCTTAATTTAGCTGTTTTCACTAAGGTGGAAAACCTGACCATCCTGTTATGTGTCTATGTTGAACACCTTGTGCGGGATGGGAAAGTTCGGAAAAGTGCTCAAAGAGCTGAAAGTGTAAATTTGAGTTCAGAGATAAAAAAAAATCACAAGTTGCATATGGCAAAGAAGAAAGAGAGGATTGAGGAGAAAGAGCGGAAAAAGGTTGAATCTCGAAATTAAGGAAGTTGAATAAAAAGCAACCTCAGTAAATGCTGGATCTTAGTTCAATCTGGTTTTGAATTATACTGGCCTCTTAGTTGGTGGGAAGAGGGTAATGGAGAACCTCCGCCAGCAGATGTTAAAGATGAACCGGCGTGTACCTGTTATTTGACTGGGTGCATTTACTTAGTAGACAAAACTCTCTCATCTAAGGCCCGTTTCCTCCTGGTTTTTGTGCATCCCGTCAGATATGAAGAAAATGAGTCTCAGCAAAGTGCAGCAATCAAAATAAGACAAGGCCAACACATTGCTGTTAGTCGCTGGTCCTCTATTTTGTACATATATGTGGGCAAAGAAGGAAGAGAACATTGAGGAGAAAGTGCGAGAAAAAGGTGGAATCTCAAAGTTAAGTTGAATAAAATGCAGCCTCAGTAAATGCCGGATCTTAGTTTTAGTTCAATTTGGTTTTGAATCTAAAGCAGGGAATAATACTGGCCTCTTAGTTGGCAGGAAGAGGGTAATGGAGAACATCTGCTGCAGATGTCAAAGATGAACCCGCGTACAGCTTTTACTTGGCTGGGTGCATTTACTAGTAGACAACTCTCTCAGCTAATGCTCATTTCCTCATGGTTTTTGTGCATCCCGTCGATCAAGAATAAAACGAGTCTCAGCAAAGTGCAGGAATTAAATAAGGGAAGAGCCAACAGATCAATCGACCAGGTAACTGCATGATAAACACTTATTCTAGCGTTTTTATTCAAATGTTAGTATATATTTTCCTTGAATAAATTTGTCGTGTATTACATCCATAGTTAGTTGCTGGTCGTCTATGTGGAACATAACAATGAGAAACCTGTATACAACTTTGTACTGTTATATTTTCTTTCTTTCAACGCATGGTCGCGCGGAATTGTTTGTTTGGCCTGGAAACACAACCAAATTTAGTATCATCTGCAGCGTCAGCATTTACCCTTTTCCTCTTTCTTCCCAGTGATCTTCTTGCATGATCTGCATTACCTCCAATGTTCTGCAAGGATAAACCCCATTCATTTTAAGTATGTATAGTGTTAATGTATGTTTATAGTAAGTACTGCAATGTGATTCACCTATGAACAATATAAGAACCTATCAAAAGAAAAAAAAAGAACAATATAAGAGAGAATACACACTCTTTGTGGCTGAAAGACGCGATAGAGCCTCACGTAATGATACTGAATCCCATTTAAGATCACTCTGCTACTATAGTAATGTGCTCTAGAATCAATCATGCACCCATAAACATAGCGCATACCATCTCTAGTGAGCTGTCCATAGTAATACTGCCTTCTATCTCTTGTGAGTCTTCCATAAAAATAATGTGCACCCTCACGTGAAAGCCATGAATAATAGAATGAGCCGTCATCATGTATTTGCGGATATAGAAAATAGTAATACTCGTAGGTCCCGTCATGATGGTCTACTCGGATCTCCAACTGAAGTCATAAATTTTATGGAAGATATTAAAACACCAAAACTAACCAGCTGGTGAAAATTTGAAAAACAATAAGAAATTATATATACTCACCTCTGAATGTGCCTCTTGGTGTTCATCTCCGTCTTGTGAATGCGACTCGTCGTGTTCATTTTCCTTTTCTGAATGAGACTCTCCATGTTCATTTTCCTGTTCTGAATGTGAATGAGTGTCTTCATATTCTGAATCCGACTCCGACTCTTCATGTTCTGAATGTGACTGATGATGCTCATTTTCCTGTTCAAGAAGCTGTGTAGGTTGTGGATTCTGAAACACACGCAATATTTTTGTTATTCTAATAGTTGGGCTTTCATTGTAATTGTAAATGTGCCTCTATAAAGCTAGAGTTGAAGTTAATTTTAACCTGGTTTGCAGGTTGGTCATTGGAGCCATTTGCATGGGTATTGGGTGGATCTGTAAGCTGAAAGAGATATACGACAGCCGTCAATTCATTTTTACCTGTGCATATTACACGCAACTCAATTGAACTTTAAATCACATGGACAGGAAAGCTACTAACCCCGAAAAGGAAAATGAAGAAAGTCGCAATTACGCAAATCAGCCACTGCAAGAACTTGTTTTGTCCCCAAAAGCTCAATTCCGAACCGACGAAAGCTGCAAAAGTTCCTTCAATGAGGCCGGAAGGATCGAAGTTGTAAACTGATCCAACCCAACATACCATCGTCATACCGATACCTGCCATCAATATTAGAACAGAAACACTTTGTATTTGGCTAATTAAGTTGGCCCAACACGTAACCCAAACACACAACATCCATCTAGATGTTCTGGCATGCAAGCCAGTATAGACAACAAGGCCTACTACCCGTTGAAATAGGTTCTCCAAGAAGAATGAAACACCAGTGTAGACTGCCAAGACAAGTGCAACGATGACCCAATTGCTAACACCACCTTCTTGTAAATATTTTGTTAAACCATCAGTGAACCATTGCGATACTGTCTTCTGGTAAGATTCGAAATTGTTTTGTGTGGTCTTCCACCACCTTTCTATCACACAGTCGATCACAAATAAACCCCCACAATCTGAGCAGTTTACAAAATTCAATTCAACACATAGGAGGAGGATGTAAAATCCCCATAAAATCATGGGTACTATGATAGAGCCACTCCATCGTAAAAACTCCTGCCTCTTCGTCATGAAGTGATGTTTTTATATTCGGATAGTAATATTAAGAGTGATTCTGTAGATTATATGGAACATTCAATGTTGTTCTTGTCACAAACTACAATATCTGTTCACTATGATAAGAAATTACATATTCGCTTCAAGAAATGAGGTTTCTTGAATCTCGTTGATACAAGAAACGAGGAAAAAAACAAATAAAAGACTGAATTTGAGAAAATTTTACACTTTCTTGAACGAACAGCTGTGGGATTGTGATTGTAGAG
This sequence comes from Papaver armeniacum, assembly GCA_023531295.1. Taxonomy (NCBI): domain Eukaryota; kingdom Viridiplantae; phylum Streptophyta; class Magnoliopsida; order Ranunculales; family Papaveraceae; genus Papaver; species Papaver armeniacum. The sequence continues at coordinate 90,093 of JAJJWW010005753.1, read as the reverse complement.
AAGTGTTCGAGGAACTTGATCGAAAATTAATAAAAATCTGCACTTTCTTGAAGTGTTGTTGATGTGATACACAGCGGGAGTTTCTTGATTTTTGAAATTTGAATGTATCAATATGAGAGAGACAGAGAAATCGGTGTTGTTGGGTTTTGTACGACAGGGTTTTAGATTTATGGCATTGTGATTTTAGAATGATGAAGAAAGAATGAAGAAAAAGATTTGAAAGTCGTTTTAGGTTGATCAAAAGAAAGTGAGTGGTTCGAAATTGTGTGTTTATATATATAGACGTTATATTGATCGACGGATCCAGGAATTGTGAGTAAAATCGGCTATTGGGGGCCGTAGCCCGCTAGTATTCAGTTCTTTATTTTTGGCGGTATTGCCTCCTCATCCTTCTTTGTTGGCATTGCCTCCCACTTCTAGTACATAATTAAACTCCTAGTCTGCATCTTCCTAGTAGAAATCATGGTTTACCCTGCCAAAGAAATCATGGTCCTTTTCCCAGTGTGTCTAGAATCGTTCTATTAAAATTTATCTATTTGGACTAAAAACGTTGTCATCACTTAAAAATAATGTTACAATTTTCTTGTATAGGTAAAAATAGAAATAGATATTTTTCAAACTGTAAGTCGGATACATATTTTGACAATATCTATACAACAAATATACCCGCTGGCACTTTTAGGGGCGACCCCGAAAGAATTAGGGGCGACACCAAAAGACAAAAAAGGTCACCCAAACGTAAATCTAAGCTACCCCTTATCTTCGATTTTTCAAATGGCCAATATGCCCTTATATAATCGGTAGCCAACACCATAATCGGTAGGTAAACATTCAATCGGTAGGTTAAAATGAAACTATACCTACCGATTATTGTGTAGATACTTCGGCTAATAATCTCTTTTATAATCGGTAGGTTATCCAACTTGTAAGACTACCGATTATAAGGAGCCCCATATTCAACCTTGGCCAAATTCCATAGGTTTTGAGGGGTGCAGAGCCAACCATAACCACTTTGCTTGAGCTGTGGATGTAGCCATAATCGGAAGCCTAATAGGTTACATAAGCTACCGATTATAGGTTGCCCCAAATTTAGTTTTTTCTAAAATCCTTCACGTGATGAATTTTGAAATATACCATAATTGGTAGGGTATATAATTATATAACCCACCGATTATAACGAGCCCCAGATCCAACCTTTGCCATATTGCATAGGTTTTGAGTGTACATAGCCAGCCTTAACCACTTGGTTTGCGTTTTGGATGCAGCCATAATCGGGAGTTAAATATATTACCAACCCATCCGATTATGGGTTGCCCCAAAATGAGTTTTTTCTAAAATCATTCATGTGATGAATTTTGAAATATACCATAATCGGTAGAGTTAACAACTTAAAAACCTACCGATTGTAAGGAGCCCCAAATCGAATCCTTGCCAAATTCCATAGGTTTTGAGTGTACAGAGCCAGGCATAACCATGTGGTTCGTGATTTTTATGCGGCCATAATCGGAGTTCAATATATTACCGGCACCCTCCGATTATGGTGTTGTTTGGTTACGAGAAACCATAGTTGTTTTTTAGTATAATAATCGGACATTAACGAAACCACAAACCTCCAATTACGAATATTTGGTAGTAAATGCGCTCAATTACTTTCCGATTATGGTGTTGGTTGGTTACGAGAGAACAAATTTTTTTACTTATAACGATCGGAAGGAACATTACAAATAAACCTACCGATTATTGTTATTCGGAAGTGAAGGTGCACATTTACCTTCCGATTGTGGTGTTGTTTGGATACGAGAAGACAGTTTTCTTTACACATGATAATCGGAGAGAAAAGTATATTAGCAATCCTCCGATTCTGACCAAATATTTTGCACAATCCCGAGAATCGGTAGGTTAATAACGTATAACCCTACCGATTTCGACTAAAAAATGGAACATCCCCGAGAATCGGTAGGTTAATATATAAACTTATCTTCCGATTGTGTTCCAAAATTCAACACTTTCATGTCTCTTCATGTGATTAAACGCGAGTCATCGTTAAATGCATAAAATGTGTAAAATAACTATTCTTAATTCATAAACATAACGAAACAACTAATATTCCGACACAAACTTTGAAAACGACATAATCCAACATAAACAAAGTTATCCATAAAGTTAACGAAAAACATCGAACATGAACATCGAAAGTTTATTTGTTCCTTTTTGCTTTGATTTTGCGACCTTTACCACCTCTACGACTTGGACCAGCATCATCATTGGTTTCATCAACTTGAGTGCTCGATGACGCCCGAGTTCTTTTGTTCACCTTGGTTGTAGGATTCTTTTGCAATTTTTCCCCCGAACCGAGATGCATACTCCTCATTGTCAACGTTGTCAATCAACTGTTGGTGGTTTTTTATCTTCTCAATTGAAACAGGCTCTCCGGCCTTTATACAATCATGCACCATTTCGACAAACGCTTGAACTGTTAAATTGTTTTAAAACATAGCATACCATCAAAAACGGTTATTACTCTATTTTGATCACTAATATTAAACTAAATTAACAAAACAATACGTACCAATCTATCAAAACCCGCAGGCTTCTCTTTGAGGATACTCTTGTACGAAGGCGGCTTTGCTTTAAGATCACGGATTACACGAACATGAGAAACATTGCGGTACCAATCCATGTAGTTGGGAGCATTTTCAAAACCTTGGTTGGCTGCCCTTCCTTGGTTGATCAAGTAATGCGCCCTTCTATCCCAATGGAATTGACGGGATGGTGAACCCTTGTGAACCACCGTGATAGAATCTTTATCGGACTCGCAGTGCTCCGAACCAAAGTGAAATTGCCATGGATTTCCTCCTTTGGTATACCTTGTACAAAAAACCGTGTTGTCGCATCACCCTTGAGGCATTGTACATCACATATCCCGTGGGGTGCCACAACGGTCCAAAATAAAGTGCCAAATCGGGCCGACCCGCGATATGTCCGGTAGCTCGGTCTTCCTTGTATGGATCAAAGCATACGTCTTGGGCATTAAGTGAGTCCAAAATCTCCCTCAAACGAATCAACCGATGCTCCTTCGTCCTAGAATGGTTGTCATCGAAGACGTACTTTCTTCCTATAGGGTCACCTTTCTCCCACGCTAGGGTTTTCAATGGCCAATCCCAAGATAGGGAAGTGGACGTAGATCCAAGTCTATAATGTCATTTTTGCAAGTATTAGGAAATTGATTCTTCAATAGTATAAAAAAATAAAAAAATAACCAAGTATGTGGAGTTAATAAACAATACCCATGTGAGACTCACGTTCCCGCCACTTGGCTAATTCCAACCCTCGACGCCTTTCTCAACTCTTCCATCAACCACGCATGGCATGCCGTGCCCCAAGAGTACTCATGCACTTTATCGAGAGGATCCGGAAGTTGTAAAGGTTGGCGTCGACCCGATTGCCACCGGTATTGGGGAAAATGACACATCCCAATACACATAGGAGATATGCGGTGGCCGCGTGGTTGACTTGCTCGTCCGTTAAAGTTCCTTTCTCTTCTTTTTCCTTGTTTCCCTTGAACATATCCATCAGTAGTACCCATGTTGAACTGTCTAGTTCTATACTTCATGCATCTTTTGAACTCGATTGTTGATGTTTCTTCATCCCAACCCAAACACTTCTTAGTCGGATCATAAAGATTCCTCCATTCCAACCGCTTAGTGAACTCCGGCCCTAACACCCTTGCCATGGGCGGGGAGTTTAAGAATCTCGCTCAACATCATCGGGGTTATCGTCATCTCCCCAAACGGCATATGGAAGGTGTCGGTCTCGGGATAAAGTCTCTCCACAAACGCCTATATAGCCACCGGTCATGTTCTAACATTGAGTTCTCCGCGAGCATTGGCCAACCCTGAATTCGCAATAATGATCTTGAACCTTTCACATTCATCCTCCAAAGGCCAATCTAGCATTTTTGTTGGTGCGTCGGTCGCTTTGAGTAAACGAACCGCATCGGAATGATACTATTAAACACATGACAAGTTAAAAAATAAAATTAGAATAACCTAAAACTACAACCCTTAAAAGTATTACGAGAGAAAAACATAATAAGTTAATAAAATGGATACGATCATTACCTCGGTTTCATATATTTCTCTCGGCCCAGGATTCTTTGTATCCAAATAACAATTGTCCTCCATCCTCCCAGGAGGCCCAAGGATTACACCTTCGGAATATCCTTCACCTTGATTCATCTCGACAAGGTGTTTCGCTTTCTTTCGAGGAGGATTTTTCTTTTCGGCTTGTCCTACTTCTTCTACTTGTTCAATTTCTGGTTGTGATGGTGGAGCACTTGGTTGAACACCTTCTTGGATTGGTTGTGATAGAAAGGCACTTGGTTGAACAGCTTCTTGGATTGGTTGTGATTGAGAGGCACTTGGTTGAACACCTTCTTGGATTGGTTGTGATAGAGAGGCACTTGGTTGAACACCGATTGAACCGGTTTTGATTGAGGGGCACTAGGTTGAACAGCTTCTTGGCTTGCTTGTTGAGTTCCAACTTGACCACTTGAAGCGGCGTTAGCGATCCTAGCTCTCCTTGCACTAGGCAGTCGTTACGCGCCTATCCTTCCTTGCACTAGCTGAGACAATTGAATCTTGGATGTTTTTACCTCGCCTATCCCTAAACAACAAAAAAAAGTATAACAGGTTATGAACTAAATATTCGGTTGGTTGATTTAACAAATTGCCTCCGATTATTCACAATCGTAAGTATCGGTTCACCTAAAGCTACCGAATACGTATAATCGGAAACAAAATAAACTTTTTGGTGTTCGAATATGTTTATCTACACACAATAATCGGAATCTAAAGTTCAACATAACCCTCCGAATTCCACACAATCGGAAGCCTAACAAAACTAATGTCTCCCAAATATCGTCTCTTTGTATCCAGAAACAAATCAAGTTGTTAGCCTAAACAATCGGAAAAGATATTACGAATATATCACCCGATTATTGCGTCTCTAATACTTGTTCTTCCCTAGTATATTCGGAAGGAAAAATCACAATTAGCTTCCCATTATGATCGATTTAGGCTTCAGTAATGAAAAACGTTATATAATCGGTAGGATACCAAAATTTTTAACACCCGAATATGACAAATTTTCTCGTGAAATGAAGAGTTCGACCACAATCGGAAGTTTATAACAATACCTAACCTTACCGATTTCGGTAATAACCGAAAACCCTAAAAAAAATAAACATGGATTCGTCCAATTGAAGCAATATAAACCAAATTAATGGTAGAATCTTACCTAATCGGCGCCATTTGAAGTTGCCTGAGAGTTTGGCTATCAGTATCGCCTACTTCATCGTCTTCGTGTTTTTCGGGTTCGAGAGTTAAAACCTCTTTATTACGGGCATGCAATCCAATATTCGGATCCTCACCGCGCATTACGTTTTTGGTTCGAGCTTTCTTACGTTCCGTTTCTTTCATCTTTATAGAGAATAATCGACGATGATTCGATTCGACGATGAACGATGTATAGCGAGGAGAGGGGAGAGTTTTCCTCTCTGCAATCGGAAGGAAAGAGGAGAAGAGGATTTGAAGTTGAAGTTGAAAAGAAAATGAAATGAATTTGAATTTAGGTCGACTTTGGTTTTATCTCAAACGGTTATTAATCGGTAGGTAATACCACCTAATTATCTACCGATGTTGAGTAGCCCAAAATCGGTAGAGTGGGTTACTTATAACCCACCGATTATTGGAAGCCCCAAATTGAGCATTGGCCAAATTCCCTAGGTTTTGAGGGTGCAGAGCCGACCATAACCATGTGGTTCGTGATTTGGATGTAGCCATAATCGTAAGCCAAATAGGTTACCCAACCTCCCGATTATAGGTTGCCCCAAAATGAGTTTTTCTAAAATCCTTCATTGTAGGAAATTTGAAATCTACCATAATCGGTAGTCTACTCAACTTAATAAACTACCGATTGTAAGGATCCCCAGATCGAACCCTTGCCAAAATCCATAGGTTAAGAGGGTACAAAGCCGGGCCTAACCATGTGGTTCGTGATTTGGATGTAGCCATAATCGTACGGAAGATAGGTTCCAAAACCTCCGATTATAGGTTGCCCCTAAATGAGTTTTTTCTAAAATCCTTATTTCCACACCAGCTAAAATTGAACCCGTATTTGAAGTCACTCATTTTATTGAATCGAAAAAACATACATGTAGTTGAAATAAAATAGAAGTAAAACACATAAAATTGTTCAATACATCGCCTAGGGATTCTCTATGAGTTTAATTATATTGGGCGAATTGCCATTCAACTTCCTCCAAGAGAGTGTAGCAGTCCTCGTGCGGAAACTCATGACCGTACCTTAATTCGTATTGGCTCAGACCCAAAGTATCTTGGGAAAACAATTTTTTAAATAAGTTAGCGTTGTTGAATAATCATAACCAAATAAATAATTTTTGATGAGGGCCTATTGATTCACAAACTTACTCTACTCATTCGGTCTTCGTTTGGCATAGCGTCCTTACGAGCTTTCAATTCGTTTCTCAGCAGTACGCATTCATTGTATAAATATGCGTACCTTTCCCTTATTTGCGGGAGCGTCCTCCTATAACGATTTCCGCTTAGTGCTTTAAAAACCTTAAACACCCGTTTCCACCAAGCATTGGTGTTTTGATCATGCCCAAAGTAAGGCCCTCTTGTTGGGTCTTCGTTCTTTGAGTCACCCATTGCGCTTCCTCAACGGAGTGCTTTGTGAGAGTGGTGTGTGCTACGACAAAGCAACATCTTCTAGATTATTGAACGGAGTTGGAGCCATTTTTAGTGTTCCAAAGTGATGGGTAACGATTTAGGAAGATTGAAAGTGATGGGTGAATAAGTTTGGTAGAGATAGGTCTCTATTTATAGCAAAAAAGTACCCAACGGCTAGTTTTTTTAAAAAAAACGGTTACTTCAAAATAATCGGAGGTTTGTCAATATGTATTATCTATCGATTGTGTTTGGTTTTTTAGGCACGGCTTTCTTACTTTGAACGAACTAGCCGTTGGAGTATAATCGGTAGTTAGATCAACAATTAAAACTTCCGATTTTCATAAATATTTTGAAATTCATAACAATATCACCTACATTTTTGCAGGTAGTTGGAGTATAATCGGTAGCTAATACACTTACGATTATACAGTTGCCCCAAATTTAGTTTTTGCATAAATGACATTTTTTTCGAATTTGGGAAGTAGAATAATCGGTAGTGAATAAGACTTCCGATTATAAAGTTGCCCCAAATTTCTTTCTTGGCGAAATCACCAATTTTGGGAATTTAGGATCTACTATAATCGGTAGTCTCGTGAGGTTATGTTCCTTCCGATTGTTATAGAAGCCAGATGCGTGTTTGCCACAAAATCGATAATAATCGGTAGTATAACATAGTTACTAAGCTTCCGATTTAGTTATAATAATCGGGCACTAAATATCTTCCGATTGTGTAAGGGCATTAACGTATTCTCCGCGTTTTTGGACATCCCTTAACGGTGTATATGGGTTGGGAATAAAAAAGTCGCCCCTAATTCTTTCGGGGTCGCCCCTAAAAGTGCCAGGCAAATATAAGCACCACTGTAAAATTTAGTTTTCCAAATTCTCAATCTTCCTACTATCGGTTTAGCTCAATTTTATAGAAATTTCATTTTCCAAAATAAACCCCTAAAATGAATACGCATTGGATGATATTTTATTTTGCCAAATGAATTTTCTTTTATGGTGTTACATTTCCGGTGATGGATTTTTTCTTATGGCCGTTCATTTTTTTTTAATGTTAAATCCTTTTTTATTAAAGTTCATTTTCTCTAATGAACTTCACTTTTCCATGGAAAGATTTTTCTTCGGTTGTAGTACATTTCTGAGAATGAACTCAATTCTCTTCTAAAACAAATTTTATTTTATTTTATAATTCATTTTCTGGAGTAAACTATCTATGGGATAGTTCATTATTTAGGGTGAACTATCTTTTATGACAACTCATTGTATTACATGATTAACATTATTTGATCTAATTTGTTTAATAATCGGTTAGTGACCTTACCCTGATTCTTCAGCATTATAAATCTTATGAGGACTTTGTTAAATTTTAAGAGAAATCTTGTTGAAGAGATGATTAAGAAAGAGTTTGGAGTTTAAACTTAATTATAAAACATATCGATTTTTCGCTAGAACGTTCTCATTCATTACTACTTTCAATAATGGTAAAATAAATATATAAATGTTGTAGATAATCTAAAGTTAATATAAAGATAAATAGAGAGAAGAATAAAGGAAACTCTTACTTGATGGATACATCTTTCATACAAAGATAATGTCTCTATCTATAAGCTAAACAGAGAGAGTGGGGGATTCATTGCATTATGTTGCCAATGCATACCTGCATCTATAATACAAAACAAAAGGGATTTTTGAGCTTGGACGGTCAGATAACATTTTGAGAGACAGACGTTGCATCCAACCATCTCAGTCTCATCCCAGCCAAATACATCAAACCGATGTAAGAGTTTTAAAATTATAAATATACATTGATTAAAATTCCTCATCATTATGATCAAACATTAAATGTGACAAAAAATAAATAAATAAAGACCATCATTTATATTTCTTGGAGTTAAACACATGTATAGTTAATGTTATTGTCAGTAATAAATTAGCCGTCTTTTGTCAAATTATAAAAAAATAACAACATTAGAATCTTTATCGACATAAGAAAAAGAAATATTTTTCATTTGGGAACCATTTAAATATGATAAGGTACCATCAAGAGAATATTTGAACAATAATGTGTATGCATATTAATTCTAATAGAGTCTAATGTCGAGCAAGTGTATAAACTAACTGTACTTCTGGGAAACTTTTGAGGAACTTTTGGGTGTTATAATTACCGTGTACGCATCTATAGTACATGAGTTCATATTAAACCCAAAGGGGTTTGTTAGTACTAAAATTTTAAACCTTGCCAAGTTCCAGATTTCACCTATTTTATAATATCACAATTGATGCGAGTAAAAAATTATTTAAATTCTATGTAGTAAATAAGAATGTCCTTATCAAAACTACAATTAGGGTCTTCAAACAGAGGAGGAAACATATGGTAGTTTTTTTCCTGAAAGTGCACCACCGATAATTTAGAAGACTCGGGTAATTAATGTAAAAAATACTTATACATTTATCACATATTAGATTAAGGTAGTTCCAAATTTATAATTATTTGGATGACAAATATGTAAGATTTTCACAACTACAAGTTCTCATGGGTCAAAATAAATCTTATCATAGTTTATAGTATTTATTTAAATCATTAAGACCAAAAATTATATCGTCTCATGCCGTGCCGTTACGGCACGGGTTATTTCTAGTACCAAACGTATGTGAAAAAACGGGGGGTATCACAACCACACCCAATAATTCGTTCGAAAATATGTATGGACTAAACTCCAAATTAATTCCGAGAGAATTAACTTAAAAGCGATACTCAATCAAGAATTATATCAAAGAGTTTATATCTATTTCTCAATACAATCAGCAAATCAAACATATAGAAATTTGAGAGCCTGATTGATATGAGAAATAACTTGGACGGTACCAAAGTCCAATGCCCAAGTGTCAATCAAGTTATATCCAACAAACAAGGTTGGATTTATCAACTAATTGAACAACACACAACCTGTGATATTTCAATTATATAAAAATATAATACGGAAAAGAAATAACATAGACACCAGAAATTTTGTTAACGAGGAAACCACAAATGATGAAAAAACTCGGGACCTAGTCCAGATCGAACACCACACTGTATTAAGCCGCTATAGACTCTAGCCTACTACAAGTTAACTTCGGACTGGAATGTAGTTGAGCCCTAACCAAGTCTCACACCGATTAAGGTAAAGTCGCGTTCCTCACGCCTCTAGAACCACACCGGATTCCGCGCGCTTGATTCCCTTAGATGATCTCACCCACAACTAAGAGTTGCTACGACCCAAAGTCGAAGACTTATAAACAAATCTGTCTCCCACAAATCTGTCTATTCTTTATTTTGTTTTTGTTCCGTCTTATGATAAAATCAAGGTGAACAGGAACCAACTAACAATCCGGTCTTATACTCCCGAAGAGCATCCTAGAAAATTTTAGTCACCTCACAATAACCCAACTGATTAACAGGAAAAGTTATTGTAGAATCACAAGAGTTTGAGACGAAGAACTTTTGTGATTCCTTTTTATATGTTATCAATCGGAGATAAATCTCGAGTAAATCTTAGAGAAGATAAAACTCAATACGATAGAACAAGTAAGATCATAATACGAAAATACAGAGAAAAAAGTTGGATTTGGCATCACGAATCCCAATGAAGTCTTCAAGTCGTTAACCAAATAATGGTTTTAGAAAAACCTAGGTTAAAAGGAGAATCAACTCTAGTTTGCAACTAGGAACATATAAAATTGCGGGGATTAGGTTTTCCAGTTGCTAGAGTTCTCCCTTATATAGCCTTTCAAATCAGGGTTGCTTACAATCAAAGCTAAGATAGCTTAGTAACAAAGAATTCAGTATTCACAGTTAGATGAACTCCTGATTTAAGATTCAAGCTAAGTCTCCTAAGAAATAAAGCAATCAATCTCCACCGTTAGATGGTCTTAGCTTGTTATACAAAAATAAAATGTACTTATATATAGATATGGGTTACCGTACCTAAACGTGTATATTGAGTTGGCTCAATGACAGTTAACCGAAGTTAGCCATATGAACTCTTTTGTCTTAGACGTATTCATCTAACACTTCTAGATCAAATATGATGATCAATCAATCATGAAATATAATCAAATGAATCTAATTGTGTTTCAAATATATTTGTTCAATTATTCACTATCTCATAGAAAAATATATATGAACACAAACTGAATCGAAATCGGTTTGATTCGTAGTCGTACAAAGTACTTATACAAGAATCAATTCATGAACATTCACGGTTTGCAAAGAATGCATTCCTCAAATCATAAAAGTTTTAGTTCATGAGTATGAGAATCATACATGACCGATTCTAGAGCTTCACCATTGTGTTCGCCAACCAGGTACGCGAACAGCAGCTCCGAACCTTGGCCTAGACAAGCCGTTCGCATACTAGGTACGTAAACAAGAGTTCCTGACCTTAATCATCACAATAAAGTTCGCATACTAGGTATGCATACCGTGTTGTATCCAAACATGGGTAATTGTTCTAAACTCTCATTTCAATCATTGAAACATCCTTAGAAGAAGACAATGGTAGTCTCACACGTACCATTAGCTTCAAGTACTTTTCAAGTGATCGAATGATCAATACGAAACTTCTCAAGCTAACATCAAATGGTTGTCTAACACAAATCATATAAGATGTTCAAGGTAATTTTTCACATGATCATTTTTTGACTTAATATTTAGTTTCCAGCAAATAAATTGTTTCCAACTAAACTCGTCAAGAATATGATGAACATAGATAAAGCAAAAATCTTCCAACACATATTTCAAGAAATAGATAAGCGAGATAAACTCAGCTCGAAATATCAAATGTGTATAATGTAAAATTCTATATATTTATGCGACTTAGTCTCATTATAAGATATAATATAATAAACTTCTGAGTGATAGATAAGTTTTAGTCTCCGCATAATGTTTTATTGATGAAGTTCATTTAAGCTCCTTAGCGGATCTTCGTCTTCATTAGTGAACGCCGTGGAGTCTAAAACTCAACTACACATTCTATCCTAATCCGAGACATAGCTATAAGTATACTAGAAATTAAGTATATATTTTTGATCACCCAAACTTGAGAACAATCTTGAGATAGCAACGCTTATGAGTTCGAACGAGCAGTGCTCTAACAATCTCTCTTTGTCAATTTTAGTGACAAAACTATCAATACATATGGATTACAAAATAAATAAACTTTGTAGCTTCTCATCCATCATGCTTGATTTCCTTGGCTCTTCAACATTCCCTGAATTCTTCGTTACTCCAAGTACTTCAGCGATTCTGAACGTGTTCAACTCAGCATCATTGATGTTGAAGATCCGTAGCCATAACAATAAGAAAACAAATGTTCTCAATCATTGTTATACAGTGTCATAGTATTATTATAGATAATCAAAGTCCAACTGTATCACAACTTTGAAATAATATTATGGTGATACGCATTACTCCCCTTTAGTGAATACTTCATCTTACAATGAAAACCACTCCCCCTTACATAATGATCCGTAAACCGTATATATGTAGTGTGAACTACCAAATGATTCTCCCCCTTTTTGTCAATATAAATTGGCAAAGGTACGAAAACTACAGGATCATAATGAAACTTTCAAAAAGATACTTCATGACTAAAAAGGAACATATCAACTTGGTTTTCGATGATTTCACATAGTCAAAACTTAGTGTATCCATAAAGGAGTTTATAAAGATACAAGATAACTCCTACAATATTCCACAGCCACACTCCCCACAAAGATATGGCAATTAAGCACAAGTTCAATTAAGAACTCCCCCCCATTTGATGTCATTCCCAAGAGAACAACATGAGCGACCTTACTTTTACAAGAAATAAGGGTTTTTTTGGGCATTAACAAATCACATGGATTTGTATCCAGTAAACTCGAATAAATTAACGACAAGAAGACCTTAATGATTAATTTAATCGGAAACACTCAACATAAGAAAACTTACGGAGTCATACAGTACTTTCACATAAAAGTGGATCATGGAAAGATCAATACTGCGGAATTTTTCAAAAATTCATTCTATCTTTCATCCATATTTTCTTAAAGACATAATAGACTTAACTTTTGAGCATATATGAGATAAGCACAGTTCACGAACGTAAACACATATATATCTGCAATATATGAAATCAAAAATATTAAATACTGCAAAAATCATCTTCCAAATAACTTTAGAATTTAAATAAATAAATCTAAAAACATTGCAAGATGAAAATTGTTGAAATAGCTATGTGTAATCACAATTAATGCTATTTCAAATCAGATGACATCTGTTAGAGCATAACTCGGTTGAACCTACCAAGCGTTGGTATGTCAAGTTTGGTTGTCATATTTTAGTGAGCCAAAACTCATTTAAGAGTCGCTTGATTTAAATGTACTAGAGTCAACTTCGTATAGGTTAGCTTGAAAGTATTAGGGTGAGACATTACAAGTATTGCGAAGACTTGAAGAAGCAAAGAAGTACGGAGCTACAACCACAACATCATCCTTCCACTTGAGGTTAGTGATATTTGACTTGAACTGTTTCATTCCCTAACGTATCTTTCAAGTCGTGCATATTGAAAACATAAAACTGCGAAGCATGAACACTCTAGATAGACATAGTATTAAGGAATACAATATGAAGTTTCTTGCTTCACCATTAAACTTTGTATATAAGACATCGACATAATCGTATGAATTCTATTGTGATTATGTATGGGTATGAGGTGAGGATTTCATCCTAGGGAACAATGTTTACATGTGTCCTAAGGAAGTAAGTTCACGATATGTGTTGTGAACCGAAAACAAAATCGCCAGGCGTTATTGGGGCTGTTCTTCACTGCATATCTTATGAACGACCAATATGTGTGATTAGTATAACCGCTCATGACTTGTTTGTGTTCTTGGTAAAACTATTCATATGAGGCCTGACTTATGTATTGGTATGACTTTTATTAGTGAAACCGATCTTAAGTAATCACCTGGGGTATGATGGGGTTGTGAGTGTCTGAACTTATTACTGGGAGAAGGGGAACCGATCCTAGTAAGAGGTGCAGTGCATCACAAGGGGAACCGATCCTTGTATGAGGTGCAACAAGGTTTATGGAAGAAAGGGTAACCGATCCTATGAACATGTGCAACACGTTTTTGGGAAGGGGGGACCGATCCTATGGACATGTGCAATGCATACAAGTTAGATACCAAATATATGTGGGGAACCGATCCTAGTACCTAGTCAACCGTATCTTTGGTAAGCTAGTGTAACTATGCACAATACTCACATGAAGGTTGAACCGAAACTTGTTTTGGTAGAACCGTAAACCCATGAGTTGTGATTGAGTGTTACTTGATCAATCAAGTAGTTCTTGAAATTGAGATGAACCAATTCTAAACTTTTTAGAAGCGTGGTAAATCGGTTTCAAGTGAGCAAGTATGAAAAAGAACTTGCAAGAGTAAGATGTCGACACACTTTGAATACGATTGCATTAATGCTTATTCTATATTGTTCAAAGATATTCCTTAACGGCTAAGAAGGAAGTAAATCCCAAGATCGAATTTAAATAAGTTAAGAATCTTTTTAATTAAGGGTTTTTAATTATATATGGAAAATAAGAATTAGTAATGTGCATTTGTTAATTAAAGATTTTCCAAGGAGATTTCGATCATTATTTTTGGACAGTGCATTCACAGGAATTATGAAAACCAAATTTGGTGGAGTAATGAAAAATATCTTGAGTATATTTTCGGTTTTGGAAATTCCTTGGTGTCCAAACTTCCTTGTCTACAAATACTTTGAGTTTGCATTTCTAGCAAACTAATCCTGCGTAACATAGACTTCCTCTTTTGTCTTTGTTACTGGTGAAGCCGCCTATCGGAGAGGAGAGTAATATAATTAGGTGAAATCTCTTACGGTCGCTCAATTTAAAGTCTTCTTTGGGATTGAGAAGCTCTAGCGCGACCCGTTGGTGGGAAACTAGATATTGCGGTTTATCTTTAGTTTTCGTATTGATTTGATTGACTAACGGTGGTTGAACTTTGATTGCACCTAGTTTTTTTATGCTTGAGAATCTTCTCTTCTGATATAAGATTCACTCAAACTAGTTCAAGGTTTCGACAGGGATCTTTAGACTGTTGTTAGATCTAAAGACGATCTTGTGATAATCCATTGTTAACAGACTCCATTCTGTGTGTGATTGATCACAAGAGATTCAAGTAATTGTGTGCAGGTGTTTATTGTATCTAAGAAGATTTGAAGACAAAGAAGATATTGAAGATTTCTGACTTGGTTTTTATAATCTTTGGTGTGCACAATACTTGTTTGGGAAAAAGAGGATTCAATTAATAATCGGTTTATCCTTGTGGTAGATTGGATTGATTAATTGAGGAAGATCGGCATCAATACGTTTCCTTGTGATTAAAGGTATTGATTGGCTTAATCTTAACAATTTCCTTTGGGTGATTGAACATAAGATAGATCTTGGAACCTGGCAAAGGAATTTATGTTAAGATAAACAAGGGAACCTTTGCGCAACTCATATCACTTGGTTGAAGAGAGTTGATATCAAACAAATTTGTTGTTCCTTTACTGTTTGGAATACGAACCAAAGGAATTGGTCCAAGTACGTGACTTGTTTACAGGTTGGAGGCGTGGGAATACATACGGAACTAGGTGAACTATAGGTTTAGTTGCTTGGTCTCAACTATACGAAGTTGGTTTATTTTGTATAGCGGCTTAATCCTAAGAGTATTCAATTCTGGACTAGGTCCCGGGGTTTTTCTGCATTTGCGGTTTCCTCGTTAACAAAATCTTGCTGTGTCATTTACTTTATATTTCCGCATTATAATTGTTTTATTATAATTAAGGTAAATTTCACAAACGTTAATTCCTATTTACTTGATACGTGAATCCTATAGAGTTTGGTTAACTCCGAACCTTTGTATCAAGTAAACAAACTTTGTTGTCGTATTGTCTGGATCTCGTATCCATAGACGATCACACAAAGTGTGAACCGATTTGTTGTATTGTCTCGACTCAGTCCATAGACAATTACTTTCGGGCAAAGGACTTATAGGAAGGAAAAGTAATAGCTTGAGGTATATTTGGGGTACCCTCACCTTTTCAATTGGTATTAGAGCAGGCAAACACGAAAAGATCTAACAATCTGTGTTTGGTGCGATCCATCCTATAAGAATGAACTCGAGTTCTCACGAATCGACTTCAATTAACGTACCACCAAGATTTGACGGAACAAACTATCTACGGTGGAAATCTACTATGCGATCTTTTCTTCAATCACGAGAGTTTAATACTTGGCTATTAGTCATCGATGGTTATATTCTTCCAAAGATAGAAAATTCGGATATTGAGCTTAAACGCCTAGTAGATTTTTCGAACGAAGAAAAGGCACTAGCTAAGCAGAATTCAGATGGTTTGAATGCTATAATACATGCTGTAAGCCATGATTTACAACATCATGTATCAACATGTCAAACTTCGAAAGAAGCTTGGGATAATCTTCAAATCGTGTTCGAAGGAAACACATCAGAAAAGGAAGCTAGACTTCAAACTCTTACATATGATTAGGAAAACCTCCGAATGGATGACAACGACACTTTTAAAGAGTTTCATCTTAAACTCTCTGAGATAGTTAATGCCTCTTTCTCGCTAGGAAAGACTATTTCTGAAAAAGATATAGTGTGCAAAATTCTCAGATCGTTGCCTCCAAGATACGATTCTAAGAATCATGCAATCATAGAAGCAAATGATCTCTCTACTCTCTCACGAAGCACACTCGTTGGAAAGTTAAAGATCTTCGATCATGAATCACAGTCTATTCAAAATAAATGAATTGCTTTTAAAGCTGAAAAAATTCCTAAAGTTCTAATGGAAAGGAATAGATAGTTGGATGACTCGGATAAACAAATTTCAGGAAACTCTGATGATAAAATCGAGGAATCATTATCTTTGATTACTAGACAGTTTCGAGATATCATAAGGTCAATAAATAAGAGATTCATAAAGGATACTCACTAATCTTCTCGACCACATGATCGAGTTCATGTCAAAAAGGAACATGAAGAAGATGATGAATATCAGACGCAATGCTTCAAGTGTAAAGGGTTTGGTTATATTGCTAAAGACTGTCACAATCGTAAGAAGTACACTGGAAGTAAGGCATTGGTTGTAACTCATGATGATACCTCAGATTCATACGATTCCGAAGAAGAGGAAACAGCTAATATAGCACTAGTTGTGAATCTTATTTCTTCCTCCTCCATTAGTGATTTACCCATTCTAAGAATGGACATGTCTTCCGATGTTATTAAATCACCTAATGGTAAAGGGAAGGATAAGATAAGGTGCAAAAAACTGTCTCAAGAACAAAACGCTAAGAGTTGCGTAGACAACCAAAGTCAAGATACGTCGCTAGTTCGAGGTAACAAAAGGAGAATTTCTCATATGATTCTAGATCAAGAACACTCGGGTTGTTCAAAGTTCCATAATGAGAGAAAATCTCATACTAATACCACAGTCGGTATTAGAATTCTTTCCTCACCATGTGTGCCATATTCGA
The DNA here is from genome assembly GCA_023531295.1 of Papaver armeniacum. Taxonomy (NCBI): domain Eukaryota; kingdom Viridiplantae; phylum Streptophyta; class Magnoliopsida; order Ranunculales; family Papaveraceae; genus Papaver; species Papaver armeniacum. The sequence continues at coordinate 72,752 of JAJJWW010005753.1, read as the reverse complement.
GTGAGGAAGAAGAAATCAAGGCACCTTTTGTGTAGATTATGGAAATAAAATCTAGTAATTGAAAATATTTGATATATTTGTATATGTAGATATATTATATTTTCGGAAATATGATAAATATAAAGAGATCCTTTTTGTTTTGTGATCTTTCCTTGTCCGAACCATGAGTTTGGATCAAACATCTTTGTATGAAAAGATGATAGATCAGAATGATCATCCTAAGAATAAGTCAGGGGCTTCTCTTGAGATTAGGGGTAAAATAAAAAAGGGAGATTGGCTTAGCAAGAAGGAGAGAGAGAATACGCTGAAGAAAGATCAGTGTATTGAAGCATTGACACTCTTTTGTGTTCAATCAAAGACAGAACTACATGCTCTTGCAGAATCCTTTACGAAAATTTCTCACCTGCAAGAGGTTCTGGTTAAGCAACAAGGTTTTCTACTTGAAGAAATTCACAAGCTGAAGAATGAAAATAGAAACCTTCCTTCATGTGGTGTTGATATGAAGGACTGAGTTGTATTAGAAAATTAGACATCAATTTTTGATTGCCTTCATTGATTGTATAATCTATTGAATAAAACTATTATGAATACAGTTATTTGATTTATAATTTTTCTAGTCATAGTTTTTGATTTACATAGACGGTACTTTAATGCTTTATTTTATTTGTTATGTATGTGTATGAGATGTTTCATTTCGGTTTTATTACCTTGATATTCGATCTCATAATATGTTGTGAACCCTTATGGTTTGGGTGACTTTTTGATTTAGCAGGATTAAGTTCTAGCCGATGTTGGTAGGCTTTATCAAAGAATCATGAGGGGTTCCTGTAGAAACAATATGTTAAAATGTCACAATATGTTGAATCGGTTTTGGTTTAGCATAAAAGCATATGTGTTTCGACGGTTTTCAACTTTTGCTTACAATTGTTAAAACCGATTTTCAACCTTTCTCTGGTAAAGGTTGGTTATTGTTATTCTTTTGTTTTTGGCATGAGAATGACAACATAATGGTATTTCGATATCAATTCTCCCGAAAGAAGAAAACGATGCGATCATATTTGGAGAAGTTGGATGCGAAATTGAGGTAACAATCTTGTTAGTTAATTGTTTTTCTGTTTTAAGAAAAGCCTATTTGTATTTGATATATATATTGCTTTTGCTTAAATGAAATAGTTGGTACAATTGATTTGTTTATTCCATTATGTATGTGTGGATGTTTGTGTGATTCAATTGTTTCCGGTTAAGTAAAACTATTGTTATCTTGCTTTTTTGTGTGATATCAATCGTTTAGGCTTACAAAATTTGGTGCAATTGCGGTGCTTTAATGTTTATGTTAATTCAATTGCTTCCAGTTAAGTAAAACAATTGTTATTTTGCTTTATTGTGTAGTATCAATTGTTTAGGCTTACAAAATTTCGGTGCAATTGTGAAACCTTGATATATATGTTGTTTCGATTGTATCCGGTTGAGGTGAATAATTATGCAAGTTGATTTATTGGTTTGTATGAATTATTTATGGCTTAACGAATGAATATGTTGACGGGGCGAGTTTTTTAGTCCAATTCGATTCCGGATAAGATAAACTAAGTTAATTCTGATCTTAGTTAGACTTATCAAAGTGGAGGTTTCGGTTATTCAAGTCTAGCCGAAAGCCTAAACAAGGAAATGCTAGTTAACTAACCTAGTATTTGGCTTGTTTGAAATCTAAAGGTCTAAGTTATATGGATAATTAGAACTCCGATGAGAAAAAATGGAGTTTATCTTTGTTTTGGTCTTATCGAATGAAGCGGTTGTATTTATACAATCGATTTAGCAAAGGAACTAAGTTGCTTAGTTGATTTTTGGTTTGCTAAACTAGTTGAGAAAATTTCTTCGGGCAATTATTTCCATGATAACATATCAAAACGTAATTACTTTGTAGTTTCGGTTTTGATATTGGTTATCAAAAATGGTATGTGGAACCCTCGTGCTTGACTCAACAGGTTGCAAGTCTATTTTGAGATTTGTAAGATCCTTTTCGTGTTGTCCATTATTTTTTCGTTTCTTTGTCATTTTTGTGACAAAAATAGGGAGAAATATATGGAGTAAACAAGTGATGCTGGTATCAATTTAATGGTTGATTGGTGTCACTAGGAAAGAGGACAATGGTGCTTGAACGTTTATCTAACGAATGAGAAAAAGCACAGACTAAGGGGGAGTAACATATCATATGATTGGGATAACAAAGACGTGCGGATTGAAAATCTACCTATCTCACCTTTAGGGGGAGTATGAGCTTTGTTATTATAATGTCAACAACCGCATTTTAAGGATTGAATTAATCCAGGTTATGTGTTGTTGAATTCGGGAATCAAGCGTATGCGTAATGAATTATTGTAATTTGTTTATCCATATGATTATAAGAGTTTTGTCACTGAAATTGACAAAGGGGGAGATTGTTAGAGCATAGCTCGGTTGAACCCACCAAGCGTTGGTATGTTAAGTTTGGTTGTCATATTTTAGTGAACCAAAACTCATTTAAAAGTCGCTTGATTTAAATGTACTAGAGTCAACTTCGTATAGGTTAGCTTGAAAGTATTAGGGTGAGACATTACAAGTATTGCGAAGACTTGAAGAAGCGAAGAAGTACGGAGCTACAACCACAACATCATCCTTCCACTTGAGGTTAGTGATATTTGACTTGAACTGTTTCATTCCCTAATGTATCTTTCAAGTCGTGCATATTGAAGACATAAAACTGCGAAGCATGAACACTCTAGATAGACATAGTATTAAGGAATACAATATGAAGTTTCTTGCTTAACCATTAAACTTTGTATATAAGACATCGACATAATCGTATAAATGCTATTGTGATTATGTATGGGTATGAGGTGAGGATTTCATCCTAGGGAACAATGTTTACATGTGTTCTAAGGAAGTAAGTTCATGATATGTGTTGTGAACCGAAAAGAAAATCGCTAGGCGTTATTGGGGTTGTTCTTCACTGCATATCTTATGAACGACCAATATGTGTGATTAGTATAACCTCTCATGACTTGTTTGTGTTCTTGGTAAAACTATTCACATGAGGCCTGACTTATGTATTGGTATGACTTTTATTAGGAAACCGATCTTAAGTAATCACCTGGGATATGATCGGGTTGTGATTGTCTGAACTTATTATTGGGAGAAGGGGACCCGATCCTAGTAAGAGGTGTAGTGCATCATAAGGGGAACCGATCCTTGTATGAGGTGCATCAAGGTTTATGGAAGAAAGGGGAACCGATCCTATGAACATGTGCAACACGTTTTTGGGAAGGGGGAACCGATCATATGGACATGTGCAGTGCATACAAGTTAGATACCAAATATATGTGGGGAACCGATCCTAGTACCTAGTCAGCCATATCTTTGGTAAGCTAGTGTAACTATTCACAAGTACTCACATGGAGGTAGAACCGAAACTTGTTTTGGTAGAACCGTAAACCTATGAGTTGTGATTGAGTATTGCTTGATCAATCACGTAGTTCTTGAAAGTCATATAAACCAATTCTAAACTTTTTTAGAAGCGTGGTAAATCAGTTTCAAGTGAGCAAGTATGAAAAAGGACTTGCAAGAGTAAGATGTCGACACACTTTGAACACGGTGCATTAATGCTTATTCTATATTGTTCAAAGGTATTCCTTAACGGCTAAGAAGGAAGTAAATCCCAAGATCGAATTTAAATAAGTTAAGAATCTTTTTAATTAAGGGTTTTAATTATATATGGAAAATAAGAATTAGTAATGTGCATTTGCTAATTAAATATTTTCCAAGGTGTTTATGGGTGAAAACTATTCCTGCAGAATTTGGTAATTTGGGGTGTGGGTGAGGAATAAATCTAAACCTTAAACAAATGCACTGCGCGGTGAGTGCTTGTAGATTCGAGAGATCAATCTGTGCAAGTCCGGCCTAAACCAAGAAATGGCCGTTCCAGACTTGTTTCGGTCACAAAGTGAAGGAGATGGGGTTGATCTTAGGGAGGGAAGCGAATAAGGTGTTGAGATTGTGAAGATGTAGGCTTGCTTATGACTTGCAACAGGAAAGTGAACAAGCTTACGATTGGTGTAAGCAGGCTCTGGTGTTTTCTTGTTGTTTTCCTCTCTTTTTCTCCGTTGTTTGGTGATGAGTGCCAAATAGTGCATATTTATACATCTATTTATTGGCATTTTACTCATCTTTTGCGCTTATAAATCAGATATTATTCCATATTCTGAGTTTTCCTTGTTTTCAAGAATAAATATTTGTATTAATTAAATTTGTGTTTTTAGGTAATAAATAAAGCTCGGAGAATCGAGGAGCAAAAGAGCAAAGAATTGGAGTCGAGCATCTATGGAGTAGATGGCCAAAGCCCGCGCGCGAATCAATTGCAACCCAACAAGGAAGACATGGGCTAAAGCAACCCGCGACCCGGATCCGAGCCCGTCCACTCCAAACCGTTGAGATCTCTCTCATCCACATCCTACGGTCGCTTCTGACCTCCTCATCAACCCTCGATGTACTCGCGCAACACCAGATCGCTCCAAAACCTGCTACCTCCCTCACTGCTTCGGATCTCCCATTTCAATCCAACGCTCAAAACGGCGTTCTCATCTTCCCACGATGCACCCGCCTCACGTGAAAATTTCACACACCCTATACCCCGACCAAACCCTATCTTCTTCTTCCACCTTCTCTTACCTCAGACCTCTGCAACTCCCTCACCCCAACCACTTCGCGCAGAACCACCACGCCACCACCATCCTCATCTTCTCTTCCCCGACACAACAATCACACCATCTACCACCTCCGTACCTCTCTAGATCTAACTATTTTTCTTTTAGTTTCTCTCATGACCTAGAAACTAAATTAAAGATAATTAGTTGCTAGGGTTTCTCTAACATCAACATCAAAGAAGTCGAGAGCCGCACGGTTCGGTGAAGGGATGAATCGAAAGCATGGGTGAGGGTAGTTTCGATTATCTTTCTATTTTATTTCGAGTTGTGGGAAAAATTAGGGTTTGGGAATTATTTGCTTGCATGTATAAATAGAGAGTGAAGAGCATGTTTTGGGCACGCCCGGTTGCCAATGTGTCAATTAGGGTTCATTTAGGGATTAATCATGTTTTATTTCTTGTTATGTTTTAATTTTAATTCTCGGGGTGTGATGAAACCCCTGTTCTTCATGATAAAGCATGTATGTTGGCTTGCTTCCCTGTTATGTGCTAATATGTTAAGACTAGTAGTTAATTATGGAGTTTACAAACTGTGATGAGTGGTACTTAAGAAGACCACTCATACTAGGGGTGAGTTAACAAAGTTAGTTAGTGAATGTCTAACCAAGACCTTCAAGGAAGGCACAAGATCATTGCTCAACCTACATTGCACTGAGCATGAGGTCGGGTGGTGGATTCACCACCCCGATAGCTTTCTATCTATTACAATTTATCTCACTTGCCTTAGTTTAGGATCACATTACCACATCCGCCGTATCGGCAACAAACAAAACACCTGCTGTTACATTACCTCACTTAGAACTCGGTAGTTTGCAAGCCTTAGATCACTAAGCACACCCTCGTCTCTGTGGATCGACTCGCACCTGCCCTGTGCTGCAAACCAGACACCGTGCACTTGCGGTATTACACCGTAGGCTAAAATAACCCCATTCTCAGGCCTACCAAGTTTTTGGCGCCGTTGCCGGGGACTTGGTGTGTGCCCTGTGTGATTATTGTTCTTGCTTAACTGATTTCTCTCTCTCCCTGTATATAACCACCTTTATAGTTAATTTTTAACCCTGCATTAGTGTAAGTTAATTGTTCTCCCTTGTTTTGCATCTCAGTTCATCATTGTTTGCATCATTGTTTGCATCTCGATTCATCTCGGTTTTTGTAGCTTCTTGTTTCCTTGCATCTCAGTTCAAGAGCACCTTGGCTTTGACACTTTGTTTGAGTCAAGCTCTCTTGCTCCCTTGCTTCCCTGTCGCCCAAAATGCATGCGCCGGTGTAAGTATTCAAATCAATTGCTTCACTGTACATTTACGTGAACTGATCTTCTCCTTGAGTAATCAGTACTCATACCCTCGGTGAGCAAGCCCAAGGAGTGGAAGGATAAAAACTTGGGTTTTGAAAAAGCTCATTGAGCAACTCCACGCACTTCGGTGAGTAGCCCCGCCATGTCTGTGTGCTGACTGTTGTGTTCATGTGCACAAACACTACCACATCACTGTTGCGCTGAAGGCGCGCATAGGGGAGGCTAGCCCAACTAGCACTAAAGCTGTGCATTTGTGAATCTTACTAGCCTTGGTACCTGCCAATTTTCAATTTGTGCATGCTCACAGAGTGGTCTCGTGAGCTAATTGTGTGTGAATCGGTTGGTATTTAAATGAGTTGTGAGTTGTGATAATCGAGCCGTGTCTTTGTTTGTATAAGTTGTTGTGCAATCTAACTCCGGCTCCCCCGGGTCTCAGGTGTTAAGGTGATCTGTCTTTGTTAAAATTGCTGAAACATTGTTCATCATCTTGTGACCACCACAACCTGCTGAGACCCGTGAGCCAAACCACGAGCATAAGCTCACTTGTGTTGTGTAAGCCTGAGCATCCTTGTTTGTGAACAACTACTACCAACCTTGTTATATTTTGCATGCTTTGGGGGTGCATTTGCGGTGAGGGTTGAATAGAAAACTTTGACTCACCGAGTAAAAGTCCGAGTGGAGAGCCGAGTGAGTGAATGTGCATGTTCACCGAGTTGAACCTCGCCGAGTTGAGTTGACTCCCAAATCGCCGAGTCAATCCTAACTCGGCCGATTCACCGAGTTGAATCGATTTCATAAGTTGGGCTCATTGAACCCAACCTGGGGCTAGCTAAACCCACATCTGTTAATGAACATCACCGGGCTAACAATCAAGCTAACATAAGCCACACCTTTGGGCTTAAACCAAATCCGAAGCCCACGAAACCCGAGTTTGTGGGTGTCTACACAAACAAAGCCCACGGTGCACCGGGCCGCACATCACCCATCTCGAGCCCAGGACCATCTAGGCTAGAACCTCTACTTCACAGGCCGGACCATCCGGGCCGCTCGCCTGGCGAGCCCACCTGTCCACTAGGCTTTGCACAACCACATAAGCCACACTTGCCGGGCCTAAACAAAATCGAGCCCACACTTCACACTGGGCTGTACTTTCCCAACAAAAAAAAAAACCAAAATCAATCCCAACAAAACCAAGTTTTTGGCGCCGTTGCCGGGGACTTGGCGCGTGCCCTGTTATCCATTGCTTGCTTGCTTTACTGATTTTCACCATTGTAAATATTAGCTTGTATCATTTTAGTATAACTTAGTTTCATTTTTATAGCTTTGCATCCAGACCTTAGTGTGTAACTTGCATCTTAGTTTGCATTGCATCTTGTAATTTAGCATTGTAACTTAGCATTGTAAGTTATTTGTAGCATTGCAATTCTTACCTTGTACATATTCATCCTACACCTTGCACCGCATTAACTCCATCTCGCATTCTCAAATTAGCATCCGATTGTACTTAGTTTGTAGTTATTGTCTTGCTTTGAACTTGCACTTCGTAGAACTCGAGAATTTTTGTTGAGCCAACAGTCTTGGGCCGTGCTTGAGCCTTCTTGTGCAAGCCAAAGGAAGGAAGGCAAGGGAAAAACTCAAGACTTGAGGTTAGCCAAAACTGTGCATTTGTGAAGCTTGGCTTGTCTTGTGGTGTGTGTAAGATACAAGCTTGGCTTGTCTGTCATGGATAACCCCGACCCCGAACTGTAATTTTTAATGCATGCTTGAACCCGGACTAAACCGCATCCGCCCGAGCTCACCTAAACCTCAATCTTCCCGAGCTTGATCCCCGAAGCCGTTAAGCCAAACTTGTAAGACAACCTGTGAATGCTAAGCCATCTTAGAATGATAAACTAGGTATAGCTCCATCTCGCACTACGCTCCTTGGGCAAGACAATACAAACCATTGCGGCCAAGCAAGTACTTGTGGCACTACTTGTGCAAACAAGGAGGGGAAGAAAAAGGCAAAGAATTCAAAAGTTGGTGCCCTCGTGCTTTGTAGACCTTGAATCGGCCCCGTAGTGTTAGGACTGTTGATTGTGTATTGCCCCGTGAATGTACCTGTATTGCCTCATTGTATGCTATGTGCTATGTCTTTGTCTTTTTAGCTTTGAGCTTTGTGTGTAACCCGTTGTGCTCAACCTCGTTTTGAAGCCTGAGTTTGAACCACAACCGAGGTTTCCAATTTTGCATGCTTGAGACCTTGTGGGAGAAATCGCACCTGCTAGACTGTTGTGCTAATTGGTTGTTTGAGGTAGCCAAAGCTAGCCCCCGTATTTCAGCTGTGCATCCCCGTTAGCCTTGTGACCCCTTTGCCACCTTGCTAGCCCCCGAAGCCGCAAGTGTGAGTTACTGAATATCCAAGGCGGAGTGCTTTAAAACCTAGTTGTCATTTGCCCAGAGCTTTGTGTGAGGCCTTGTAAACCTACTATCACCGAGGCTACACAACCTGCCGCCACCCCCGTGCCGTCATTTGTTAGTTGTGAGTCTGCCTTCCCATGTTGTGCTTTGCAAGAGCTGTGGTGCACCTAATTTGGGCCGTGTGTAACTGCCAATCCCGAGCCTAGCCAGCCGTGCACACAACCCGGCTCGAGTTGCCAAACTCTCGCACCAACGTAACCTATGCCGCATAGTCAATAAACAAGCCATTGACTTCTAGCCCACTCAACTCACATCTGGGCTGCTTAGGCTAAATTGAGCCCACAGTTCCACTAGGCTTTACACAAACCTAGGCTGTTTAACAAAAACCCCTAGGCTGTCTGCACAAAACTAAGTCCACACACTTGGGCTGGACTTCCCACAACTACTGGGCTTCCCACATAAACCAAAGCTCCCAACAAAACCAAATGAATCCCATTGAAACCAAATCCCAATAAACCAAGCTTCCCACAAAAACCAAACAACAAGCCCACATAAACCAAACTTTCCCAATAAACCAAAACCCAACAAAACCAAATGAAACCCAATAAACCAAACCAATCCCACCAAAACCAAATCGATTGTGAGTTCAATTTTAGAGCTAAATCATGTCGGATATTGGTCCGCATCCGGGATGGAACAAATAAATCCCTTAGAGAGCTTCGCTTACGGGCATCTTTCACAAGATGAACACCCATACCATAGTGACTTTAGGGAATTTTATGGGCCTGCTCGGGGCCCTAATCTCACATACCCTAATCATTATGATCACATACATCATCCACCACGGGTTGAAAATGAACAATTTTCTCATACCCATCATCACTTTTAGATCAATTAGAGGCTCGGCAATCCGCTTTAGAAAAGCAATCTGTCAATCTAGTTTTTCTAGGCAAAATGAAATGCATGCTTGCACCTTATGTGGTGGCTTAGACCACCCTTCCGAGTACCGTGATATTTTGCATGCTTTTAGACAAATACTAGGGAAAACCATGATAATCCAACGTACGAAGTGTCTAGAAGTGACTATTGGGACCATAATCAACCCGCACACATGCATCATTCACCACAAAGTGGGGAGATGAACAATTTTATACTCCCCCAACTCCTAGTTTGCAATCACTAATGGACACACTCATGGAGCAAAATGCTAGGCTTGAAATGAATGCAATGCATGACCATCCACATAGCAACATGTCTCGAGCATCCCTTCTCTAGTGAACATTTTGTACAACCATATACTGAATATGAACCTAATCTAGAGGTAAATGAGTACACTAGAAATGCTACAATTTTGAATGGAGAGATGAATTTTTGCTATGATGATGATGATGATGAATATGATATGTTAGAAGAGCATGTGCATGCTGAAAATATGATGGAATCTTTTGGTTCGAGACGTTATGCGCCTCTTACGTGAACCCTATGAATGATACTTCTTCTAACATTCATAAATGTGATCTTAACTATGAGCTTAGTTTTGTGAAATTCTTCATGAATGTGAGCATGCTTCACAACTTGTTTGTGACTTAGGAAAGGATGAATCTTCTCGTTGACACTAATGTTCTTTTGGATCATAATATTATTTCTGTGTCTGATTCCCTGCCCATGTCGCAATATGTTGTCTCCTCTGATGAATTTGACATGGGAATTGATGAATTGCCCTGTGAGAAAGACCATGATTTACCCACTCCTGACCTTAGGAAAGAGTGTGACGGTGCAAATGATTTGATACATGAAAATAACGTAGATGTACCTAACCTCTCTCCTGAGTCACAAATTGAAACTCCTCCACCAAACCTAGGTGTAGTTTGTCACAAAATTGCAAAACCAACTTTTCTGAAAATGCCTAACTTAGGCCTAGAACTTTGTGCTTCCCAAGTCCTCTTGGACTATTTTGCATCAAAGTATAACACTCTTAAGGAGCCACAAGTTGGAATATGTATGTCTCTTTGTAATTAGCAAAACTCATTTTGAGTTAGACCTTTTGCATGATGTACCTTTAAAATTGCAAGATTTTGTTCTCACAAACACACCCGTTCACAAATTTAGGTTTGGGGGAAACTCTTTCACATCTGCAGCCTTACTTGCACTCTCTTGTTATATCTGTGTAAGGTCATGATGTTTGTATATATTTTCTATTGGGTTGATCCTCAACTCTTTAGATTGTTAGTTTATGGTGAATTTTTGTATATAATCCAAAAGAGGACTTGTTAAATTTTCTTTTCTTGATTTGGTTGAGTCTTCTTGCACATATATTATGCTAATCCGATATGATCTCCGTTGAGAATATTGGATTCTAGCCTTGACGAATGAAGCTCAACCGTGCTCCCGCCGACATCCGGTAATCTCTTCCCTTTTTATCTTATCAGCATAGTTCTCGTGGTACGTGACTGTTTAAATTTTTCCTATCTGTGACACATTGAGGACAATGTTTGATTTAGGTTTGGGGGTACATTTGCATATTTTTGCATTTAGAGTTTTTAGTCTTTTTAATCTTTTATTTTCATTTAAAAAAAAAAAAAAAAAAAAAAAAAAAAAAAAAAAAAATTTTTTGTAAAAACCTCCAACTTTTAGAGATTTTAGAGTCACTAGCATGCTTTTAGCTATTTTTACATAGAGATTCTCAATCAAAATAACGAACTTGGAAGTACCTGGAGAACGCAATCGGGTTCCTTAGTTTGATTAGAGCGTTAAAGTTGGATTTAACCATACCTGAGGCGAATTAGGTGCTTTGTTTAGATATTCGGTAGTAGAATTGTGATCAACCATAGTGGAGACTACCCATTTTACATCAAGCGAGGTACCGACCTTCACTCTTTGTGACTTTCTAGAAAAGCTTTTTAGAGTGTGTGTCACCGTACGTCAATTCCGGGTAGGAATGGTGAGCTACCCAACTTCGCACCACTTTCAAGACTACTTTTGATCTTTTGAGTGCTAATTCCGTCAATCATGAGGGTGACATCTAAAGATGAAAACTCCTTCTAAATACCGATTTGTAGTTAGCATCATTCTCTCTCTCAATCAAAGAAGACCCATAGAAACACATCATCACAAGAACCTGAGAATCAGAATATGGAAAGAAAAATTGATATAGTCCAAGGTTTATGTGCAACAAAACAAGGAAAAGAAAAATGAGAATTAATGAAGTTTACGAAAAATTGAGTTTATCGTTTTATTGTAACTTAGATAAAAAAAAAAAAAAAAATAAAAAAAAAAAAAAAAAAAAAAAAAAATTTGTGTTATTATTTTCGTTTCATGTACTTAAAAAAAAAAAAAAAAAAAAAAAAAAAAAAAAAAAAGTTTTTGTAAAGTTCGAAGTTCACATCAAGATCAAGATGAAGACAAAGACCGAAGATTGAAGACGTTTCTATGGTTTCTTATGAGAGATTGATGTTAATTGCCGATCGGGTGAGAAGTGAGTGAGTACTCCCACCCTTACTAATGGTTGATTTCCTTTCTTAGAGATCATTAGAAAAGATTCTTTTGTCCACACTTCGTGGAGTCTCCAGTTTCATTTCGGAAGGTTATCCTTCTTACCTACAACGTGTGCGTGATTTCTCTCTTTATTCCCGCTGCACACATGAGAGACTAAAAAGCGATCTTTTTGAGTGCAATTATCATAAAACCCTAATGGTGAGGCAGAAGTTGAGACTTATGATCACAATCGAATCCGAATTCTTTCATATGGTATGGTTACTTCTCGCTCAGCACTTAAGGATGAGAATGCGTTCTTCGATAGTTCTAACTTCATTACTAGCATGCGAAACTCTATGTCCTCATAGCTTCTTGGAGGCTTGAGACTCTTTTACACTCTGAAGTTGGAGAAGGTTTTGTGGGTACACCTCTTGTAAACCCTCACGAGACTACAACTCGTCCACTAGGGACACCTAGGGGTTTAAAGGCTTAGTGCATACGCTAAATGCATTCGAGAGACCTGCGACAGGGGGTATAGTTAGGATTTCTTATTTTCTGTTTCACTTGAGGACAAGTAAAATTCAGGTTTGGGGGTATTTGATGAGTGCCAAATAGTGCATATTTATACATCTATTTATTGGCATTTTACTCATCTTTTGCGCTTATAAATCAGATATTATTCCATATTCTGAGTTTTCCTTGTTTTCAAGAATAAATATTTGTATTAATTAAATTTGTGTTTTTAGGTAATAAATAAAGCTCGGAGAATCTGAGGAGCAAAAGAGCAAAGAATTGGAGTCGAGCATCTATGGAGTAGATGGCCAAAGCCCGCGCGCGAATCAATTGCAACCCAACAAGGAAGACATGGGCTAAAGCAACCCGCGACCCGGATCCGAGCCCGTCCACTCCAAACCGTTGAGATCTCTCTCATCCACATCCTACGGTCGCTACAGCCTCCTCATCAACCCTCGATGTACTCGCGCAACACCAGATCGCTCCAAAAACCGGCTACCTCCCTCAGCCGTTCAGATCTCCCCAGCTCAATCCAACGCTCGGTGCAGCGTTCTCATCTTCCCCTGATGCACCCGCCTCACAGCAAAATTTCACACACCCTATACCCCGACCAAACCCTATCTTCTTCTTCCACCTTCTCTTACCTCGGACCTCTCGCAACTCCCTCACCCCAACCACTTCTCAAGGAACCACCACGCCACCACCATCCTCATCTTCTCTTCCTGACACAACAATCACACCATCTACCACCTCCGTACCTCTCTAGATCTAACTATCTTTCTTTTAGTTTCTCTCATGACCTAGAAACTAAATTAAAGATAATTAGTTGCTAGGGTTTCTCTAACATCAACATCAAAGAAGTCAGAGAGCCGCACAGTCAGTGAAGGGATGAATCAGAAAGCATGGGTGAGGGTAGTTTCGATTATCTTTCTATTTTATTTCGAGTTGTGGGAAAAATTAGGGTTTGGGAATTATTTGCTTGCATGTATAAATAGAGAGTGAAGAGCATGTTTTTGGGCACGCCTGGATTAGCCAGAGCTGTCAATTAGGGTTCATTTAGGGATTAATCTGTGTTTTATTTCTTGTTATGTTTTAATTTTAATTCTCAGGGTGTGATGAAACCCCTGTTCTTCATGATAAAGCATGTATGTTGGCTTGCTTCCTGTTATGTGCTAATATGTTAAGACTAGTAGTTAATTATGGAGTTTACAAACCCGTGATGAGTGGTACTGTAAGAAGACCACTCATACTAGGGTGAGTTAACAAAGTTAGTTAGTGAATGTCTAACCAAGACCTTCAAGGAAGGCACAAGATCATTGCTCAACCTACATTGCACGAGCATGAGGTCGGTGGTGGATTCACCACCCCGATAGCTTTCTATCTATTACAATTTATCTCACTTGCCTTAGTTTAGGATCACATTACCACATCCGCCGTATCGGCAACAAACAAAACACCTCATGTTATATTACCTCACTTAGAACTCAGTAGTTTGCAAGCCTTAGATCACTAAGCACACCCTCGTCTCTGTGGATCGACTCGCACCTGCCCTGTGCTGCAAACCAGACACCGTGCACTTGCGGTATTACACGTAGGTCATAAAATATACACTCTTAGAGGCCTACCATTTGGAAATAGGGCGGAGAGCCTATTTATACAAGTCATTGAGCCTTATTCACGTCTCTCGTGGGAAGTGGAGGAAGTGTAGTGATGGAGTAGTAGAGTTGTGCGTTGGTTTTACACGATCGGTCTTGCCCACTTCTCCTGTCACCGCTAACCGTCCATAACTTCCTAACACGTTCTTGTGATGGCGCGTTGCACGCTGCACGCTGTAAACCGCCAGACCAATACCCCAGAGATATCATCCCCGGTTTGTGACATGATTGATATCTGGAACGTGTGGATCGTGGATCCACGATAGGTAGCATGTAATGCTAATTTGAATAACTTCGTCATTCGGGAAGTTGATACTTGTGAAGTATCATGTGTATTTTATGCGTCTTTGCATCATGGTGTGGTAAAGTGATGGGTAATGACGCCTCACTGACCAACTAACTCCGACCGGGGTTGTATAACCAAGTTTGGTGAAGTTGGACGGATGAGATGATCTTTGAGACACTCATCTGCTTCAGTTAATGAAATTAGGGTTTTGAAGAGGTGTGTAGGCATCACTCTTGACTTGGTGAAACCAAGCATGGGATACAACTTTTGCCGGGCCGACCATACATGCGTGTAGACGGCATGATGGTGTAGGCGCCTATACCCCATTACCTCACGAAAGTATGATCTGGGTCACTCAATTCATCCGGTGAAGTTGAGTGGTCGAGATCGGTTTGCGATAGAAACCCGGTCCGCAAGAGCCGCACGTCACGCCCGCTTGAGGCTGCACACGTTCCAAGACGACCAATCTTGGTCGGCCTTGGCCGATGGCCTTGGTGTGAAGGTGGTAGGCTGGTGTTCACGCCTATACCGAATATCCCATAAAAACGTGATCCAGCCATCCAAATCGTCCGGCGAAGTTGAGTCAGTCGAGATCGGTTGTGGTTTTGGGAGGTGTGACCACGCTAGTTTGGGCGTGCGTTTTGAATTAGCCGAGCATGATATTCCTTGGCTGATCGGGTGAGGAATAGATGGGTCCACGGTGGTCATCTTTGGTATGACCGGGACACATTTAATCTAATCTTGGACCCTCCATTCGTGCCTGAGAAGATGGACGCTTGTGATGCTCAAAACCCTAATTCGGATTTCAAAGCCGTGCGTCACCCCTTGTTTGGGCGCACGAATTTGTTACGACCATGCATGGTTGGTCTTGACCGGTTGGTCAAGTGTGTAGGCGGCCCCTCGGTGATTGTGTTGACATGCTCTGGGCCCTTTGAGTTTACATCTACACCCTCCATCTATACTGCGAAGATGGATGGTTGAGACTATTTTGCGACACATGTAATATGCCGAAACCCTAATTTAGGGTTTTCCAACGTCAGTATGAACGTTTTTGGCAAGCTGGGGCCAATGGCCGGACCATGCGGGGTTGGCGGTGGGTATTCCATACCGCTTGGGGTTATGGAATTGATGCGGGTCATCCAATCATGCTTGTGGAGTTGGATGACTGCGATCATATCCGGACGATCGTTCGATCTGGATGCTCAATCGGGCCTAGTATAACACACCGAGAGGGGCTCAATCGGGCTAGTATAACACACCGAGAGTCAGCACAGTACGGGTATTTCCCGTACATGGTTTCATTATAATGCTTGGAGGTTCGTGTTGCTCTGTAAGAAGTAACACTCGATCGTCATGCCGCACCGATAATGAGTACGGAAATACAAGGATGATTGCGCATTAAGTAATAATGCTAGAAATTCCACAGGGGTATATGGGATTGTTGCTACATGCTCCAACCTGGATGAATTTCGTGTATCCATAGAATGGGATTGTTGCCACATGCTCCATTCTAGGTGAATTAAGTGAGGGAGTATCCAACACTTATTGATGGCCTTATCTTTTACAAGATGTCAGCGCATAATTTTTTGGTTTTACAATTTTAACCTTAAATGAAAATCCACCATCAACACAAGGAGATTTCGATCATTATTTTTGGACAGTGCATTCACAGGAATTATGAAAACCGAATTTGGTGGAGTAATGAAAAATATCTTGAGAATATTTTCGGTTTTGGAAATTCCTTGGTGTCCAAACTTCCTTGTCTATAAATACTTTGAGTTTGCATTTCTAGCAAACTAATCATGCGTAACATAGACTTCCTCTTTTGTCTTTGTTACTGAAGCCGCCTATCGGAGAGGAGAGTAATCTAATTAGGTGAAATCTCTTACGGCCGCTCAATTTAAAGTCTTCTTTGGGATTGAGAAGCTTTAGCGCGACCCGTTGGTGGGAAACTAGATATTGCGGTTTATCTTTAGTTTTCGTATTGATTTGATTGACTAACGGTGGTTGAAATTTGATTGCACCTAGTTTGTTTATGCTTGAGAATCTTCTCTTCTGATATAAGATTCACTCAAACTAGTTCAAGGTTTTGACGGGGGATCTTTAGACTTTTTGTTAGATCTAAAGACGATCTTGTGATAATCCATTGTTAACGAGACTCCGTTACGTGTGTGATTGATCACAAGAGATTCAAGTAGTTGTGTGCAGTGTTTATTGAAGATCTAAGAATATTTGAAGACAAAGAAGATATTGAAGATTTAAAACTTGGTTTTTATAATCTTTGGTGTGCGCAGTACTTGTTTGGGAAAAAGAGGATTCAATTAATAATCGGTTTATCCTTGTGGTAGATTGGATTGATTAATTGAGGAAGATCGGCATCAATATGTTTTCTTGTGATTAAAGGTATTGATTGGCTTAACGATTGCCTTTGGGTGATTGAACATAAGATAGATCTTGGAACCTGGCAAAGGAGTTTATGTTAAGATAAACAAGAGAACCTTTGCGCAACTCATATCACTTGGTTGAAGAGTTGATACCAAATGGTTTGTTGTTCCTTTCTTGTTTGGAATACGAACCAAAGGAATTGGTCCAAGTACGTGACTTGTTTACAGGTTGAAGGCGTGGGAATACATACGGAACTAGGTGAACTATAGGTTTAGTTGCTTGGTCTCAACTATACGTACGAAGTTGGTTTATTTTGTATAGCGGCTTAATCATGAGAGTATTCAATTGTGGACTAGGTCCCAGGGATTTTCTGCATTTGCGGTTTCCTCGTTAACAAAATCTTGCTGTGTCATTTACTTTATATTTCCGCATTATAATTGTTTTATTATAATTAAGGTAAATTTCACAAACGTTAATTCCTATTTACTTGATACGTGAATCCTATAGAGTTTGGATAAGTCCGAACCTTTGTATCAAGTAAACACACTTTGTTGTCGTATTGTCTCGATCTCGTATCCATAGACGATCACACAAAGTGTGAACCGATTTTTTGTATTGTCTCGACTCAGTCCATAGACAATTACTTTCGGGGAAAGGACTTATAGGAAGGAAAAGTAATAGCTTGAGGTATATTTGGGGTACCCTCGCCTTTTCAACATCTCGAACAGTGTCTGTTGTCTTCATGATAGCATGCAAATTAACAGGTTACGGTGAGAGGATTCTCATGAAACTCAATAACCTTACCATCTTCAATTTCGTCTTCCTTCTTGCATCCATTCATCGTGCATTCCATGATATCCCAAGAGGGTTTTGGATCGGACATATATATAAGAAATCAGGAATTCTATCTTATATATATATATATATATATATATGTTTTTCTAGGAATAAACCCTAGGGTCACATACACTTCTTTCCAAACACATTAGTGTCCCAAGATCACGGGTAGTTCGTGGACATGAATAAGGATATTCAGAACCAATAAACCAATGGAGCCTAAACCAGAAACAAGTTTTGAACCGATCACCAAATACAAGTTTAAAACTTCAGGCAAGACATCTTAGCTCAATAAATAAATTTAAAGTACAAGAGTTCCGGACCTTCTCAGGTAAATCCGTTCACATACTAGGTACGCAAACAAGAGTTCTGGACCTGAATCATCACAATACAGTTTGCTACTAGGTATGCATACCGTGTTGTATCCAGGCATGGGTAATTATTCTAAACTCTCATTTCAATCATTGAAACATCCTTAGAAGACGACAATGGTAGTCTTACACGTAGAATTAGCTTCCAGTACTTTTCAAGTGATCGAATGATCAATACGAAACTTCCTAAGCTAACATCAAATGACTGTCTCAGACAAATCATATAAGATGTTCAAGGTAATTTTCACATGATCATATTTTGACTTAATATTTAGTTTCCAACAAATAAATTGTTTCCAACTAAACTCGTCAAGAATATGAAGAACATAGCTAAAGCAAAAAGCTTCCAACACATATTTCGAGAAATAGATAAGCAAGATAAACTCATTAAAAAATATCAAATGTGTATAATGTAAAAGTATATATAGATATACGACTTAGTCTCATTAGAAGATAATTTATAATAGACTTATGAGTGATAGATAATTTTTAGTCTCCACATACCTTTTGTTGATGAAGTTCCTCCAAGCTACTTAGTAGATCTTCTTCTTCAATTGGTGAACGTCGTGAAGTCTAAAGCTTAACCACACATTCTATCCTAATCTGAGACATAACTATAAGTAGACTAAAAATCAAGTATATAGTTTTGATCAACTAAACTTGACAACAAACTTGAGATAGCAACGCTTGCGATTTCGACCGAGCAGTGCTCTAACAGTATGGTTATATAGTAGTGAATGGCATGCATACATACATCCATTATACTAATATTGGTCCGCACATGAATGTGTATTAAACGCTATAACACTCCCCCTTATGCAGTCAAAATACTGCTCTGTATGATGCTTCTTGGTAAATTAAGAAAAACTCAGTGGGATAAAACCTTCACGTAGT
Organism: Papaver armeniacum; assembly: GCA_023531295.1. Classification (NCBI taxonomy): domain Eukaryota; kingdom Viridiplantae; phylum Streptophyta; class Magnoliopsida; order Ranunculales; family Papaveraceae; genus Papaver; species Papaver armeniacum. The sequence continues at coordinate 53,908 of JAJJWW010005753.1, read as the reverse complement.
TCTTTATATGTAGTGTTTCACATGTAGAGCTTCTATTGTAATGTTTGCGCATCACATGTAATACTTTGTTAGAGCATTGCTCATTCGAACTCACAAACATTTTTATCTCAAGCTTGTTTTTCAAGTTTAGGTTATCAAAACTATAAGTCTTGGTTTCTAGTATACTTTTAGCTATGTCTCGGATTAGGATAGAATGTGTAGTTGAGCTTTAGACTTCAAGGCGTTCATCGATTGAAGACGAAGATCTACTGAGGACAACTTGGAGGAACTTCATAAACAAAAGGTGTGTGGAGACTAAAACGTATATTCTATTCTATCTCCTAATGAGATTAAGTCGTATAGCTATATAGACTTTTATATTATACACATTTGATATTTTGAACTGGGTTTATCTCGGTTATTTATTTCTCGAAATATGTGTTGGAATTTTTTTTGCTTTAGCTACGTTCATCGTTTTAGTTGGAAACAATTTATTTGTTGGAAACTAAATAATAAGTCAAAAGATGATCATGTGAAAATCACCTTGAAACATCTTACATGATTTGTGTGAGATAATCATTTGATGTCGACTCGGAAATTTTCATATTGATCATTCAATCATTTGAAAATTACTTATAAGTTAATAGTTTGTGTGAGACAACTATTGTCGTCTTCTAAGGATGTTTCAATGATTGAATTGGGAGTTTAAAACAAATTAACCTTTGCCTGGATACAACACAGTATGCAAACCAGTATGCAAACTGTTGTGGTATGATTCTGGTATGGAAACCTGTTCGCATACCGGCAGTTTTAACACTTAAAGTCCATGAACCAAGTTTGCATACCAGTATGCGAACGGTTCTAACTGATTTAAGGTCCGGGACAGTAGTATGCATACCGATTTGCAAACTGCTGGACACGACCAAAGTCCGGAAGTTATAATTTACGTACCCGTTTGCAAACTTAGTGGTTAAAGTTATAAAATAGGTTAAGTATGTTTTCATACTCATGAACAAATACATTTATGAATTAAGGAATGCAATATTTGCAAACCGTGGCTTAATGTTCATGAATTTATTCTCATGAATCAATTGGTTCATATATATTTTTGTGAAATAGTGAACAATCGAACAAATCTATTTGAAACACAATTAGATTCATTTGATTATATTTCATTTTTATAGTTGATTGAGAAGTGTTAGATGAATGTGGTTAAGACAAAAGTGTTCATATGGCTAACTTCGGTTAACTATTATTGAGCCAACTCAATATACACGTTTAGGTACGGTTACCCATATCTAAATGAAAGTATATTTCATTTGTGTATAACAAGCTAAAACCATCTAACGGTGGAGAGATATTGCTTTGGTTTTAAGTAGACTTATCTTGAATCTTAAATCAGGTTTTCATCTAACAGTGAATATTGAACGCTTTGTTACTAATCTATCTTAGCTTTGATTGAAAGCGAACCCTAATTTGAAAAGCTATATAATGGAGAACTCTAGCAACTGGAAAACCTAATCCGGACACTTTCCTGTGTCCTAGTTGCGAGTATAGTCGACTCTCCTTTAACCTAGGTTTTTCCAAAAACTATGATAGGTTAACGACTTGAAGACTTCATTTGGGATTCGTAAAGCCAGGCCCAACTATTTTCTCTTTAGTTGCGTGATCTGATCTTTTTTTTTTTTATCGTGTTGAGTACTATATTATTTAAGATTAACTCGAGATTTATCTCTGATAGGTAAGATATAAAAATTAATCACAAATCTCTTCGTCTTATTCTTTGTGATTCCATAATAACTACTTTCACTACCATATAGTTAAGTTATTGTGAGGTGATACATATTTCTAGGCTGCTCTTCGGGAATATAAGACCGGATTATCAATTGGTTCCTGTTCACCTTGATTTATCAAAAGACGGAACAAAAACTTCATAGGTACTTCTGTGGGAGACAAATTTGTTTATAAGTCTTGGACTTTGGGTCGTAACAACTCTTAGTGGTGAGTGAGATCAGCTAAGGGAATCAAGTATGTAGATTCCTGCTGGGATTCAGAGGCGTAAGGAATGCGACTGTACCTTAATCGGTGTGGGACTTGGTTAGGGCTCAACTACATTCCAGTCTGAAGTTAACTTGTATTAGGCTAGTGTCTGTAGCAGCTTAATACAATATGGCGTTCAAATCTGGACTAGGTCCCGGGGTTTTTCTGCATTTGCGGTTTCCTCGTTAACAAAACTTCTGGTGTCCATGTTATTTATTTTCTGCATTATATTTGTTTATATAATTAAAATATTACAGGTTGTGCGCAGTTCAATCAATTGGTAAATTCGATGTTTGGTCGTTGATATAAATTGATTGACACTTGGACATTGGTCTTTGGTACCGTACAAGTTGTTTTTCGTATCAATCGGGCTCACAGATTTCTATCTGTTTGATTACATATTATATCGAGAATTTGAGATATAATTCTTTGATATATTTCTTGATTGGGCTCGCTTTATAAGCTGGTGCTCTCGGAATTATATTGGATTTAGTCCATACAGATTGCCGAACGAATTATTGGGTGTGGTTGTTATACACCCTCTTTTTCAATTGGTATCAGAGAAGGCAAACACGTTAAAGACATCATAAGTCTGTGTTTGTAGCAATCTGACTCTATGGACAGAAGTGTTATCTCTGTTAAGCACATCAGCAGAAATAAAAGTTTTGTTTCCATGAAATCTATTGAAGATAAAGACTTGTCGATCTCATATATATATGAACATTATGTTCCCCAGAAACAGACAACTATTGATAAGTGTTACCATGATTATCTTACTGACGAGTATGACTCTGAAGTAGAAAGTGAAGCAGCCCAAGAGAGTGCAGCGATTCTAAAACTTGTTAGAATCCAGAAAGTTGAAATCAATAGGCTGAAACACAAAGTCAATATGCTTATTGGTATGGTAAAGGACGTGATTCCTAATTGTATCACAACTTTGACAACAATACTATGGTGATATGTATCACTCCCCCTTAGGCAATACTTCATCTCATATGAAAACCACTCCCCCTTACATAATGATCCATATTTGTAATGTGAACTACACATTAATTCTCCCCCTTTTTGTCAATATAAATTGGCAAAGGTACGAAAACTAGTGGGATCATAATGAAATTCTCATAGAGATACTTCATGACTAAAAGAAAACATATCAACTTTGTTTCGATGATTTCACATAGTTGAAACTTAGTGTATTCATCAAGGAGTTTATAAAGATACAAGAAACTCCTACAATATTCCACAGCTGCACTCCCCACAAAGATTTTTCAATTAAGCACAAGTTCAATTAAGAACTCTTCCCCATAAAATGTCATTCCCGAAAGAACAACAAGAGCGACCTTACTTTTGCAAGAAAAGAAGGATTTCTTTGGACATTAACAAATTACATGAAACATGAATTTGTATCCAGAAAACTCAATTAAATTAACCACAAGAGAACCCATGATTAATTTAATCGGAAATGCTCAACATAAGAGAACTTACGGAGCCACACATGATTTTCACAAAGAAGTGGATCATGGAAAGATCAATAATGCGGAATATTCAAAGATTCATTCTATTTTTCATCAATATTTGCATAAAGACATATAATAGACTTAATATTTGCAATCAAAAGTTCATCTTGTCTTCCATCAATATTTGGCTTAACTTTTGACATATATGGGACAATCATAGTTCACGGATGCAAACATTCATATCCCATAACAATTTTTGCAATATATAAAACCAATAAAGATTAATACCGCAAAATCATCTTCCAAATAAACTTTAGAATTTAAATAAATAAATCTAAAAACATTGCAAGATGAAAATCATTGGCAATAGCTATGTGTTCTCACAATAATTTCTATTCCAAAACCTAGTTATCCTTCTTAAAACACGAGAATAAATTCTCATAAGAATTTTCTTAGACATCGTAGAGCTTTCTCAGGGCATCTACTGAGAATTCTTTCTCATTATTGAAAAACCCATTGATTATGGGATTGTTCAATTCCTCTAAATCTTCAGAATTATCAGTTAACTCACTAAGTTCTATTTTTAGTCCACTCAAGGTGTTCCTTGTTAGAGACAACATATGTTCATAGTAAGCTATCTTTTCCAAAGAGGAAATGATTTGAGATTTTATATCATATCTTTTGTTGATGAAATACTTCACCATACCTCTTAAGTTATTATCAAAATGACAAATAAACAAGAGGCAGCTAGAGGAAGAACCTTCTTCATCATTTGTGGATTTCTCGTTCTTCTTCCTTGAGGATTTGATTCATTCACAGAGATACACATTAACTACTTCAACTGCATCCCTTTTTGTGGTACCTCTAGTTACATGAGTCATGAAACTGTATCTTTCAAGATAAAAGAAGTGAAGGGCATTTTGATCACAAATGAATATAGATAGACCAATGGATAGCCAAACCCTAGAAGAACTTTTGAAAAAGTCTTTTACGGTTCATGATCCATTATCTATTTTAACTAAGAAGATTTTCTTAACATAAAAAATAAGAAATTAACAATTACACAAAACTTGAGCAACCTTGATGCAATCCTCATTTTCTCAAGCTAAAGATGAGGATCATGCAGACGTCACTAGAATTAGATAGTGACGGAGTGAGCCGACTTCTCACATTTATTATCACATAGTGACATATCAAGGTTTTTTGTATAAACAGATTTCTTACCTCGTTTGATTATGGTTCTTCTAGATTTCTTCTTATCTTCAGGATTACCCTGTTGATTACCCAAGGCCAGATTCATTGTTTGCATGTCATTTTGAAGTTTGGCAATCCTTTTGTTGTTCCTCTTGAATTTCCAACACTTATTTTGCATGATTTGCATCTCCACAAAACGAACAAATCAAGGAAGATTTATTGTCTTACTTATTTTCCTCTTGTTTATCACAACATTCACCATCAATTATCCCAAAACCGGCTGGAAAAAAAGAGTTATTTGTGCTCACAGTTTTGCTTTTGAACCCTAAACCATTTGTGTTTCCAAAAGACTTCTGATGAATTCATCACATCCAGACAACCTTTGCAGGTCACAATTAAGGGTATTAACCTCTTTTTCCTTCAAAGATAGGGTCCTGGTGAATTCATCATTAAGACAATCTATCTCAAGATTTTTCACCTGAAGTGATGATTCAAGTTTCTCCAACGAAGCCTTTAGTTGGAGATTTTCTTGGTGAATTTCTTCACACTTATCCAAGAATTCAAAAATATCAGTGTCACACTCAAACTCTGAATCACAATTTGAGTAGGAAGAAGTTTCTGCTGCGAGAGATGAAAATTCATTGCACGCATCTGAAGCATGCACGATATTGACAACCTGAGATGATTTTTCTTGTATTGAATCATCTGAAGTGTTAACCAGAGAGACGTTTCTCACATCTTTTGCTTCTTTTTACAATATCCTTGATCTTTTGTGTAATAAGTGATTTATGAAAATCAACATGATTGGAGCAACATTCATCAACCCAAGACAAGTTAGAAGATTTGCTTGTGTTGGTCACAACATTGAATGCATATGTTCTGACTGTGTTCTGATCCAGATCAGGTATTTTTAACTTTCCAACAAGAGTATTTCTGGAAAGCGTATCAAGGTTATTTCCTTCAACGATGGCATGTTTCTTAGAATCGTATTTGGCTGGCAACGATCTGAGAATTTTCACCACAATGTCCTTTCCAAGAATAGTCTTACCCAATGCAAGATGCATTAACAATTTCAGACACTTTGTGATTAAACTCATCAAATGAATCTTCATCAGCCATACAAAGGTTTTCCCAATCAAAATTTAGGTTTTGAAGCCTAGCTTTCTTTTCAGAGGTATTCCCTTCGAATACATTTTCTAAGATATCTCAGACATCTTTGGAACCAAGGCACGTAGTCACATGGTGCTAAAAATTTGGGGTAATGGCATGAACGAAAGCATTTAAACCATCAGAATTTTGCTTTGCAGCGAGAAACTTGTTAGGTTCATATCTACCAATATCCTTTATAATAGAGACGTCGTCTACTGTAACCATTGGAGGATCATAACCATTAACAACATAAACCCATGATTGAAAATCACGCGCTTGAAGAAAGGCACGCATAACAATTTTCCATCATAAGTAATTTGAGCCATCGAAGACTGGTGGTATGTTTACTGAGATGGAACTCCTGCCCATAGAGTCATATCGCTACAAACACAGACTTATAAGGTCTTAAACGTGTTTGCCTACTCTAATACCAATTGAAAAGGCGGGGGTCTAACAACCACACCCAATATTTCGTTTAGGCAATCTGTATGAACTAACTCTAATATAATTATAATAAAGCGATCTCAATCAAAAATATATCAAAGAGTTATATCTTAGTTTCTTAATATAATCAAAGAAATCTAAATGATAGAAATCCGTGAGCCTAATTATTATAAGAAACAACTTGAATGGTACCAAAGACCAATGTTTAAGTGTCAATCAATTTATATCAACAATCAAAGGTTGGATTATCTAATTGATTGAATTTATGCACAACTTTGTGATATTTCAATTATATAAAAAATATAATGCGGAAAAGAAATAACACGAGACACCGCAAATTTTGTTAAAGAAAACCGCAAATGCGGAAAACCCCGAGGCCTAGTCCAGATTTGAACACCACACCGTATTAAGATGCTACGGACACTAGCCTACTCCAAGTTAACCCAAATCGGAATGTAGTTGAGCCCTAACCAATCTCACACCGATCAAGGTACAATAGCATTCTTTATGCCTATGAATCCCAGCAGGACTCTACGCACTTGATTCCCTTAGCTGATCTTACCCACAACTAAGAGTTGCTAGACCAAAGTCGAAGACTTGATAAACCAATCTGTCTCATACAAGAAATTCTATTGAATAGATAAATCTGTCTCCCACGGAAATACCTATGAGTTTTGTTCCGTTTTTTGATAAATCAAAGTGAACATGAACCAATTGATACACCGGACTTATATTCCCGAAGAACTGCTTAGTAATATCAATCACCTCACAATAATCTTAATTGTATGGTAGCGAAACAAGATATTGTGGAAACACAAACGATGAGACGAAAATGTTTGTGACTACTTTTTATCTTGCCTATCGGAGATTAAATATCGAGCAAATCATAGAGAAGATAGTACTCAATCACGATAGAAAACAACAAGATCAGAACATGCAACTACATAGAAAGTAGTTGGGTCTGGCTTCACAATCCCAATGAAATCTTCAAGTCGTTAACCTCCAGGGTTTTGGAAAAAAACCTAAGGTTAAAGGAGAATCGACTCTAGTCACAACTAGTATCACACATGAAGTGTGGGGATTAGGTTTCCCAGTTGCTAGAGTTCTCCCTTATATAGTCTTAAAATCAGGGTTTGCAATCAATGTTACCTTGGTAACAAAGCATTCAATATTCACCATTAGATGAAAACCTGATTAAACTCAAGCTAATATCTTTCAACTGTTAGATCGAAGTTAGCTTGTTACATACAAATGAAAAGTGACTTCATTTAGATATGAGTAACCGTACCTAAACGTGTACACCTTGTTGGCTCAACAATAGTTAACCGAAGTTAGCCATATGAAAACTTTCATATCAACCTTATTCATCTTAACCATAACTAGTTCAAATTACTCAAATGAAACTAGATTTAGAGTTGTTCAATTGTTTATATTCTCATAGAAGTATACAAGACACAATTGAAGCAAAATCGATTTTGATTCACTCGAATCAATTCATGAACATTATATCCACGGTTTGCAAAAGATTGTATTCCTTATTATATAAATGTATTAGTTCATGAACAAACCGATTTTAGAACATAACCTACTCAAGTATCCAAATGGGTACGCATACCTAAGTGGCTGGACTAAGTTTGGGTTCGCCAGTATGCGAACTAGTACGCATACCATCCAAACTCAGTTGAATTTCCAGACATGAACTTTCCAGACATGAACCGGAGAAGTGCGTGAGCTAAGTCAGCGAACTCAGTCCGCGAACCCAGTCTGCAAACTGGCGGAAGTTCTCGACCCGAGAATTTCTGCTGGAGTATGTGAATTCCATCCGGGAACTTAATTCCGCGAACTTGAGTAGGTTATGTCTAAAAACGATGTTTGTGAACTTATCTTTATAAACTAAGGAATGCAATTGCAAACCGTGGCTATATAGTTCATGAAACTATTCGAGTGAATCAAGACTTTTTTACTTTAATTGTATCTTGTGTAGTACGTGATATTTCCTTGCAATTGAATAACTCTCTAACTAGTTCATTTGAGTCATTTGAACTAGTTATGGTGAAGAAGAATATGGTTGATATGAAAGTTATCATATGGCTAACCATTTGGTTAACTATTGTTGAACCAACTAATGTACAAGTTTGGGTAAGGTTACACAAACCTAGAAACGCGCATTTCATGTGTGTATAACAAGCTATGTTTTCGATCTAACGGTTGATAAATATTAGTTTGAATCTAATCATGTTTTCATCTAATGGTGAATATTGAATGCTTTGTTACCAAGCTAACATTGATTGCAAAACCTGATTTGAAAGACTATATAAGGGAGAACTCTAGCAACTGGGAAACCTAATCCCCACACATTCTGTGTGATACTAGTTGTGCTAAGCTAGAGTCGATTCTCCTTTAACCTTTGGTTTCTTCTTCTAAACCAGGTTAACGACTTAAAGAATTCATTGGGATTGTGAAGCCATACCGATACTACTTTTCTTGTAGTCATGTGATCTGATCTTGCTGTTTATATCGTACGAGTACAATTGTAATAACTGGCTTGAGATATCTATCTCCGATAGGCAAGATATAAAAGTAGTCACAAACATCTTCGTCTCATCGTTTGTGATTCCAAAATATATTTTTTGCGCTGCGTCGATTAAGATTATTGTGAGGTGATTGATAATACTGAGCTGTTCTTCGGGAATATAAGTCTGGTTTATCAATTGGTTCCTTTTCACCTTGATTTATCAAAAGACGGAACAAAAACTCGTAGGTATATTCGTGGAAGACGGATTCATTTATTACCGTAGACTTTTACAAATGCGTCTGATTTGTTTATTAAAGTCTTCGACTTTGGGTCGTAAAGAACTCTTAGTTGTGGGTGAGATCAGCTAAGGGAATCAAGTACGTAGTATCCTGCTGATCGTAGACGTAGGAGCATAACTGTACCTTGGATCGGTGTGATATTGATTGGGGTTCAACTACAGTCCGACCGAAGTTAGTTTGGAGTAGGCTAGTGTCTCGTAGCGGCAATACGAAGAAGTATGTTTAACTGGACTAGGTCCCGGTTTTTCTCGCATTTGGCGCTTCCTCGTTAACAAAATTCTGTATCAATATTATTTATTTTCCGCATTATATTTTTTATATAATTGAAATAATACAGGTTGTGCGTTGTTCAATCAATTAGAATATCCGGCCTTTTGGTTGTTGATTTAAATTGATTGACACTTGGATATTGGTCTTTGGTACCATCCAAGTTTATCTCTCTTGTATTTAAATTGAGACTCGCAGTTTGCTTGAGTAAGATTTAAATCGAGAGATAGAGATATAAAAACTCTTTGATATACTTTTCTATTGATTGAGTCTAACTGTCTAGTTGATTCTCTTAAAAGTATATTGGAGTTTGTCCATAAAGATTGCTAATCGAAATATTGGGTGTGGTTGTTAGACCCCCGCTTTTTCAACAACTACCAAAGTAATTGTCTTAGATTATGCAATCAATACTTTGAATCACAAAGAATTGTATTGATGTCGATCTACTCAACTAATCAATCAAGGTTATCACAAAGATAAACCTATTAGAGTTGGATCCCCAGCCGATCAAGTTTTGTGCACACCAAAGATTATGAACTCAAACAAGAAATCTTCTTTGTCTTCAAATCTTCTTAGATCTTCAATAAACACCTGCACACAAACAACTTGAATCTCTTGTGATCAATCACACACAGAACGGAGTCTGTTAACAATAGATTATAACAAGATGTCGTTATATCTACAAACAGTTCTAAAGATCCTCGTCGACACTTCGATCTAGTTTGAGTGAATCTTATATCAGAAGAGAAGATTCTCAAGCATAAACAAACTAGCTGCAATCAAAGTTCAACAACCGTTAGTCAATCAAATCAATCAAAAACTATAGAATAACTGCAATTATCTAGTTTCCTGCCAACGGTACTCGTAGAGCTTCCCAATCCCAAAGAAGTTTTTAAAACGAGCGGTAGTAAGAGATTTCGCCTAATTACGGTACTTTCCTCTCCGAATAGACGGATCCACCAGTAACAAGTAGTTTTGCTGGCTCTAAGGATTAGTTTGCTTGAAATGCAAACTTCAATATTTATAGACCAAAGAAGTTTGGACACCAAGGAATTTCCAAAACCGAAAATATTCTCAAGATATGCAATAAATAGCAAAATCCGGTTTTCATAATTCCTGGAAATGCTCTGTCCAAATATTGACCGAAATCTCAGTAGAAAATCTCCAATTAGTAAATGCACATTACCAATTTTTATTTCTAAAGATATGCATTTAATTGCTGGAAATTAAAAGCATATAAAAACTACAAACCTTAATTAAAAGATTCTCAATTTATTTCGATCCGGGATTTTCCTTTAGCTATTAAGGAATATCTTTGAAAAATAAAAGGTAAGAGTTACTGCACATGTTCAAATTATGTCGACATCTTTACTTTGTAAATCCTTTTTCATATTTATAATCTTGGAACCGATTTGCCACACTTCCAAACAAGTTTAGAACTGGTTCATCTGACTTCCAAGAACTATGTGATTGCTTATCCTATCAAATCACCAATCATGGGTTTAACGGTTCTACCAAAACAAGTTTCGGTTCTACCAAAACAAGTTTCGGTTCTACCTCCATGTGGGTGCTAAGATTAGTCACGCTAGCTTTCCAAAAATTGTGACTAGGTACTAGGATCGGTTACCACATATATATGGTATCTAACTTGTATTCGGTTGCACAAGTCATAGGATCGGTTACCAATCACTAAGATATTGTTGCACCTCTTACAAGGATCGATTCCCCTACTTGTGATCAGTTGCACCTCTTACTAGGATCGGTTCCCCAATGTCTAGACTTGGTCATACCAATTACAGTATATCGATCATACCATCTCAGGTGATTACTTAAGATATGTTTCACTAATAAAAGTCATACCAATACAAAAGTCAGGCATTGTGAATAGTTTTACCAAGATACATAAACAAGTTATGAGCAGTTATACTAAACACACATATTGGTTATTCAAAGATTTGCAATGAATAACAGTTCCAATAAGCCTAGCGATTTCCCTTTCGATTCACAAAACAAGTTCATGAATTTACTTCCTTTAAACGAATGTAAAACATTGTTTCCTAGGACGAAATCTTCACCTATTCCCATACATAACACAATAGCATTCATACGATTATGTCAATGTCTTATATACGAAGTTCAAAAGATAGACGTTATAATTCGTATTGTAATTCCTTAATACAATGTCTAACTAGAGTATAATCATTCACAGCTTCGCAGTTATGTTTTCAATATGCACGACTTGAAAGATACGTTAAGAATGAAATAGTTCAAGTCAAATATTACTAACCTCTCAAGAGGAAGGATGATATCGTCGATGTAGCTCTTTACTTCTTCACATTCTTCAAGTCTTCATGTAATACTTGTAAGTCTCATATCCTAGTAACTTTCTAGCTAACCTATACGAAGTTGACTCTAGTAAATAATCAAGCGACTCTTTAAATGAGTTTTGATTCACTAAAATATGACAACCAAACTTGACATACCAACGCTTGGTGGGTTCAACCAAGCTATGCTCTAACACTCACTAGACTTCTTATTAATCTTTTCGAGGAATACTATCGAGATGGATCAATTGACAAAGATCGATTTATGGATTTTGAAAACGTTTTTAAATCTATGGAACGACTTGTCTTGATTAAGGAAAAGGCTTGTGCTGGTAAAAACTCTAATTCTGTCATCCGTGACACACATTTGAGTTATGGCAACAACTTGGTCAAAAACGATAAAAAGATTTCTACAAGTGGTGTTGCAAGTTCCAACCATTGGAATCCTTCCTTTGAAAAAGGAGTCAAAAATATCAAATAACCCTGAGTATCATCATTACTATGATTATACTGGTACATTCCACAAATATCGACCGGAGAAGATGCATGAGGATTCCTCTACTCATCTTGTCTTTTGGTAACAAATTGTCTTCACCCCATTTGTATATAACTTGGAAGTGGGGCAAGTAACAGTATGATTTGTTTTGTGTCTTTGTATTTTTGGTTAGTTTTTTTTTTTTTGAAATTTATTCTTTCCTTGAAGAAAAACTAGTTCGACATAAGTTTTCTGTCCACCGGAGATTAAATAAAGTGATGTAGTTCTACTACTATTAAGGTTGCACAAGAACCGGTCTCTAGTCCCCGTATCGGATCGAACCGAAGAACCGATCTGGTACCGAATCGAACCGGAGTAAACGGTATAGGGACCGGACAGAAAGTTAAGAACCGGGTATACTGCACAGGACACGGTTCTGGGATGAGTACCCGAGAACAGAGCCCAAAAGAACCGGTTAATATTAACCGTTGATAAGATCATACAATTAAATCTGGGCTATTAGTTTTAGGTTAAGATTAAAAATCTATTTCCCAGTTCACTCACTTCATTTTCTTTCTTTCCTCTTCTTCTTCCTCATACCACTGCCTTCTTCTCCTCCTCCTCAGAACATGATGAAGAATTGAAAATTCAAATAGACCTTCTCCCTGCTTCATTTTGTTTTTCTTTTGGTTCTAGATCTAGTACCCCTGTAAGTATATGTTGGACTTGTATGAGAAAAGGAACGAATGGTTGTTACAGTTTGAGGTCTGTTTTGATTTCTCAGGTTTGTTTTGATTTCTCTTTGTGTCCCATGAAAAAGTTACAGTTGTTGTTACATATTGTTCAGAATTTATTTTATTTTAAAAAAAAAATCTTTGGGTCAGTAATCTTTTTTAAATCCAGGGTTTTAAAAGTATGGGATTGTTTGAATTTGGGGATTTCTGAGAGATTTCATTTAATTTGGGAGTTTTAATCAATTTGTTACTTCAATTTTATGCAGTTAATGTTGTCAATTGATTGATTAAAATTATTCTTCACCGAAAACTGCTAACGAAGCAAGATGAACTCATGGATATTCAAGGTTTTTCTTTCTCTAAGTGGCATCACGGATGGGTTTGCTTCTATATGAAAGTGGGATTTTGATTTGAAGTACTGTTTAGAAGGAATGAAGGATGGTGAAATTCTATAGGCATGCTTCTGTTGAATTATTTTGTTGTAATGAAATTTGTGTTCTACTGTAATTTGTTAGATAAAGAGTTCAATTTGGACTTTAAATTTGTGTTCTATTGTAATTAATTTTTTAGAACCCAAGTTTTGTGTTCTCCTTTAATTTTTGTTCTACCGTATGAAATTGCAAAGATAAGAGATAGGGTAAATACCCGGTACCGGACTTGTACCGGACCGGTCTTACAGGTACAAGTCCAGGTACAGGTACCAGTCCTCAAAATGATGTACCGGTAAACACCAAGTACATGGACCGGTTCCATAAAAGAACCGGACTGCATTCCGACCATGTGCAGCCTTAACTACTATCCTTTTTCTACACCATGATTTTCCTCACAGTGTGCGAACCCTGGTTGGTGAACGTGTTTGGAAATCCTACTTTTTTTTGTGGGTCGCGGTTCATGGACGGGTCCAAGCCCATCAATGGGTATATAAAGGTTTTGGTATGCGTACCCTACTTTCTTCTTCCCTTGTCTGCGTACGTGAACCAAATCTGTTCTAGGCTTCACGTTTTCTACTCCATTAAATTTTGTTCTTGGAGGTCCAAGGGAGGCAAAGGGTTTTCTTAATCCACAAGAAGTTTTTCAAGTAAGTTCCTTCCTTCTTTTTGATCTCATGAGAAATTTCAAGGTTTCAAAGAAGGTTTCAACAAACTTGGATTCATCATTTTCTAGCATGATCTTACCTAAAAATCAAGATTCTATTAGAATTAGATTTGTCAATGATTCTAATAGTAAGATCTTTGAAAGAATTTCTTTTAGTGAGTTTATTCTATAAAAGAAATTGGATATGGTTAGTGGTCATAAAGAAGATTTGGTTTGTTTTGAAAAATTTAATCTTGGAAACATCTTTAATGGTCTTGGTGAAGGTTTTGACACTCTTACAAGAATCTTCTATGCTAACATCCATGATGTTGATCCTGATAACATGGAATTCAAGACCATTATAAATAGATAAAGGATTCTTGTTAATAGAGAGTTGATTTCAAGGATTACCAAAATTCCTTTGGGTAATTTTCGCCTTCCTAGACCAAGGGAAGAAATACCATCGTATGAAACCATTTCTAATGGTCCTTGTGGCAAGAGTGTTGATTGGATTGGAGGGAAATTTCCTACTAATTATCTTAGTCTTGCCTTGATGTCTTTTGGAAAACTTGGTATATTTAATCTTTATCCCTCCACAATTGAGAACTCTCGGTAGAGTCGTGAGTTTGTGGAGTTAGTCTATTTCCATGAATTTGGTTCTCGAAGTCTTGATATTTGTGGATTCATCATTCTTCAAATGCTCTCAATGACATCATTGCTCCTATTGGCAACTCCATTGGAACTCCTAAGCTTGTTCGACCTTGTACTTTCAAACGTATGAAGGAGAATGCTTGCAAAAGACAAAGATGTGATTCCATTGACGGTTCTTGTGATCCTACTACCTTGAGTCTCCTTCAACAAATTCACAAGGGTGTGTGTAAGATCAATTCCAAGGTAAAATGTGTGCAAGAACAATTACGATTAATTGCCACTAAGTTTCCCGAGATCAAGGAAGATATGGATAGTATTCAAGCCTCTTGGATGGTTTCCGATGATGAAGATGATAATTAAAATCATTCTCTCTTGATTTTTTATATTTTGTCTAGGAAACTTCTTATGATAATTTATTCTTGTGTTTTAAGAAGGATAACTAGGGTTTGGAATAGCAATTATTGTGAGTACACATAGCTATTGCAAATGATTTTCATCTTGCAATGTTTTTAGATTTATTTATTTAAATTCTTAAGTTTATTTGGAAGATGATTTTACAGTATTAATCTTTATTGGTTTTATATATTGCAAAAATTGTTATGGGACATGAGTGTTTGCGTCTGTGAACTATGATTGTCCCATATATGTCAAAAGTTAAGCCTATTATGTCATTTACAAATATTGATGGAAGATAGGATGAACTTTTGATTCCAAAGATTAAGTCTATTATATGTCTTTATGCAAATATTGTTGAAAAATAGAATGAATCTTTGAATATTTTGCGCATTGATCTTTCCCCGATCCACTTCTATGTGAAAGTACCTTGTCGTCTCCGTAAGTTCTCTTATGTTGACCATTTTCGATTAAATTAATCATGGGTTCTCTTGTGGTTAATTTAATTGAGTTTTCTGATACAAATTCATGCTTCATGTAATTTGTTAATGTCCAAATAAATCCTTCTTTTTCTTGCAAAAAGTAAGGTCAGCTCTTGTTGTTCTTTCGGGAATGACATTTTTGGGGGAGTTCTTGATTGAATTTGTGCTTAATTGCCAAATCTTTGTGGGAGTGTCAGGAATATTGTAGGAGTTTTCTTGTCTCTTTATAAACTCCTTGATGAATACACTAAGTTTCAACTATGTGAAATCATCGAAACAAAGTTGATATGTTTTCTTTTAGTCATGAAGTATCTCTATGAGAATTTCATTATGATCCCACTAGTTTTCGTACCTTTGCCAATTTATATTGACAAAAAGGGGAAGAATTAATGTGTGGTCCACACTATAAATACATATGGTTTATGGATCATTATGTAAGGGGGAGTGGTTTTCATATGAGATGAAGTATTGACTAAGGGGGAGTGATATATATCACCATAGTATTGTTGCCAAAGTTGTGATACAATTGGACTTTGATGTTGTGTAATAATACTATGACACTGTATAACAATGATTGGGAGCTACTGTTTTCTTATTGTTATAGCTACGAATCTTCAACAACTATGATGCTGAGTTGAACACGTTCAGAATCACTGGAGTACTTGGAAGTAATGAAGATTTCAAGTAATGTTGAAGAACCAAGGAGATCAAGCATTTGGATGAGAAGATGCAAATATTATTTATTTTGTAATACATATGTATTGATAGTTTTGTCACTAAAATTGAAAAAGGGGGAGATTGTTAGAGCACTACTCGGTCAAGCTCGCAAGCGTTGCTATGTTAAGCTTGTTGTCAAGTTTAGTTTCCAAAACTATAAGTCTTGGTTTCTAGTCTACTTATAGCTAAGTCTCGGATTAGACTTCACGGTGTAGTTGAGCATTAGACTTCACGGTGTTCATCGATTGAAGACGAAAAACTACTTAGGTAGTGGTGGAACTTCATCAACAAAAGGTATGTGAAGACTTGATCTCATCTATCACTCAAAATATATCTACTCTATCTCCTATTTGAGACAAAATTCGTATAGCTATATAGACTTCGATTATACACATTTGATATTTCGAGCTGAGTTTTAACTCGCTTACATATTTTTCGAAATATGTGTTGGTAATCTTTTGCTTTAACCAAGTTCATCTTATATTCTTGATGAAAGTCAAAATATGATCATGTGAAAATCGCCTCGTAACATCTTACATGATTTTTGTGAGACAGTCATTTGATGTAGACTCAGAATATTTCATATTGATCATTCGATCACTTGAAAATTTCTTTGAAGCTAATAGTTTGTGTGAGACAGCTATTATCGTCTTCCGATAATGTTTCAATGATTGAAATGAGAGTTTACAATTGTTAACCATGATTGGTGTTTTGGTGTAAAAACTGATTCCGCTGGTTTTGGTAAATTTGGGTGTATTGATGAGAAACGAATTCAAACCTTAAACAAATGCACTGCACATGAGTACTTTAGATTCGAGAGATCAATCTGTACAATCCTGGCCTAAACCAAGAAATGGCCGTTCCAGTTTTGCTTCGGTCACAAAGTGAAGGAGAAGGGTTAATCTTAGGGAGGGAAGCGAAGAAGGTGTTGAGATCAAAATGGTTAACTCTGAAGGTGTGGTTATTTTATGACTTGTATCGGGGAATATGGAACCCCTTGGAATGTAAGCTATCGGTTCTTGGTATTTTTCCGGATACTTGTGTTGATAACCAAAACTGTGTTGTTGGTTAAAATAGGTTGAAAACCTGTTTATATCAGTCATAGTTGCACGCACCATGATCTCATTGGAAACCGGGACTAGTTGAGTGATGGAGGAGTGGGATCATGCAGGATGGTGAAAACTACGTCTTCACTATGACGGGAAGACTGGGTGGTTTCGTCCCACTACTTATCTATCATCACCAACTGCCCGCCTTTCCTGACACTTTCTTGTAATAGGCGTGTTGCACGCCGCACGCTGTAGATCGCCAGACCAATACCCTGATGAACATCCCCTAGTTTGTGACATGTTTGATGTCTCGAGTATTTTCGTGGAATATATGGAGCAGGCTGCTGAATGGGTCTTGTTTGCAAGACCTAGTTATTCAGACCAATCACGCGCAAGCTAGGTGGCGGGTGGTCATGTGTGAGTAGCTGCCAGGAGCTATCTATGTAGATTAAAGATGTGGTGATCGGTCCCTATAGGAGAATGGTGGCTGGTAGCCATTTTGACATACTATTGGTTGGCCCAAATTAAATCTAAACCGGTTAAGTTGGCTAGCCAAGTTGGATGGCTGAGATGATTTGCAGAAGTTTGTGCTAATTCATGAAATTTCGTAATCAGAAAATTCAGATGTCACTAAAACTGCTGTAGAATTCTCATACGAACTCGTATTTTGACGATCCGCCCCTCCATGCTTATCATAAAAAAAAAATCCTATCTTCTAACTCGGGAATATTTAGGTTTTAAGATCGTTTAGGAGGTGAAAAAATCCCGACAGTAAAAACTCAGGAAGAATTCAGGAGGAATTTTGTCAGTTTTCAGCCATGACCTAGCTCGTCTTTTAAGCTATATCTTTTAGCTCGTTAATCCGATTGATGTGATTTTTTAGTATGTTATGCTAGACATCCATACGAAACTTTTGGCATGTGGCTCGTACTAAAATTGTTTACCAAATGCTCCCAGTTGTTCTTCCAATCTTTGGGTGATCGTTTACAAGCCATATGAGTAGGCCGCGGCGTGGACGATTGTTCCTTATGGAAGAGGGGTGGCCATTGATCATGGCCACATATCGTTATGGAAAAGGGGGTGGCCGTTGATTATGTCCATAACTCGTTATGGAAAGGGGGTGGCCATTGATCATGGCCACAGCTCGTTGGCTGCCTAAAATAAGGGTTAGGCCGGCCGATTCGTAGCCTTAGCATGGCTTGCCAATTAGCATGCCGGCACGGTTGTGCATGTTGATTAGATAATTGGCATGGCGTCCATGTTGGCGCGATGGCCACTGGGTGTTAGCGCAGTTTGGATATATTTAATGTGTGTGGTGGGTTTAAAGCGACCTGATTGGTCGATGGGAAAGAGGACCGGCAAGCAGCATGGTCCCGGCCACATTCTAAGTGCATGTGGCGCATTTAGAGCGACCTGATTGGTCGATGGGAAAGAGGGTCGGCAAGAGTAGCATGAGGGCGCAGGTGGCGCCCGCTAGGGCGGTCTGGCCGGCCATGTGGCGCGGACACGCCTCCTCTTATTGCTGCTCCTATTTTCCGCGACTCCTCTTTTATTTCTTGTTTTCTGATTTTTGGTAGGACTTTGCTCCTACTAGTCCATGGCGGATCAATTGCCCAGCTTGCCTAGGTTTAGTTTCGACTAGTAGGGTCCGAGATATTGCGCAGGCGCAAAAAACCTAATTTTGGAAATTAATTAGGTTAATATTTGAATCTTGTGAATTATCACAAAATTGATTAGATTCGGTGAGTTCTGTGTGTTGACACAGTGTTCTTTAAATTTTATTGTCATAGAGCAGCATGCTTTCCGACTGAGTACTTTCATGCAGACCTTAATCTTGATGCTTCGGGAAATTCATGCTACTCAGTTGCGAGTGGACACTAATTGTCATGTCATATCAATATTAAGGGTTCAACCGGGGAACATAGCACGGGAAAATATTCAATGAGCATTGCATTAATGAATAATACAGGCGGGATGTTGAAATTTACATAATATTTGGGATTGTTGCTACATGCACCATTCTGGATAAATTTCATGTAAGTATAATGAATTGCTCAATATATGCGTAAGTAAAAAGGCTGGGCACTCATGACTTCTAATGGCTCTGTCTCTTTGCAGAATGACGGTACATTAAATACAGGGTTTTACAATCTTAACCCTGAACTAAAAACCACCATCAACATTAAGTCCACTGCTTAGCACGTAATAGTGACATTGTTGCGTGGTAAGCACTAGATGGTGATAGATGAAAATAAAATTCATGAGAAGAGTAAACAGACGTTACCAGTAGAGAGAGGCCAGCTTGGCCTTTGAGAAACGTCGATGCAAGTAGCAATCACCCTTCTATTACGTTGATGCCGAGAACACTAAAATTATGTATTTAAGTAGTGGAGCCTTAACTAATGAGTGTTAAGGCAGTTGAGCCTTGAATACAAAGATGAGTGTTGAGGTGGTGGAACCTGTCAACACTATGATGTGTTGAAGCAAAGGACGCCCGACAACACGAGTGAGTGATGAGGAGATTGCGAGTATCAACACTAAGATGAAGATGTGTTGAGGCAGTGATGCCTGACAACACAGTAGTGAGTGTTGAGGAATTGCTTCGTCTCAACACTAAGGTGGGGATATGTTGAGTCAGTATGACTGACAACACAGTAGTGAGTGTTGATGAATTTGCACGTCTCAACACTAATAGGAGGATGTATTGAGGTAGTGTGCCCGGCAACACAGTAGTGGGTGTTGAGAATTTGCACGTCTCAACACTAAGAGGAAAACGTGTTGAGGCAGTATGCCTGACACCACAATAGTGAGTATAGAGGAATTTGCATGTCTCAACACTAAGAGAAAGGATTGTTGAGGCAGTATGCCTGGCAACACAATAGTGAGTGTTGAGGAATTTTCACATCTCAACACTAATAGGAAATCGTGTTGAGGCGGTATGCCTGACAACACAATAGTGAGTGTTGAGGAATTAACACGTCTCAACACTAAGAGGGAGGATATGTTGAGGCAAAGTGTGCCTGGCAACACAAAGAGCGGGTGTCGAGGAATTTGCACGTCTCAACACTAAGAGGAAAACGTGGAGGCGGATACCTGACAACACAATAGTGAGTGTTGAGGAATTTGCACGTCTCAACACTAAGAGGAAGGATGTGTTTAGGCAGTATGCCTGGCAACACAGTAGTAAGTGTTGAGGAATTTGAACGTCTCAACACTAAGATGAAAACGTGTTGAGGCAGTATGCCTGACAACACAATAGTGAGTGTTGAGGAATTTGCACGTCTCAACACTAAGAGGAAGGATGTGTTGAGGCAGTATACCTAGCAACATAGTAGTGAGTGTTGAGGAATTTACACGTCTCAACACTAAGAAGAAATCGTGTTGAGGCAGTATGCCTGACAACACAATAGTGAGTATTGAGGAATTTGCAAGTCTCAACACTAAGAGGGAGGATGTGTTGATCCAGTGTGCCTGGCAACACAAAGAGTGGGTGTTGAGGAATTTGCACATCTCAACACTAAGAGGAAAACGTGTTGAAGCAAAGATGCCCGACAACACAATAGTGAGTGTTGAAGAATTTGCACATCTCAACACTAAGAGGAAGCATGTGTTGAGGCGGCGGATATCACCGGCAACACATTAGTGGGTGTTGAGGAATTTGTATGTCCAACACTAAGAGGAAAAAACGTGTTGAGGCAGTATACCTGATAACACAATAGTGAGTGTTGAGGAATTTGCACGTCTCAACACTAAGAGGAAGGATGTGTTGAGGCAGTATGCCTGACAACACAATAGTGAGTGTTGAGGAATTTTCACATCTCAACACTAAGAGGAAATCGTGTCGAGGCGGTATGCCTGACAACACAATAGTGAGTGTTGAGGAATTATCACGTCTCAACACTAAGTGGAGGATATGTTGAGGCAGTGTGCCTGGCAACACGGTAGTGGGTGTTGAGGAATTTGCACGTCTCAACTCTAAGAGGAAAACGTGTTGAGGCAGTATGCCTGACAACACAATAGTGAGTGTTGAGGAATTTGCGTCTCAAAGACTAAGAGGAAGGATGTGTTGAGGCGGTATGCTTGGCAACACAATAGTGGGTGTTGAGGAATTTGCAATGTCTCAACACTAAGAGGAAAACGTGTTTGGGCACTATGCCCGACAACACAATAGTGAGTGTTGATGAATTTGCACATCTCAACACTGAGAGGAAGGATGTGTTGAGGCAGTATGCCTGGCAACACAGTAGTGGGTGTTGAGGAATTTGCACGTCTCAACACTAAGAGGAAAACGTGTTGAGGTAGTATGCCTGACAATACAATAGTGAGTGTTGAGGAATTTGCACATCTCAACACTAAGAGGAAGGATGTGTTGAGGCAGTATGCCTAGAAACACAGTAGTGAGTGTTGAGGAATTTGCACGTCTCAACACTAAGAGGAAATCGAGTTGAGGCAGTATGCCTGACAACACAATAGTGAGTGTTGAGGAATTTGCACGTCTCAACACTAAGAGGGAGGATGTGTTGAGGCAGTATGCCTGGAAACATGCATGCGAGTGTTGAGGGAATTTGCACGTCTCAACACTGAGAGGAAATCATGTTGCGGAAGTATGCCTGATAACACAATAGTGAGTGTTGAGGAATTTACACGTCCCAACACTTAGAGGAAGGATGTGTTGAGGCAGTATGCCTGGCAACACAGTAGTGAGTGTTTAGGAATTTGCACGTCTCAACACTAAGAGGAAATCGTGTTGAGGCAATATGCCTGACAACACAATAGTGAGTGTTGAGGAATTTGCACGTCTCAACACTAGGATATTTAAAATTTATTTGATATGCCTAATACATATAAAACATTTAGTTTAAGGATAGTTACTTAGCTCTTTCTCTGCTAGGCATGTCCTTCGCGCATGATTGGGCTTTGGGTATATTAGGCTCTCCCGTGAGTTAGCAACATCAAGCGTTAGTGATGATATCAGGATGACGACGAATTGATAGAAGGACAAAAGTCCCCAGGTCTTGATGGGACGAAAAATAGCTGGTTGTAAAGAGAGTTGTTCAACAAGACTTACTCGTGGAACCTACGAAGCTACACTCTCTCCAAGCAATTCGTCATATTTGAGAGTTGTCCATACGGCAACAAATAATCTTCAGGATTGGACGGCTTGTTGGAGACCCTCTCGGTATAGACATTGGCAGGGGAACATACTCCTAGTTTCGCTTTGTTGCTATGTATCCATGAGCTCCCTAAAACCATATCATGATTCGGGTATTCCTTAACAATATGAAACTTGGCGTATGTTAAGGCGTCTACTATATTGATTTCGAGATTATTGTACCCATAGGCATCTATCGGCCTTTCTTCCGAGTTTTCGATCATAGTCGGGCGGTGTCGGCTTCTAACTCTCGTGAGTCTTGACTTCAGTTACAATGTTGAAGTCGGAGGCCACGTCCAATCAGTGTGCTTTCAAACTCGACACCTTTCGGTGAGTAGTGGTTAGGAGTCCCGATTACGTTTACCAGTAGTACCTTCCAAGAGAGACCCGGGATTTGGGTAAGCTTCTCAATTGAAAATAATCACCCGCCCGACACAACACGGTTGAGGGTCAAAATATATCTCGCCGTGCCTTGGAAAAATAGACTATCTCACATACATGCTCCATCATAGATTGCACGGTTTTGTGAACAGAGTCCCCAGAAAGCATTAATGCACAACTCCACCAATTGATGTTTAGTCATATTTGGATCATGACAATGTAACGCCTGAATTCTGAATCCCTTGACATAATCATTCGGATGTTCGTTGTTTCGCTCATTCTGAGTTGTGGCCATGTCCGTCTGAGTTTTGGAAATAATTTCCTATCTCTCCATTAAATCGATTATGGTAATGGGAGGTTGGTTTCCTATGGATCCTCCAGTCTCTCGTCCTGACGAAGAAGTGGTAGCAGCCCTGGTGATGATTGGAGGCGTCATGCTCGAAGAAATATTAGGAGTGGCGGCGATGTTGAGTGCCAAATATTGCATATTTCTACACCTTTTTATTGGCATTTAACTCATCTTTTGTGCTTAGAAATCAGATATTATCCCAAATTCTGTATTTTCTCTGTTTTCAAGAATAAATACTTGTACTAATTAATTTTGCGTTTTTAGGTAGTAAAATAAAGCCCTGGAGAAATTAAGGAGCCAAAGAGCAGGAATTGGAGACGAGCGTCTATGGAGCGGAAAGCCGCAGCCGCGTGCGCATCGGTTGCAACCCGACAAGAAGCAACCCATTTACAAAGATATGGGCTTGAGCTATCCAAGATCCGCCCATAACCCGAATCCAAGCCCGATCCATCCCGAGCCGTGAGATTTGATCCATCCGCATCCAACGGTCGCCGTCTCTCGCACATCATCTTTCGCTGCATCCGCCTAACACCCACGACCCACCTACCCCTTCACCCATCAACCACATCGACCAAAAATCCCCATCCTCACTTTCTCTTCTCTCTTCTCCCCGAAGGTGAAACACCGAGCCCCCTTCCTCTTCTTCCCCACTCAGGATGCAAGAGCCACACCGCCACCACCATTTCTTCTCTCCCGACAACACCAAAGACTACAGCCTGGCCCTTCTCCGCCTCTCTAGCTCAAGCTATCTCCTTCATAGCTTCTCCCATAACCCTAGAAGCTAGGTTTGAGGTAGATGGAGCTAGGTTTTCTCCAACAACGAATTAATGAAGTTGCGAGGCGGAGTGGAAGAGGAGACAACCATTTCGAAAGGTTATGGTGAGTGGGTTTGCATTTAATTTCCAAATTGGAGTGTTAGAAAAGAATTTTGTATAAATAGGGTTGAGAATTGATGTAAAAGGTATGCCCGGATTAGCCGGTGCAACAAGCTTAATTTCAGTTGTGTTTTACTTACTTTGATAATGTTCTAATTCAATAACTAGGGTGTAGATGAAACCCCTAATTTGTTGTTAAGATAATCAATCTTTGGTTATTGTTCTTGTTGTGTTACATTGTGTTAGGATTAGTAGTTAAATGTTTGAGCTTATGAACTTTGTGATGAGTTGTCTTGTAAGAAGACAACTCATACTAGGGGGAGTTAGTGAAAGGTAGTTAATAAACATCCACCGAGACCTTCAAGGGAAGGTACAAGAACATAACTTGAGTTACATTGCCTTAGCATATGATTAGAAGGTGAATTCGATCACCCTAGTGCTCTCCAACCTTGTTTACAATCTGTTATACATTTTACTTTACATTCACAAACATTCTGCGTCGTATCGACATCCAAAACAAACCACTATTGTGTCACTCCTCTTAGAAATCGATTAAGTGAAACTTTGGAATCAATTTTACACACTCCAAGTCTCTGTGGATCGACCTGTGCTTGCCATGTGTTGCTTGTCGACACTGTGCACTTGCAGTTACATTTGTAGGCATCTTTTCTAAGCCTACCAAGTTTTTGGCGCCGCTGCCGGGGACTCGGTAGCGGTGTATTCGATTCTTTGGTTCCATTTTGCTGATTTTCAGTTGATTTCTTGTATATATGTGTTAAATTATTGTGTTAGATTAGTGTTAGTTGTAGTTTTAATTCTTTCTATCACCTGCATCATCATATATTTTGCATATTTAAGATTGTCTTTGCATCTAGTCAGTAACACTCAATCACTCTGTAATTGTTAGTTTGTAACTTAGTCATATATTCTCATTTAGCATATTAGGCCTTCGTTGTTTTTTTGATTGTAGTTCACTATCTTCTGTAACTTTGTTGTTATCATGTGGCTTTGTTTGTACATGATGTTGGATTTCTTAATCTTTTAGAATTTCAATACATTACTAGCAGGTTGCATCTCATCCTATTCTCCATCTGTAACATATCTCCACATCTGCATCTTAGCCTTGTAGTTTTAGCTATAACTTTATAAGTATCATTTTCCCTTAGTTGTAGCTTAGTTAGTTCATTTGTGCATATTTCCTGTTAAAGTTCTCAATCATCTCTGACTGTGGCTCATCAATCTGCTGTCATTTTCCTATCACCTGCCTCGTCAGCTGTCTTGCATCTTGTTCTAGTCAACACTGTCATTGCATGCTGTAGTTTTCTTTTCTTTTTAATTTACTGTAACTCTGCAGCTTCTGTGAAATAGCTAGTATAATTTTGTTGAGTCTCTGCTGTTTATAATTCTCTCAGAATACAGTAAAACCATCTGTAAATTTCCATTAGTCGGTCTTTTTCATTGTGGTTACTGCCTGCAGCTCAGTCTTAAGCTTTACCAACAGTAAAAACCTCAGCACTTGGGGTACTTGAAATTTGAATATGCAAACCTTATTTATCACATCACAGCTGCCTGTGCTTGCTTCTTGAACTTTCTGCACTCGAGCTGACTGAATTACAAGTAGTTTAAACTTTTATCCTTAGTGTTGTGCAACCATATGTTAGATTTAAATTACAATCAGTAGTTGTCAATTGGTTTACATCATATCTCTGGGTCTGTAACTTTCATCCCACTTGAGTTACTTGGGTTAGTTGAGCATATGCCAGCATAACTTAGATTTTGCTAAGGATTGTCTGTCACCCGTGTTTGGAGTCTCAGCAAGTGTGTAGCAGTTTTGTTAGTTCACTTCTACTCAAAATCTTTAATCACCCCGTAAAATTCCATTCCCAGCATACCCATAATTCATATTGCAGAATCTCTTTTCTGACATTTTCAGTAATAGTGCTTTTGAACCCTTGCTTCATCTGTACCATTCTGGGAATTGAAACTGTTTGTTGAGTTTACAGGTACCTGAAAAAATGGAGCAAAAGCTAAGGAAAAGCTAAAAAGAGAAGGAGCGCAGGACAATTTGTGGAAGTGCCTAAACCCGATTTATATCGGCGGTATCATCCCCTAACCCTGCTGTGTTTGATGAATGTGTGTGTGATATTCCATGTATGCAAGCTAAACAAGTGCTACACATAGCCCTTATCAGTCCCTGCAAACTATAGTATTCATCTGTGTGATTCTCTGATACCTGCAACACATATTTGCTAGCTGAAATAGCTATGTCTTTGAGCTGAACTGTATCAGTTTGTGCATATTTGTGAATTTATTGCCACTTCCATGAGCTTTGCCTCACTTCTTTGCGCATTGCTACTTTGCTGATCCCTACATCACCTCGAATCTGTGTGCACAACTTTAAAAGCTAGTTTTTGAGCCTTTCAGCCATGACTGCCTGACAAACTAGCTACTCTGCTGATCTGTGCATTACTGATCCTTGCTCCCATGATCTGTGCATTACTGAAATCTGGCTGAACATCTCTGTGTGTGCATCTGTAGTGCCCTTGCATGATAAATTAGCTACCCTGCTAAGCAATCATCCCTGAATAGACTGTAGCTTTCATAAGCATTAATCTAACTGTCTGAAACCCGATTGCATGGGTATCTCTCGTGACACTTGAGTAAATTTGGAAAATCTGAAACCTATGCTTTTGTGTGTTCTACCTTTTGAAATTTGGTGAATACTTAGTTTACGTTTTCTTTGTGACTTCTTGGCTTCAACAAAGCTTGTGCTTGGTTCCAAATTTCTCAGTAAATGTTTGAATTGCCGTGCAACTTGGTTAGCCAAGTTTGCTTTGATAGCCCGCCTGATATCAACTGAGTTTGTTGAACCATCAGCCCTTTCGCCTTTGTGCATGCTCTATTCTGTTGACAACCTGTTGAGCTATCTGCCCTGCATCTTTGTGCATAATCTGTGAAAATTGGGGTCAACCGAACCTGTTGATACTCTGTGTCATGTCAAGTTTGTTGCAAAGTGCTGAGAGTTTGTTTCTGATTTATTGCTGATCTGTGCATCTGTGAATCATATCCATCTGTGCATCTGTGAATCATATCCACTTGCCACAAACACAGCCCCAACCAGTTGCTACCTTATGAGTTGTGCAATTGCACCTTGACTGATCAGTGCAACATTTTGAATCTATATGCACAATTCAAAAAACTAGCTTTTGATTCATATGAGCTTAACTTCCCTGTTTTGAGAAATCGTTGGCTGTTTGAGTGCTATAACATGCTTGATGTGTGCTATGCTATGATTGTTTATTTTTGAGTTCAAATTGATTGCCTGGCATGTCAGGATTTTGGAATGGGGTTAGGAATGAGAAATCATCTCAAAAATCAATTAGAGAACTTGCTTACGGGCATGCTTCACATTATGAACCCCCCACATACCATGCTGTTAATAATTTTAGGGATTATTATGAACCTTTTCTAGGTCATGAGCCTCAATATGCAAACCCTAATAATTATCCATACGTATATCATCCACCACCAGGGGATGTTGAACAATTTTGTACTCCCATGAACTCTTGTATGCAATCTGTGATGGAAAATATTAAACTCATTGAAGAAAATAATGCCAGATTTGAATTACAAGCATTGCATGATCATCCATATAGCAACACATCTGTATTTCCCTTCAATAGTGAACCTCATGCACAACCATATACTGAATACCCTGAAATGAGGACACCCACTATTGAAGACTACCCTTCAAATTGAACAACTTAATATGATATTAAAGATGAATCGATTCATTTACAAAATGTAGAAAGGGAGGAATTTCAAGATGAATTGTTTGTTAGTCCCAATGAATTAAATTTTGAAAATAGTGCATCTGTTCCTACTCGTGCAAATAATATTGAATATGAACCTGATATAGAGGTACATGAATGGAGTAGATACACTATGGTTTTGAATGGGCGTTGCATCCTTGTTACGATGATGATGATGATAATGATTTAATGTTAGAAGAGCATGTTTACTCTGAAAATGTTGTTGTGGAATCTTCATTCTCTGTAACCTTAGACTCCTTTGTTGCGACTCCGAAAATGATGTTTCTTCGATTTTCTCATCCGTAACTCTAAATTTTGGATGATATTGATATGGATTTTGGGATTGAACAATTGTTTTGTGGAAGTGTGCATGATACACAACTTGCATCTGACCTAGGGATAGCTGAATTGTCTGTTAACACAGATGATTCAATGCATGAAAATATAATTGATGTGTCTGATTCTCGGCATAGGTCACAGTGTGAAGTTTCTTGTGATATCTCGTGCGTGAAATCAAGTTTTAGATGATGATTATGAATCTGGGCTTGTTGAAATGTTTTATGAACATGAGCATGATGTTGTACTTGTTTGACTTAGGGAGAGTTGAATCATGTAATGATACAAATGAAAATAACTTAGACAAATCGATTCCCCTAAGTCACAACATGATTGTCTTAATGTCAGCCGAGGGGTTGTCAAACCCACTTTGTGGACAGCTCCAAGCTTTTGATTAGAACTGTGTGCCTCCCAAGTCCTCTTGGACTATTTTGCAGCTAAGTACAATACCTATGAAGAGCCACAGTTGGAATGTGTATCTCTACCCGTCCCTAATAAAGTCCATTTTGAACTAGACCTTGTGCATGATGTACCTCTAAAATTGCAAGATTTTGTGCTCAAAAACACATCTGTTGACAAATTTAGGTTTGGGGGTAACTCGTTCACATATGCAGTCTTACTTGCACTCTCATGTTATATATGTGTAAGGCTGTTGATGTTTCTGCATATCGTCTTTTGGGTTGATCCTCAACTCTTTAGATTGTTGGCGTATGGTGAATTTTTTCTTGTATATAATCCGGTAGGTAATGTTACATCTTCTATCTTGAATAGGTTGAGTCTTTTTCTGTATATATTGTGCTAATCCAATATGATCTCAGCTGAGAATGTTGGATTCTAGCCTTGACTAATGAAGCTCTAATCTTGCTTTTGCCGACATACCGGTAATCTCTTCCCTTTTCTCTTATCAGCATAGTTCTCATGGTATGTGATTGTTTAAATTCTTATCATCTGTTGACACATTGAGGACAATGTTAGATTTAGGTTTGGGGGTGTGATTTGCATATAGAGTTTTTAGTTTTTAGTCTTTAAAAAAAAAAAAAAAAAAATCAAAAATCAAAAATTCTTCAAAACTCTTTGTAAATATGTACATAAAAACCTCCAACTTTTAGAGATCTTAGGGTCACTAGCATGCTTCTAACTATGTTTACATAGAGAGTCTGACCGAAATAACTGAACTTGGAAGTACTGGAGAACACAATCGGGTTCCTTAGTTGATTAGAGCGTTAAAGTTGGATTTAACCATGCTTGGAGGGCTAATTAGTCTTTACCAAAGATATTAGGTAGTAGAATTGTGATCACCCATAGTGGAGACTACCCATTTTTACATCAAGCGAGGCACCCGACCTTCATTTTTGTGACTTTCTAGAAAATATGTTAGAGTGTGTCACCGTACGTCGTCAATTCCGGGTAGGAATGGTGAGCTACCCAACTTCGCACCACTTTCAAAGACTATTTTTGATCTCTTGAGTGCTAATTTTGTCAATCATGAGGGTGACGTTTAAAGATGAAAACTCCTTCTTGTAGTTCGATTTGTAGTTAGCATCACTCTCTTCCTCTCGACAACACAACAGATCCATAGAAACACATCATCGTCAGCGAACAGAGCAACGTCAGAATATTTGAAGAAAAGTTGAAATAGTCCAAGGTTTACATGCAACAATTCAAAGAAAAGAAAATAAGATGAGAATTAGTGAAGTTTATGAAATCAAGACAATACAAGTTGTGGAAAATTGAGTGATAAAGTCCTTCATCCATGGAGCTAGTAGTTTCACAGCATTATGGCTACGATATGTGCTTAGATGTCACGGTGGTTTCCCCCTTCACTGGCGCTTGGGAGCGTAATTTTGATCTTGGTCGGGCTATGGATAATCTTTGTGGCAAAAAAGAGGACCAAGTATTTAGAGAAATGTAAGTGTCGAAAGTGGGGTTTGGGGTTCTTGCTTTCACTACCTTAGGTGGATTAGGGAGTGATACGGAGGAGTTACTGAAGAGGTTGCGAAACTATATGGCTAGTCATGATGAGAACGTTTCTATTGGAGATTTTCTTTTTCATAGGATAGGTGTGGTTCTTAATAAAGGGATTGGAGCACAACTTGACAAGAGAAAAGTTACAAATTGTCAAGTTTTGTGAAGTTCAGAAGTTCATCATCAACAGTTGAAGACCGAAGACCGAAGATTGAAGACGTTTCTATGGATGCTGTGAGAGTGATGTTAATTGTCGATCAGATGTGAAGGTAAGTGAGTAATCCCATCCTTGCTAATGGTTGATTTCCTTTCTTAGAGATCATCGAGAAAAGATTCTTTTGTCCACAACTCGTGGAGTCTCCGAAATTATTTCGGAAGGTTATCCTTCTCACCTTCAACGTATGCAGGATTTCTCTCTTTACTCCTGCCTGCACACATGAGAGACTAAAAAAGCGGTCTTTTTGAGTGCAATTATTATAAAACCCTATTGGTGAGGCAGAAGTCGAGGCTTGTGATCACTCTCGAACCCGAATTCTTTCATATGGTATGGTTATTTCTCACTCAACTCTTAAGGATGAGAATGCGTTCTTTGATAGTTCTAACTTCGTGTTACTAGCATGCAAAAACTCTATATCCTTATAGCTCCTTGGATGCTTGAGACTCTTTTACGCTCTGAAGTTGGAGAAGGTTTTGTGGGTACATCTCTGGTAAACCCTCACGAGACTACAACTCGTCCACTAGGGACACCTAGGGGTTTAAAGTCTTAGTGCATACGCTAAATGCATTCGAGAGACCAGCGACGGTGGTATAGTTAGGATTTATTATTTTCTGTTTCACTTGAGGACAAGTAAAATTCAGGTTTGGGGGTATTTGATGAGTGCCAAATATTGCATATTTCTACACCTTTTTATTGGCATTTAACTCATCTTTTGTGCTTAGAAATTAGATATTATCCCAAATTCTGTATTTTCTCTGTTTTCAAGAATAAACACTTGTACTAATTAATTTTGCGTTTTTAGGTAGTAAATAAAGCCTGGAGAAATTAAGGAGCCAAAAGAGCAAAAATTGGAGACGAGCGTCTATGGAGCAGAAAGCCACAGCCCGCGTGCGCATCAGTTGCAACCCGACAAGAAGCAACCCATTTACAAAGATATGGGCTTGAGCTATCCAAGATCCGGCCCATAACCCGAATCCAAGCCCGATCCATCCTGAGCCGTGAGATTTGATCCATCCGCATCCAACAGTCGCTTCATCCCGCACATCATCTTTCGCTGCATCCACCTAACACCACAGCCACCTACCCCTTCACCCATCGACCACATCGACCAAACATCCCCCATCCTCACTTTCTCTTCTCTCTTCTCCCCCGACAGAAACACCAGAGCCCCCTTCATCTTCTTCCCCCGACCAGATGCAGAGCCGACACCGCCACCACCATTTCTTCTCTCCCGACAACACCAGCACCAGCAGCCGCCTTATCCGCCTCTCTAGCTCAAGCTATCTCCTTCATAGCTTCTCCCATAACCCTAGAAGCTAGGTTTGAGATAGATGGAGCTAGGGTTTCTCCAACAGCGAATTAATGAAGTTGCAGAGCCAGGTGGAAGAGGAGACAACCATTTCGAGCAGTTATGGTGAGTGGGTTTGCATTTAATTTCCAAATTGGAGTGTTAGAAGAGAATTTTGTATAAATAGGGTTGAGAATTTATGTAAAGGTATGCCCGGATTAGCCTGTGCAACAAGCTTAATTTCATTGTGTTTTACTTACTTTGATAATGTTCTAATTCAATAACTAGGGTGTAGATGAAACCCCCTAATTTGTTGTTAAGATAATCAATCTTTGGTTATTGTTCTTGTTGTGTTACATTGTGTTAGGATTAGTAGTTAATCAAGTTTGAGCTTATGAACCTATGATGAGTTGTACTTGTAAGAAGACAACTCATACTAGGGGGAGTTAGTGAAAGGTAGTTAATAAACATCCACCTGAGACCTTCAAGGGAAGGTACAAGAACATAACTTGAGTTACATTGCCTAAGCATAGGATTAGAAGGTGAATTCGATCACCCTAGTGCTCTCCAACCTTGTTTACAACTGCTATACATTTTACTTTACATTCACAAACATTCTCGTCGTATCGACATCCAAAACAATCCACTATTGTGTCACTCCTCTTAGAAATCGATTAAGCGAAACTTTGGAATCAATTTTACACATTCCAAGTCTCTGTGGATCGACCTGTGCTTGCCCTGTGTTAATAAGAGGCGTCTTTTCTAAGCCTACCAGGCGACTCTGGTAATAAGAGGCATCATGTCAGAGGGGATGCTTTCGGTGTTGCTGGTGTTGGTGCTAGAGGATGTAACGCCATGGGATGTGTTGACTGCACTTG
The DNA here is from genome assembly GCA_023531295.1 of Papaver armeniacum. NCBI lineage: Eukaryota > Viridiplantae > Streptophyta > Magnoliopsida > Ranunculales > Papaveraceae > Papaver > Papaver armeniacum. The sequence continues at coordinate 21,412 of JAJJWW010005753.1, read as the reverse complement.
CGAACGATACATTGGTGTTGGTCATTCCATTTTTCTCTCGCTCGATACGTCCACATACCCTGTCTGCATCGTCGTTGGCGGAGGCACAGACCTCAGACAAGGATTCAACATTTTTTGTGTCATCTCTGAAATTGGTGGCGATCTCCGAGCGAATGTTTGCTGGCTCTTGCTACAGCCGGTTTGCCATACTCTTTATCTTTAAGAGACAAAACTTCTCATTTTGCAGCTTGACAATATCAGCTTGATTTGCGACAAAATTTTATTATATTTTTTCCATACCTTCCATGGTGATTGGATTTCGAGCATTGGCGGCTTTGGAAGTGTTTGGGATGGCCGGGGTAACTCATGAAGCGGAATGTTGGGATTGGTGATTGAAGTGAATATCTGGTCAATGATTGAATTTAGACCTAAGATCCACCATCTTGAGTTTGTGAAGATTGGAATGAAAATTGAGAAATTGGCTTCGCAACTGAGAGATTAATCTCCCACTGTGGTCGCCAGTTATTTTGGGGTAAAAATTGATTCCGCTGGTTTTGGTAAATTTGGGTGTATTGATGAGAAACGAATTCAAACCTTAAGCAAATGCACTGCACGGGAGTACTTTAGAGTCGAGAGATCAATCTGTACAATCCTGGCCTAAACCAAGAAATGGCCGTTCCATTCTTGCTTCGGTCACAAAGTGAAGGAGAAGGGTTGATCTTAGGGAGGAAAGCGAAGAAGGTGTTGAGATCAGAATGGTTAACTCTGAAGGTGTGGATATTTTATGACTTGTATCGGAATATGGAATCGGCTTTGCGAAATGTAAGCTATCGCTTCTTGGTATTTTTTCTCGGATACTTGTGTTGATAACCAAAACTGTTTTGTTGGTTAAAATAGGTTGAAACCTATTTATATCAGTCATAGTTGCACGCACCCTGATCTCATTGGAACTGGGAATAGTTGAGTGATGGAGGAGTGGGATCATGCAGGATAGTGAAAACTACGTCTCCACTATGAGGGGAAGACTGGGTGGTTTCGTCCTACTACTTATCTATCATCACTAACTGCCCGCCTTTCCTGACACTTTCTTGTAATAGGTGTGTTGCACGCCGCACGTTGTAGACCGCCATACCAATACCCTAATGAACATCCCCCTAGTTTGTGACATGTTTGATGTCTCGAGTATTTTCGTGGAAAATATGCAGCAGGCTGCTGAATGGGTCTTGTTTGCAATACCTAGTTATTCTGACCAATTACGCGCAAGCTAGGTGGCAGGTGGTCATGTGTGAGTAGCTTCCAGGAGCTATCTATGTAGATTAAAGATGTGGTGATCGGTCCCTATAGGAGAATGGTGGTTGGTAGCCATTTTGACATCCTATTGGTTGGCCCAAATTAAATCTAAACCGGTTAAGTTAGCTAGCCAAGTTGGATGGCTGAGATGATTTGTGAAGTTTGCGCTAATTCATGAAATTTCGTAATCGGAAAATTCGGATGTGAGACCCTCACTAAAACTGGCCGTAGAATTCTCATACGAACTCGGATTTTGACGATCCGCCCTCCATCCTTATCGAAAAAGAATTTCCTATCTTCATATTAGGAATATTTAGGTTTTGAGCTCGTTTAGGAGGTGAAAACATCCCACAAAAAACTCGGGAAGAATTCGGGAGGAATTGCATGGGTTCAGCCATGACCTAGCTCGTATTTTAAGATGTATGTTTTAGCTCGTTAATCCGATTGATGTGATTTCTTAGTATGTTATGCTAGACATCCATACAAATTTTTATGAATGTAGCTCATACTAAAATTATTTACCAAATGCTCCTAGTTGTTCGTCCAATCTTTGGGTGATCGTTTAGAAGCCATATGGGTAGGCCGCGGCGTGGACGATTATTCCTTATGGAAGAGGGGTGGCCGTTGATCATGGAAACAACTCGTTATGGAAAAGGGGGTGGTCGTTGATCATGGCCACAACTCATTGTGGAAAGGGGGTGGTCGTTGATCACGGCCACAACTCGTTGGCTGCCTAAAATAAGGGTTAGGACGACCGATTCGTAGCCTTAGCATGGCTTGCCAATTAGCATGCCAGCGCGATTTGGCAGGTTAATAAGCTAATTGGAATGACAGCCATGTTGACGCGACGGCCACTAGGTGTTAGCGCAGTTTGGATTTATTTAATACATGTGGCGGGTTTAAAGCGACCTGATTGGTCGATGGGAAAGGGGGACGACAAGCAGCATGGGCCCGACCACTTTCTAACTGCATGTGACGCATTTAGAATGACATGATTGGTCGATGGGAAAGAGGGACTAAGAGTAGCATGGGGGCGTGGCCATTTGCAGTGGCGGCCAACAGAAAGCACAACCGGCCATGTAGCGCGGCTACGCCTCCTCTTATTGCTGCTCCTATTTTTCAAGGCTCCTATTTTATTTCTTGTTTTCTGATTTTTGGTAGGACTTTTCTCCTACTAGTCCATGGCGGATCAATTGCGTAGCTTGACTAGGTTTAGTTTCGACCAACAGGGTTCGAGATATTTCTCAGGCGCAAAAAACCTAATTTTTGCAAATTAATTAGGTTAATATTTGAATCTTGTGAATTATCCCAAAATTGATTAAATTCGGTGAGTTCTGTGTTTTGACACAGTGTTCTTTAAATTTTATTGTCAAAGAGCAGCATGCTTCCGACTGAGTACTTTCATGCAAACCTTAATCTTGATACTTCGGGAAATTCATGCTACTCATCTGCGAGTGAACACTAATTGTCATGTCATATCAATATTAAGGGTTCAGTCGGGGAACATAGCACAAGAAAGTATTTAATGAGCCTTGCATTAATGAATAATACAGGCGGGATGTTAAAATTTATTGAATATTTTGGGATTGTTGCTACATGCACCATTCTGGATAAATTTCATGTAAATATACTGAATTGCTCAATATATGCATAAGTAAAAAGGTCAAGGCACTCATGACTTCAAATGGCTCCGTCTCTTTGCACGAATGACTAGACATCAAATAAAGGGTTTTACAATCTTATCCATGAACTAATAACCACCATCAACAATTTGATATAGTACAGTATGCGTACTTGTTTGCTAACTATTGCAAGTTATTCCATGTCCGGTAACCATGATATGCATACCCGTATGTGTACTGTTGGTTTAATGAAAGTCCGAGAACTTAGTATGCATACACGTATGCGTACTGGAGTAAAGTTCATGTCCGGAAATTCAACCGAGTTTAGATGTTATGCATACCCGTTCGCATATTGGCGAACCCAAACTTAGTCCGGCCACTAGGTACGCATACCCGTTTACATACTTGAGTAGGTTATGTTCTAAAATCTGTTTCATCATGAACTAATACATTTATATAATAAGGAATTCAATCTTTTACAAATCATGGCTATAATGTTCATGAATTGATTCGACTGAATCAAAATCGATTTTGCTTGAATTGTGTCTTTTATACTTCAATGAGAATATAAACAATTGAACAACTCTAAAAGTAGTTTCATTTGAGTCATTTGAACTAGTTATGGTTAAGATGAATAAGGTTGATATGAAAGTGTTCAAATGGCTAACTTCGGTTAACTATTATTGAGCCAACAAGGTGTACATGTTTAGGTACGGTTACTCATATCTAAATGAAGTCAATTTTCATTTGTATGTACCAAGCTAAGATCGATCTAACAGTTGAAAGATATTAGCTTGAGTCTAATTTTCATCTAACAGTGAATATTGAATACTTTGTTAACAAGGTAACATTGATTACAAACCCTGATTTGAAGACTATATAAGGGAGAACTCTAGCAACTGGGAAACCTAATCCCCACACCTAATGTGTGATACTAGTTGCGACTAGAGTCGATTCTCCTTTAACCTTAGGTTTTTTCCAAAACCCTTTAGGTTAACGACCTGAAGACTTCATTGGGATTGTGAAGCCAGACCCAACTATTTTCTTTGTAATTGCATGTACTGATCTTGCTATTTTCTATCGTGATTGAGTACTATCTTCTCTAAGATTTGCTCGAGATTTAATCTCTGATAGGTAAGATGAAAAGTAGTCACAAACATCTTCGGCTCATCGTTTTTGATTCCATAATATCTTGTTTCCCCAGTATACGATTAAGATTATTGTGAGGTGATTGATATTACTAGGATGTTCTTTGGGAATATAAGTCTGGTCTATCAATTGGTTCCTGTTCACCTTGATTTATCAAAAGATGGAACAAAACTCATAGGTATTTATGTGGGAGACAAATTTATCTATTTAATAGACTTTTATGTGTGAGACAGATTGGTTTATCAAGTCTTCGACTTTGGGTCGAGAAACTCTTAGTCAGGGTGAGATCATCTAAAGGAATCAAGTGCGCAGAGTCCTGCATTGGGATTCGGAGGCGTAAGGAACGCGACTGTACCTTTGATCGGTGTGAGATTGGTTAGGGCTCAACTACATTCCAGTCCGAAGTTAACTTGGAGTAGGTTAATGTCTGTAGTGTCTTAATATAGTGTGGTGTTCAAATCTGCATTTGTGGTTTACTCGTTAACAAAATTTCTGGTGTTTGTGTTATTTCTTTTCCACATCAGGTTGTGCGTAAGTTCAATCAATTAGATAATCCAACCTTTGGTTGTTTATATAAATTGATTGACACTTGAACATTGGTCTTTGGTACTGATAGGTGTAGAATACACCTAATTTACTATCTAGTAGTTTATGCTTTCTTTGCTATTTTTCTTGTAAATTATTATTTTACGCTTGTTTTGAGTTTTGTAGCAACTCGAGTCGCACGGAGGAAAAGAAGAAGAAATCACTCAATTTGAGCAAAAAGGGCAATTTTGTCATTTCCTGTGGTGAACACTATCCTGAGCCCTAGTAATGGTTAAGGGGCAGCTCTTTTGGGAGGAATACTAAACGCAGTCCAGTCCGGAGTTAAGGGGTCACAACCGGTAGCCCTTATCCAAAAATGTAGTGCTATTATCACCGGTAAAATGGATGGGTAATGTCCATGGATGCATAAGCCCATAGACCCACACCCACACCCATACCAATCTACCCTACTTTACCTTCACCCTAAATCGAAAAGGGTTTTTATTTCTCTTCAATCATTTTTCATTCTCACTGGGAATTGAGAAGAAAAAACAACTACCATCAATCGAGATTCGATTAGGGTTCAAGTTGTTTCGCAAATAAGAACCAGTGGTTCAATCAGGGTTGGAATGAGTTGGTCTTTGTTGATAATCACTAAGAAGAAATCGAGAGAAATCGTAGATGGGTTAATGGCTTAATCCGGATTTGATAGTGGGATTGAGCTCCATTATACCGAAATAGAAGGTTAGGGGTTTGATGGGTTTGTTCTTTGTCGAACCCAAAAGAGATGAAGAGTGTGGTGACGTCAGAAATCGAGGGTTTGATTCAGTTGAAGCTCGGGGAGATAGGGTGCGATTCGAGTCTCGTAGAGAAGGTGTAGAGAAGATGGAGTTGAGTAGATCAAGTGAGTCTTCGCCGAGAGTTTGAGAATAGACACCGATGTTGTGAATCGAGATGATTGCCGCGATTGTGAGTCGATGTATGAGCGAATGGGTTTTTGAAGTTTGACTGGAAAGGCGAGAAGATGATAATGAAGATTGGGTTCGGAGATGATGGCGGTCTCGGATGGTGTTGGAAAATGGGTTGCTTGAGCTACGGTAGCGGGAACGAGAATGATGCGAGTTGATATTGCAGTGCGAGATGGGCAAACAATCGAGCCGAAAAGTGCTTGTATAGCGGGAAAGCCACATCAAGAATGAAATAGATGTATGTGTAGGCTTGTTACGGAGAAGACCAAATCGGCCTCAAGTTGGCACGAGGAATGCCGAGAAACAAAGAGGAAACTCTCCAAATTCTCTACTGCGCGTCGACTCGGTGAGTCCGATGACCGATCCAAACCGGTGCTAACTCATCTCGATCGACCCAGTCGGTCACCCTGGCGACTCATCTTTTGACTCGGTTCGACTTCACTCCTTCTCTTTGACCCCTTGACCCTGGTTGACTAACGATTGACTAGTTTGACCGTTAGTCCCAACGCTGAGGATCGACGGAATATTCCATCGAATATTCTCTCGACGGAGAAAATTTCCGGGTGGCGGCGGCGACTTGTTCGGCCGGATTCGGCCACAATCCCGATTTTCCTGCGAGCAAAAATTCGGAATTTTCTATGGACTTCTCTCATGGGTGTGAAGACTTGGGCTAGGGATTGGATGGAGAATTGGACTCAAATTTGGAAAGAGAAGGTGGAAGAGTTGAGAAAAGCTTGGAATTGGAAATTGAATTGCTAAAGGAAAAGGATTCTATTCCTTAGAAGATTTGGAGAATATTGAAGCCTATAAATAGAGAAGTTTTCTACAACTTCTACATACCTCTCTACACACATCTCTACACACACAACACATTTCTTTTCTTATTCTTTGTGTGAACTTTTAACATGAGTAGCTAATTTTATTGATTGAGGATGAATTCTAGTTCTTAATATGATTTGAGTTTTTGTTTTTAATTCTATCTTGAAGTTTTTCACATGATTATCGCTTGTTTTTACTAATAGGAATGATCTTAATGACATTCATGATTGATTGATAGATTGTTTAGAATGCATGCTAAATTGATTTGTTAGTTTAATCTAAATCTAGTATAAGTTAGGGAATAAGTAATCGTTCTCGACACTTTACACAAGTAGAAAACACAAGACCTTGCGGAGGGATTCCGTGGAGCAATTGTGTGTAGAAACAACGCTAGAAAGTGAACCAAGCGAACCGAGTTTAACTACTAGTACTAAACCTAAATTCATAGATCTTAATGCATTCGGGAATTACATCTTGTAGCGAACCTCAAGGTGGTTCTTTTTGAATAGAATCGATAACTAAGCGGACCTGTTACTCGGTGAAATTAGGGATTTTGGGGCTAGCTAAGCACACACTGCCATCCTACGGTTGGTGATAATCAGACTAATAACAAGTAGAAAAGAACATAACTTGATTCATTGTTTCGAACGGGAAGGATTCTTTGATCTTGTCTCTCTTATTGCTTTCAACTTTATCTTTTAATTGCTTTGTTTATTTTCTTTTTGCTTTTTACACCCCCCTTTCGTGACAATTTTTACAACTAGAATCTCGTGCTCCTCGTGGGATCGACCTTGACTACCCTATATTACTTGTTAATTAGGTAGTAAAGTATTAATTAATTTGTTGTGGTTACGACACGCATCAGGTACCGTTCAAGTTGTTTCTTATAATAATCAGGCTCACGGATTTCTATCTCGTTTGATTTGCTGATTACATTAAGAAACTGAGATATAACTCTTTGATATATTTCTTGATTGAGCTCGCTTTATTAGTTGGTGCTCTTAGAATTATATTGGAGTTAGTCCATACATATTGCCTAAACGAAATATTGGGTGTGGTTTTTAGACCCCAGCTTTTTCATGTATTCAACAAGAACAAGTCTTGTTTTTCATCTCAAATAATAAGGACTTAAACTATCTACGTCGAGTACCTAATTAAAAGGGTCTGAATTCTAACAAGTATGAAACTTTCAATATATCTTTGAAGATATTGTGTTATCATAAATAATATAATATGGAAATGCTTAAAACCGCTACAGACACTAGCCTACATACTTTGGACCGGAATATAGTTGAGAACGGATTAACCCTCCAAGCAATTCGTCTGAAGTCGTGCTCCTTATGTCTCTTGAACCTCCTAAGATTCTACACACTTGGTTCTCTTAACTAACGTCCTTTACAGCCTAAGCGTTTCTTTAACCTTAATTAATAATTTTTGATACCTATCTTCCTTTAACAGATAAGCCTATTTGGTTTCCCATTTGATATGTTTTAATCTAGTTTTGGAAATATTTTTGCAGTAAACAAAGTCCAGCAAACCTCACTAATCCAGAAAATTTACATCTGTTAAGAGAAGCATGGATTACTAACCACCTTTCAAAAACAATCCAAATAAATTAAATAATAGTTAAAATATCTAAATTGAGAATCACAAAGTCTCGAGACAACGAGAACTTTGTGATTTCTATCTATCTTGTTCCGATTTAAAGTCCACAAACTTCAAGAACCGGAAAATAAGATTCGGATACAAGAACTATCGGTAAAAAATCGTAAAAGGATAGTCGACACGGTTTCAAGAATCTCTATGAAGTCTTGAAATTCGTAACCTAGAATACAATTGTATGAAGAACCTAAGTTATAGTGGACGACCCAAGCTTTGCAACTAGACATAAGAGTACCAGGGGATTAAGAAATAATGGTGGAAGATTTTCTCCATTTAAATATTTTCAAGGCTACAGATAGCTTTGAATTCAAGCTAACGTTGCTTGAGATTCAAGTAAGCACTTTCTAGATGAAATTCCTAGTTAGAAATTCAAATTCATGTAATCATGTGAAATATATATTTTGGAATTACACAGGAATATGCACTAGTCCTGAGTTATGGACTCATGCACAATGATAGTCCATAGCTACAAGCATGCCTTTGAACTTACATGGACTAAAGTTGTTAAATAACACTCAAGACTAAAGAATAGTCCACAACCCAAAAGTGATTTTATTAATAAAGTTGTCTCGGAAGTGTCTATGAGAGTTGTAGGAAAAGCGAACATAATCATATAGAGTAGTTCATGACCTTCTGCTAAATTGGAACTGTATAGGCTTGCAAAGCGATGACAGTTCGCAAAATCATGACGTAAAGGTTTGCAAACCATGGCAGTTTGTGAAGTTATGTTTAAGGGGTTTACAAACCTACCCCCAATACAAAACTCAAATGTAAAGGGTTCGCAAACTGGGTATGAAACCTCTACAATCTGCGGAATTCAGATTGACTTATGGAATACATACAAGTGTATATACCAAAGCAGTTCAAATTCTCTCATAATTCAATTGGAATATTCCCAATAGCCACAAATATTATCCATTGTTGCTTGGGCAATTTCCAAAATTTCAACTTGAAACAAAAATGGATTATTAAATTATTCAGATTGTCAACGATAAATTATTCTAACTAAGATTTCCAAGGATCTATGAACATCCATTGCTTGAATCATATTTCGAGAGTTTAACCAACATAAGATTAAAGTCAAATTGTTTTCTTTTCAATATTAAATCTACTAAAATCATACAACATAGTCTCATAAGTTAGAATGGTATATGTCGTGAGTAAACATGATATGTCAGTCATCAAATACTTCTTTGTTGATGAAGTTCTCGCAACTTACTTCGCTTGTTGTTCAATTTTCAATCTTCAAGGGTTATCCAAAGGATGTATGATACCCGACTACCATACTCTTATCCTAGTCCGATACTTGATATTAGTAAGACTAAAAATCAAGATATAGTTATGTACACGTAACATTGACAATGCTTGAGATAGCAAAACTTGCAAGTTCGACCGAGCGATGCTCTAGCACAAAACTATGAACCTAATTATGTAGAAGACTTGTTGGATGATCTCAAAAATCAAGATCGAAGATCAATATAGTTGTATCTAAATTATCAAGATCTGAATTCTAACAAGTATGAAACTTGTAATTTATCTTTCAAGATATGAATTCAACAATAAAAAGTCTTGGTTTGATATTAAATAATAAGGAATTAAACTATCTAGATTGATTACGTACTACTTGTGGTATTCCTATTATAAAGATAAACAATATATAATGCATATTTATTTTTTTAAGAATTTTATTAACAAGGAAAAATATATTGGATGAAAAACCCCGGGACCTCGTCCAAACTTTGAACACCACACCATATTAAACCGCTAAAGATACTAGCATACTATCAGACTTCAGACTAGAATGTAGTTGAGACCGAAATATCACTCCAAGAAATTCAATCGTGGTCATGATCCTTATGTATCTTGAATCTCACAAGATTTTATGTATTTGATTTCCTTATCCGACGTTCTTTACAACCTAAGAGTTGCTTCAACCTCGATGAAGACTTTTGGTACCTAACTACCTCTAATAGACAAGCTTATTTCATTTCTATTTTGATATGTTTTTTTTTATCTAGGTTTGGAAATCTGTTTGTGATAGATAAGTCTAGTAAACCTCACGGATCTGGAAGACTTACACTCTTATTATAGAGAATCCCGGATCACTAACCACCTCTCAAGAACAATCCAAACAAATCAAAGAAGAGTATAGATATATATCTTGAAGATTCACAAATTCTGAAAACAAGAGAACTTTATGATTTCTATCTATCTTGTTCTTGATTTAAAGTTCGTGAACTTCAATAACTACTAAAATAAGATCCGGATACAAAAAATATTAGGTAAAAAGATAGTCTGGCTAGGCTTCATGAATCCCTAAACGAAGTCTTCAAAGTCATAACCTAATTAAGTTCTGTGAAGAACCCAAGATTATCGAGGACGCCTCTATTTTTGCAACTAGGACACAAGAGTGTCAGGGATTAAGAAAACCAACTGCAAGAATCTCCGAAAATACGAGGGTACCCAAATATACCTCAATCTAAAACTTTTCCACCTATAAGTCCTCTTACCAAAAGTGATCGTCTATGGACCGAGTTTTAGACAATAAAACGCATGGGTATTCACACTTTGTGTGATTGTCTATGGATACGAGATCGAGACAATACAACAATCAAAGTGTGATTACTTGATAGTAGGTTCGGACTTAACCAAACTCTATAGGATTGCTATCAAGTAATAAGGAATTAACGTTTGTGTGATTTACTTTAAATTATAATTGAGAAAACAAAAGTAAATGACACAACAAGATTTTGTTAACGAGGAAATCACAAATCCAGAAAACCCTGGGACCTAGTCGAAATCTGAATTTTCTCAGAATTAAGCCGCTATACAAAATCAGACCAACTTCGTATAGTTGAGACCAAACAACTAAACCTATAGTTCACCTAGTATCTTCAGTATCCATGCGCTTCCAATATTCGATAAGTGCACGCACCAGAACAATCCCTTTGGTTCGTATTCCAAACAGTAAAGGAACAACAAATCTGTTCGGTAACAACTCTATTCAATCAAAGTGATATGAGTTAGACAAAGGCTATTCTGTTTAATCCAATAAACTCCTTTGTCGGGTTCTAGATCAATATAATCAACAACTAGCAAAGTAATTGTGTTTAGATTATTAAATCAATAATATGATCCACCAAAATACTAAATATTGATGCCGATCTACGTAACTAATAAATCAAGTTTATCAAGATAAACCGATTATAGTTGGATCCCAGCCCATTAAGTTTTGTGCACACCAAAGATTATGAAACCAATAAGAAATCTTCTTTGTCTTCAAATCTTCTTAGATCTTCAATAAACACCTGCACACCACAACTTTAATCTCTCGTCATCAATCACGCACATAACGAAGTCTGTTAACAATGGATTATCACAAGACGTCTTTAGATATAAAAAAAGTTCTAAATATCCTGTCGAAACTTCGATCTAGTTTGAGTGAATCTTATATCAGATGAGAAGATTCTCAAGCATAAACAAACTAGGTGCAATCAAAGTTCAACAACCGTTAGTCAATCCAATCAATCGAAAACTAATAATATTGCAATTATCTAGTTTCCCACCAACTTATCTAGAGCTTTCCAATCCCAAAGAAGTCTTTAAAACGAGCGGTCGTAAGAGATTTCGCCTAATTAGGGTACTTTCCTCTTCGAATAGACGGCTCCACCAGTAACAACACAACAAGGTAGTTTTGCTGTCTCTTAGAGTGTATTAGGGTACTTTCCTTTCACCTTTATCCATACACATAATTACAATAGCATTCATACGATTATGTTGATATCTTATATACGAATTCAAAAGATAAGCGTTATACTTCGTATTATAATTCCTTAATACTATGTATATCTACTAGAGTATATACATTCACATCTTCGCAGTTATGTTTTCAATATAGCACGACTTGAAAGATACGTTAGGAATGAAACAAGTTCAAGTCAAAGTATTACTAACCTCAAGAGGTTGGATGATGCCGTCGATGTAGCTCTTTACTTCTTCACATTCTTCAACTCTACGAGTAATAATTGTATGTCTCATAATACTAATAACTTTCTAGTTTAACCTATACGAAGTTGTCTCTAGTACATAATCAAGCGACTCTTTAAATGAGTTTTGGTTCACTAAAATATGACAACCAAACTTGACATACCAACGCTTGGTGGGTTCAACCAAGCTATGCTCTAACACTCACTAGACTTCTTATTAATCTTTTCGAGGAATACTATCGAGATGGATCAATTGACAAAGATCGATTTATGGATTTTGAAAACGTTTTTAAATCTATGGAACGACTTGTCTTGATTAAGGAAAAGGCTTGTGCTGGTAAAAACTCTAATTCTGTCATCCGTGACACACATTTGAGTTATGGCAACAACTTGGTCAAAAACGATAAAAAGATTTCTACAAGTGGTGTTGCAAGTTCCAACCATTGGAATCCTTCCTTTAATCATGGGAAAAGGAGTCAAAATATCAAATAACCACGAGTATCATCATTACTATGATTATACTGCACATTCCACAAATATCGACGGAGAAGATGCATGAGGATTCCTCTACTCATCTTGTCTTTTTGGTAACAAATTGTCTTCACCCCATTTGTATATAACTTGGAAGTGGGGCAAGTAATGCATGATTTGTTTTGTGTCTTTGTATTTTTGGTTAGTTTTTTTTTTTGAAATTTATTCTTTCCTTGAAGAAAAACTAGTTCGACATAAGTTTTCCATTCACCGGAGATTAAATAAAGTGATGTAGTTCTACTACTATTAAGGTCATGACAAGAACTAGGTCTCTAGTCCTCAGACTGGGATCGGAACCGAAGAACCAGGATCGGTACCGAATCGGAACCGAGGAGTAAACGATATAGGGACCGGACAGAAAGTTAAGAACCGGGGTATACCGGGTATGAGACATCAGTTCTTGGATGAGTACCGCAGAACCGGCCCAAAAGAACCTAGGTTAATATTAACCGTTGATAAGATCATAAAATTAAATCGGGCTATTAGTTTTAGGTTAAGATTAAAAATCTATTTCCCGCCTCACTCACTTCATTTTCTTTCTTTCCTCTTTCTTCTTCCCCTCATACCATCAGCTCTTCTTCTCCTCCTCCTCCCCGAAGGAACATGATGAAGAATTGAAAATTCAAATAGACCTTCTCCTCGCTTCATTTTGTTTTTCTTTTGGTTCTAGATCTAGTACCTCGTAAGTATATGTTGGACTTGTATGAGAAAAGGAAACGAATGGTTGTTACAAAGTTTGAGGTCTGTTTTGATTTCTCAGGTTTGTTTTGATTTCTCTTTGTGTCCCATGAAAAATTAAGTATTGTTGTTACATATTGTTGACTTTATTTTATTTAAAAAAAAATCTTTGGGTCAGTAATCTTTTTTTAAATCCAGGGTTTTAAAAGTATGGGATTGTTTGAATTTGGGGATTTCTGAGAGATTTCATTTAATTTGGGAGTTTTAATCAATTTGTTACTTCATTTTTATGCGCTTAATGTTGTCAATTGATTGATTAAAATTATTTTCACCGAAAACTCAAGCTAACGAAGCAAGATGAACTCATGGATATTCAAGGTTTTCTTTCTCTAAGTGGCATCACCAGATGGGTTTGCTTCTATATGAAAGTGATTTTGATTTGAAGTACTGTTTAGAAGGAATGAAGGATGGTGAAATTCTATAGGCATGCTTCTGTTGAATTATTTTGTTGTAATGAAATTTGTGTTCTACTGTAATTTGTTGGATAAAGAGTTCAATTTGGACTTTAAATTTGTGTTCTATTGTAATTAATTTTTTAGAACCCAAGTTTTGTGTTCTCCTTTAATTTTTGTTCTACCGTATGAAATTGCAGAGATAAGAGATAGGGTAAATACCCGGTACCGGACTTGTACTTAGGACCAGGTCTTACAGCACAAGTCCAGTGCACAGTACCGAGTCCTCAAAATGATGTACCCCAGAACACCAAGTACATGGACCGGTTCCATAAAAGAACCTGACCGTACGGACTACATGTGCGGCCTTAACTACTATCCTTTTTTCTACACCATGATTTTCCTCACAAAGTGTGCGAACCCCGGTTGGTGAACGTGTTTGGAAATCCTACTTTTTTTTGTGGGTCGCGGTTCATGGATCGGGTCCAAGCCCATCAATGGGTATATAAAGGTTTTGGGTATGCGTACCTACTTTCTTCTTCCTTGTCTCGCGTACGTGAACCAAATGCTCTAGGCTTCACGTTTTCTACTCCATTAAATTTTGTTCTTGGAGGTCCAAGGAGGCAAAGGGTTTTCTTAATCCACAAGAAGTTTTTCAAGTAAGTTCCTTCCTTCTTTTTGATCTCATGAGAAATTTCAAGGTTTCAACAAACTTGGATTCATCATTTTCTAGCATGATCTTACCTAAAAATCAAGATTCTATTAGAATTAGATTTGTCAATGATTCTAATAGTAAGATCTTTGAAAGAATTTCTTTTAGTGAGTTTATTCTATAAAAGAAATTGGATATGGTTAGTGGTCATAAAGAAGATTTGGTTTGTTTTGAAAAATTTAATCTTGAAACATCTTTAATGGTCTTGTGAAGGTTTTGACACTCTTACAAGAATCTTCTATGCTAACATCCATGATGTTGATCCCGATAACATGGAATTCAAGACCATTATAAATAGATAAAGGATTCTTGTTAATAGAGAGTTGATTTCAAGGATTACCAAATTCCTTTGGGTAATTTTCGCCTTCCTAGACCAAGGGAAGAAATACCATCGTATGAAACCATTTCTAATGGTCCTTGTGGCAAGAGTGTTGATTGGATTGGAGGGAAATTTCCTACTAATTATCTTAGTCTTGCCTTGATGTCTTTTGGAAAACTTGGTATATTTAATCTTTATCCCTCCACAATTGAGAACTCTTGGTAGAGTCGTGAGTTTGTGGAGTTAGTCTATTTCCATGAATTTGGTTCTCGAAGTCTTGATATTTGTGGATTCATCATTCTTCAAATGCTCTCAATGACATCATTGCTCCTATTGGCAACTCCATTGGAACTCCTAAGCTTGTTCGACCTTGTACTTTCAAACGTGAAGGAGAATGCTTGCAAAGACAAAGATGTGATTCCATTGACGTTCTTGTGATCCTACTACCTTGAGTCTCCTTCAACAAATTCACAAGGTGTGTGTAAGATCAATTCCAAGGTAAAATGTGTGCAGAACAATTACGATTAATTGCCACTAAGTTTCCTGAGATCAAGGAAGATATGGATAGTATTCAAGCCTCTTGGATGGTTTCCATGATGAAGATGATAATTAAAATCATTCTCTTGATTTTTATATTTTGTCTAGGAAACTTCTTATGATAATTTATTCTTGTGTTTTAAGAAGGATAACTAGGGTTTGGAATAGCAATTATTGTGAGTACACATAGCTATTGCAAATGATTTTCATCTTGCAATGTTTTTAGATTTATTTATTTAAATTCTTAAGTTTATTTGGAAGATGATTTTACAAAGATTAATCTTTATTGGTTTTATATATTGCAAAAATTGTTATGGACATGAGTGTTTTGCGTCAGAACTATGATTGTCCCATATATGTCAAAAGTTAAGCCTATTATGTCATTTACAAATATTGATGGAAGATAGGATGAACTTTTGATTCCAAAGATTAAGTCTATTATATGTCTTTATGCAAATATTGTTGAAAAAATAGAATGAATCTTTGAATATTTTGCAAAGATTGATCTTTCCTGATCCACTTCTATGTGAAAGTATCGTGCGTCTCCGTAAGTTCTCTTATGTTGACCATTTTCGATTAAATTAATCATGGGTTCTCTTGTGGTTAATTTAATTGAGTTTTCTGGATACAAATTCATGCTTCATGTAATTTGTTAATGTCCAAATAAATCCTTCTTTTCTTGCAAAAGTAAGGTCGCTCTTGTTGTTCTTTCGGGAATGACATTTTATGGGGGAGAGTTCTTGATTGAATTTGTGCTTAATTGCCAAATCTTTGTGGGAGTGCGGCTGTGGAATATTGTAGGAGTTTTCTTGTCTCTTTATAAACTCCTTGATGAATACACTAAGTTTCAACTATGTGAAATCATCGAAACAAAGTTGATATGTTTTCTTTTAGTCATGAAGTATCTCTATGAGAATTTCATTATGATCCCACTAGTTTTCGTACCTTTGCCAATTTATATTGACAAAAAGGGGAAGAATTAATGTGTGGTCCACACTATAAATACATATGGTTTATGGATCATTATGTAAGGGGGAGTGGTTTTCATATGAGATGAAGTATTGACTAAGGGGGAGTGATATATATCACCATAGTATTATTGCCAAAGTTGTGATACAATTGGACTTTGATGTTGTGTAATAATACTATGACACTGTATAACAATGATTGGGAGCTACTGTTTTCTTATTGTTATAGCTACGAATCTTCAACAACTATGATGTTTGAGTCGGGACACGTTGTAATCACCGAGTACTTGGAAGTAATGAAGATTTCAAGTAATGTTGAAGAACCAAGGAGATCAAGCATTTGGATGAGAAGCTGCAAAGTTTATTTATTTTGTAATACATATGTATTGATAGTTTTGTCACTAAAATTGAAAAGGGGGAGATTGTTAGAGCACTCTGGTCAAGCTAAGCTTATGTTGCTTGTTGTCAAGTTTAGTTTCCAAAACTATAAGTCTTGGTTTCTAGTCTACTTATAGCTAAGTCTCTGGATCTTCACGGTGTGCAGTTGAGCATTAGACTTCACGGTGTTCATCGATTGAAGACGAAAAAATTACTTAGGGTAGCCGGTGGAACTTCATCAACAAAAGGTATGTGAAGACTTGATCTCATCTATCACTCAAAATATATCTACTCTATCTCCTATTTGAGACAAAATTCGTATAGCTATAGACTTCGGGAATACACATTTGATATTTCGAAATGATTTTAACTCGCTTACATATTTTTCGGAATATGTGTTGGTAATCTTTTACTTTAACCAAGTTCATCTTATATTCTTGATGAAAGTCAAAATATGATCATGTGAAAAATCGCCTCGTAACATCTTACATGATTTTTGTGAGACAGATCATTTGATGTAGACTCGAGAATATTTCGTATCGTCATTCGATCACTTGAAAATTTCTTTGAAGCTAATAGTTTGTGTGAGACAACTATATCGTCTTAGATAATGTTTCAATGATTGAAATGAGAGTTTACAATTGTTAACCATGATTGGTGTTTTGGTGTAAAAACTGATTGTGCTGGTTTTGGTAAATTTGGGTGTATTGATGTAAATTAGGAAAGCGGAGACTCGAGCGTACGGGTGGAGACTCCTCGAGCAACCAAATTGCCTAAACCTTTTCAAACACATGCAATCGCACATGACTCGCTTTGAGTTCAAGAGATCAATCGTAGGACTCAGGCCTAAACCAAGAAAATGGTTATTCCGAGAATCAATTCAATCACAAATAGGGATGAGGGTCAATCTATAGGAGGGAAGTTGTGAAGTGTGAGATCAATGATGATCAAAGATTGTTGATGTGTTGACGATTTCGCAAGTTGGTGAACTGTGAAGTTCGAAGATAAGTTTTGATTGATTGAGCGATAATTTCTTGTTGGTCGAAATTGTTGTTATTCAATCGTGGATACATAAACTTATTTATATTGAAAATAATAATAAACACATTGATCCTAGTAAGTGTGACGGTTGCTCGAGTGAAAGAGTGGGAAAGTGGGAAATCGTGGTTAAACCAATTCCATTTCTCGCGGAGACTTGGTTTATTGTCCATCCACTACTTTGCACTAACTTCCTCAGCCGCTGCACGACTTACACACATTTCTCATCGTGATGTACACACGTGTCGTGAGGGCCGCGCACCGTAATCCACAATGATTATCCCCCATGTGGCGTGATTGATGTCTCGAATGTGAGCTACACACAAGGCAGGCGTGTATTTAATTAGTCAGTTGTTGACTAGACTAGACGATGAGCCTTAGCCTTGATGAGTCGAGCATAATGAACGAATGTGGTATGCTCCGGACTCATGGATTAAGCATAAGGTGTCTCATTTGGGACACAATAATGGAAAGACGTTGAGTCTTGATGAATTGTGATATATCATTTTACCCAGTCGAAGTAATAATGACATTTGGATCGAGCGGCCCGGGTGAGATTGCTCGATCGGGACTTATTTTGATATGTCTAGTATTAAAGAAATCAAAGATATTGTTGAATTATACATAATGCTCATTTATGATCTAATATATCATGAATGATCCAATGAGGAACTAAATATTGGATGGTCGCTCCATTCGAACCATGTTTCTCAAATGAGAAAAAGTATTGGCAAGATGACCAAACACTATATGTGAATTAGAATATCGATTGTCAGATCAATATAAAAATTCCTAATGTTGATAGTTGCATCAACATGAGGAATATTCTCACGATGATTGAGTCCTCGAACTCAGATGATCGTATTTTGCTAGCTACAATTTAAGTGTTGATAGATGATCAAAATAATTATTGTTAAATACAACATGTCGCTTGAACAAATATTGCTCGATTCATGAATTATCGGGTAGTAGGACCAAATAAAATATTAATGATCGATAGATGGATCGAATATTATATATATAATTAATCAAGATGTTGATTGGTCGATCAACATAAAATTATTAGTGTTTGAACTTGCTCAAAATATGGTTTGCAGAGCATTTGGTTTGAAACTCTAATTTTGATCGATTGATCAATTAATGATTTACTAAAAATTAACCAAATGTGAGTGAGAGGGACCGGCTACATGGGATGATGGTCCGATCATGTAGCGCTCTGGTGATCGAATGAGCATGCACCAAAGTCCCTTTGTAGACCAATTGGTGAAAGGATGATTAAATGTCATAATCATTATTAAAATAGTGCTTGTACGAGCATTAGGTGGAAAACCTAATTATGGAGAGGGGAGGGACTGACCAGGGTATGAAACCATCCACGGTGGTCGTGGGACAAACTGATGGTCGATTGATCAAAATTCCAAGTTGTTTGGAAAGAGTAGTTTAACCTCCATATGAATTATGGAAGATTAATTAGGTCAAAATTATGATAGGGCGTGGGGCTATGCAAGCCAAAGGGTCGACCTTGGTCGGTCAAGGTGACATGCCCGTGTTACCTATTTCTCGTGACTCAACTCGAGAATTTAGATATTTTTGTGCGCATTCGAGCGATATTTTGAATTTTAGAATAGTTTGATCTTTGACCGAAACTCGATTTTCCTTGAATGAGCAAGTTGAACATTGCTCGTGCGACCAATATTTTGAGAATATTAAAATAAATGATATTTTATTTGTCATGAGAAGTTAGAATGGTTGTGTGATCATTTAACTTTTGGCATTTTGATACTTTGAGTTTAAATTGGAGAAATATGGAAATTTTAGGTTTTTGCTCAAACGAGGGAATTTCATGAGATGAGAGAAAAATAATAATGAAATAAGGAATTGGGGGAAGTGTGGGACCGGCCACGTCTAGGGCATGGCCGGCCTCAGGCTAGTAAACTCCCGTCCGTGACACTCTTCCCCTATTTTATATTATTATTTTTCATTTTGTGAGTAACATGGAAAAACTAGAGTTTTGCTCGGAACAAGGAGTTTTTCATGAGACAAGGAAAATAATAAAATAAGATTTAAAAATAAAAGGGAGGTGTGGGACTGGCCATTTACTGCATGACTCTGGGCCGTTGGTGGGCCTTGGCCCCGTGCACTGTCCCTTTATTTTTGTTATTAATTTTCCTTCCATTCATCCATATTTTTGAATGCTCGTTTATGCATTTGGGTGCTAGTTCGCATTATTGTTAAGTACACTCGCACCATTTTCTCGGGTTTACTGCGTCGGCTGGCCTAAATGCCCTAAAAGTGAATATCTATTACTAATTCGTGGGAATTCGGCTATGAATAAATCACGGAATGGAGTAACGAGACGATTGAATATCTATTACTAATTCATGGAATTCGGCCAGAATAAGCCATGAAATGGAGTAATGAGATGAGATACATTATTTCTAGGAATTCAATTGATGAATGTTGCGCTAGAATGTCGATGAATCATTTATACTAGCATGCAATATATTTAGGAGCGTTTTATTCGGAATTGAGGTATGAGATGATAGAGACATCATACTCGTTCAATATTAGTTATGTATATTCAGGAATATTGAGACATCTTTGAAGATGTCAACGCTTTATACTAGCATGCAATATGTCTAGATCCAGTCCAATCATTATCGATTCATATCTGAAGTATTGATGAAAAATGTGAAGTGTCGAAAGCTCGGTTGAGAGGCTTTCGGGAAGCATACATGCCTGAGAGGGTGTCACGTTTCGATCGGAGATAGTGAAATGAGATTTCACGAATCCTAAATATGAGTTTCACATACGTGTCTCAAGCCGGGTTTAAATATGCAATATTATGATTTTACAATTTCAGCCTTTATCAAAAATCCACCATCAACAAACTCGAATATACATAAGCATGAACAACCCCCGATAGTTCATCAAACAAAATAAACTCCTATAAGAAAAACAAGTAAGAATTCAAAAGTAAGCTAAACAAGAAGAAACCCATTTACATAAGCATGAACAACGCCCGATAGTTCACCAAACATGATGAACTCGTATAAGAAAACAACAGAAGTCGAGTTCACAAAAAGAGGATGAACTCCATTGACATAGGCATGACCAACACCTACCTCACAAAAAGAATCAACTCTTACAACAAATAAACTAGTAAGTTTTAGAGTTCATAAAAGAGTATAAACTTCATCTACATATACCAACACCTGATAGTTCACCAAACATGATGAATTCCGACTACAAAACAACTAGGAAGTCGAGTTCACCAAAGAGGATGAACTCAATTTATATAAGCATGACCAACGCCCCGAGATTTCACCAAAGAGATGAGTCTCACTACAAAACAACTAAGAAGTTTGATTTCATCAAAGAGGATGAGCTTCATCTACATAGACATGACTAACGCGATAGTTCACCAAACAGATGAACGCATACCGATGAACAACAAAACACGATGAACATGCATTTTAATATCAAAGAACATGCATTCGAATATCAAAATTAACATTCGAAAACTTAGATTTGAGATTAAGTTAAGCTTATATTTTGTATCGTTACCTTTAATTTGTTCAAGATCTTGCTCCTATGTTGTTGGCACAAGACCTCGCTACTCCTATTGGTTGCGTGCCTCGATGCAATTGCCCTTTAAATGCAAAGCTTCACTCCCTTTACTTGGTATAGTAGTTCAATTGTGAACCAATTTAAGAGGCCTTTGTACAACGATTCTCGTTGCTTCTTCTTTAACTACAACTAATTGCTTATCTTTATCCGATATTCTATGTGATTTCTT